>OZ012687.1:48516532-48594248 GCA_963942565.1 Maea johnstoni
TATATATATACATATACATATATATATATATATATATATATATATATATATATATATAATATATATATATATATATATATATATATATATATATAGTATATATATATATATATATATATATATATATATATATATATATATATATATATATATATATATCAGGGTACGACGCTAAGGCTTGCCCTATTGCCCGGGGCAAGTTCTACAGTAAAAAACAGAGTTTCGGGCAAGTTCATGGCCTAATCTAAAAGCCCGAACAGGCAAGTCAATATTCCCACTTTAATACCCCATACAAAAGTTAGACCGAGATTATGGTTGTTATTTCTGCAAAACACTGCCCTTTACAGTGAGATTGTCATTCTAAAGTGTATGCCTCTATAGTTTATTCTCATAAAAATGCTAAAGAGGCATACAAAATAGGATGTCACTGTGTTAATAATGAACTAAGTGCAAAATAACATTTTGGGGGGCAAGTTGAATTTTTTTTCGGGCAAGTAAATCTTGGGGTTGCTCTGCCCGAATGGGCAAGTGCCTTCAAAAGTTAACGTCGGTCCCTGTATATATATATATATATATATATATATATATATATATATATATATATATATATATATATATATATATATATATATATATATATATATATATATATATATATATATATATATATATATATATATATATATGTATATATATAGTCGGAAAACAGGCTTTACGCTTCATGGGTAGAGAACCAGGGAAGCTGGACTATGTAAGAAAGTAAAGTTCTGGAGATCAACAATATGTTTTTCACTTGAAGGTGCGTGGGTAACAGAAAAATAATGTTATAGTATCTACTAACGCGTAAGTCTAATTTATTAGATTCCAATTAGATTTCAATCAGCCTGACAACCACCGTATCGAATGGCCACATTATTAGTGTTTTTAATTAGCCCTAGGTAAGAGAGAAGCGCCCCTAAAACTAGCCTAGATTTCTAGGCTGCCATATGTATTTTTCTGTCATGTTTTTTTCTACTACCAGGCACCAAATTGTTTAGGTTGCCACAGTGGTCAATTTAGTTTACACTTATCTCACCAGGGGACTAGAGGATTCAGTTCTAAAACCTCTAGAGATAGGAGGACCAGGTCCGTCGTGCCATCTATCTACAATGCCTGGTACTTAAATTGGGGTCGTTCGCAAATGTCATCTTTTATTTAGCAAAGGTGCAACGATGCGTGAGACACCTCCAACTATCAGCTTGGGTCAAATCTCGCGCCGGGACTACGAGATCTCGCACCTGCTAGGTGATATTCAAGATGGCGACGAATACATGCATCGGTTCAGTTTAAGATTCGTGACAATAATTTTCTGATAGTTCCGTAAATCCGCTCTTTTCAGACACGGGCACACGCATAGCTGAACAAAATGAGTATTCTTCTCCCAAGAATCCAGTCTTTGCAGCCGACATAGTCTAGTTTTGGATTAAACATGGATTGATTTACCTCAAAAACGAGAAGTCTTCTTGAACAGTTGAAGTTGAAGTTCAACATAAGAACTGGAACTGCATAGTAGTTACATGTTTTAATTAGATGCTCAAATGGGACATCTGAACAACCACACTTGTGTTTCTGATAACCAGTTTTCGAAGTGACAAGTTAAGGAACAGGATTCTAATGGTGCTCGTGACATGACAGAGCATTGGTGATTGCATGTTCACAGGATTAAGTTTGACAGGAAGAAATGTTTAAGAACGAGTTTCAGGTATGGCTTCACACTTATGCACAGTTAACTACATTTAGTCTATTTCAAGACAGTTCATGTCCAGCATGTAACATTTGATAAGATACCCTACCTTACCATAATATGATGAGAAAGCAAAGCTTTAAATGCTCGCGCAGCTCGATGATATTTCTGCATTCCCCTTCAAATGCAGTCACAAAGTGTTTGTTATTGTTATCCGTGACGTCATTCCTTACTTAAACTTCGCTGAAACATATTGGAAGCCCCTTCATATTATTATTAATGAGCTTCATATTTGTGCAATAACCACACACAGTATGCGTAGCGATTGACCGAAAATATGGCATAAAAATTACTACGACTTCAACCTGTTGCAAAATCGTCATTTCACGACAGATTTCATCTAGAATTAAGAGACATGTGGAATTATTTGTGGCGGTTGTAGCAATTTAAACTGCATTGAAATCGATTCACGGAAAGATGAGTAAAGTCATTTTTACCGTGAACATCGAAGTTACGACTTTGGAATACGCGGAATTCCATCGTAACATGACGTCATTTCAATACGTCAACATTTGTCTCACGTGAGCATGTATGTTTCAGTTGTTGCATAGTTCGGCGTGTGTTGCACGATAGTCGGCGACCAAGACGCTATTTTGACACAATTTAAAGGAAACAATCCAAATTTATTATTTGATTAAGAAATATTTAAAACATGAAACGATCTGGCGGCAAAATGTGCTCTTAAAGCAAAAAGTTATGCTCATTTTTCCGAGGTAATCGAGCGAGCGAGCCCGACGAGAGACGAACAGACAGACGTCAACACCAAAAAACCTGCCTCAGTGTGTACCCTGCCATTACACTATATATATACCGTAAATGCTCGCTACGCTGAGCCGGCCTTCGGCCGACTCACTACGCGAGCTATAAAACACTTCACTTCGATAGGCCTACTGACAATGGGCCTACTCAAGAGATTCCTGGTAATTTATGGTATCTATCGGGAACTGGAGATTTTGTACCCAAGAGATGTCGAACTTCACCACTCACCACGCAATGTAAATTTCAAAAATGCATGTTTTCCTAGTAAAACATCACCTGTGAGTTGTGGAACTTCTGACGAAAATATACCCTAGATTGTATCCCCGAAAATAACCCCTAGTGAGACTGGAAAAAAGGTGGCAGAATCTGGAAGCAGCCAACTACAACTTCTGTCAGACTGGCAAACAAATTGAAAGTAAACCTCTGGATTAATTAGTAACATTATTATATAGAATATTACATAACTCTGTTATGCCCCCCCCCCCCTCACATGGTAAATTTATAATTGACTGCAGCATGCAAAATGATAGTTATAAATGACAACATAGTTACAAAGATATTTGAACATTGAATCATCACACTCCAAATAAATAAAATGTCTTGCATGATATTTACTTTGTGATACATAGATACAGTGATCTAGCGTGGTGTGATTATGTGGACTCTCAGAGATCTAAAACATTTGATTATCATCTTTTGACCTGTTTGTTTTTCCAGGGTGGCCAATATTTTGAAATCTTCAGTGCCCAAGGTAAAGACCCAACAGCAGCATGGAAAGTAGGAGGAGGCTCTGCCATCAGAAAGGTGGGTATCAAGAATTACTATATATGTATTTACTGTTCCAAATCGGTCCAAATTCTTAGGATCGATCATCAGCCAATCTGAGTGAGCAATGATCGAATAAAAATTACATAAATTTGTCATTGAGCTGGTTTCCTTTGGTAGTCTTGTCGTGTTCACAGGTTCTTGGCTCCATGACACTGCCTGGAGGCTTCCTAGAATCTTCATTGGGGGCACTTATATTTATGGCTCCATTTTTGTTAAGGAGCTAATCTGGCTCTCTTAAAATATCTCTTGAAGCCCTTAGTTTCACTTGCTACAGACAGTACTGCTTGATTTTAACAAATATGTTGCAGGCTCTAGTGGATTCTCTCAATCGATCTATAGCCTAATTAAAGATACATTTTTTCCAAAAACTATTCAAAAAATTATCAATCTTATAAAATTGCAATCGATCATCTAAATCAGAAGTTGGATGAGCGATTGATCAGCATGTCAGAAAAAAATGCTTAAATTGTTAGAGATATATCGTTAGAGATAGTAGCATGCTATAGGCATGAATGTGTTATGTTGTAATAATTTGAACTTAATATGTATATGTTCATAAAAAAGGTATTTGAAGTACATACATTTGTATATATAATTTCATGAATGAGGGTAGAAGGTTTGCTTATCGCATGAAGTGAATGGCATTTAATACCAATTTGTATTCTGTTTATTATCCAGGTGTATGACAAAGATGTAAGGAGTTACGTGTATACCTTGGAGGGGAGTGGTGCCAAGGTGAAAATGCAACTGCCCAAAGATCCCAGACAGTCTTGTAAGTCATGTTACTTCTCAGCAGAGATTTCAATTATTTTATTTGACAATGTTTGTATATATACAAATTGATCCATGTATCCAATCTTCTATAATAGAAATATTTAAAATAGCAAATTGGCATATCTGACAAAACGTGGTAAGTTTTAACGTCTCATTATTAATAATGGTGATGATAGAACAATGATGATAATAATAATACTAATAATGATAATAATAATAAAAAAAATTATAATGATAACATTACTAATAACAATGATAATGATAACAATGCTGATAGTTATTGTGATAGTCATAATAATAATGGTAATAATAATAATAATTATAATAATAATAATAATGATAATAATAATGATAATGATGATAATAATAATAATAATAATAATAATAATAATGATAATAATTATAATAGTAGTAATGATAATAATAATAATAATAACAATAATAACAACAATGATAATAATAAACAATAATACTACTTCTATTAGTTTTGATAAAAATGATATTAATATGTATGTGAAAGATAGAGTAAAATTAATAAAAAACACATTATATGATTTTTGTTGAATTACATGTATATAAGGCATATTTTTTAACATTGTGATGCTATTTTCATTTTCAGTGACATTGATTCAGCGGTTTCTCATCTTGCAAATGTGTGTAGCTAAAGGTGTGGATTTCTCCCTGGACCTTGGGTATGTAATCTCTTACTGTGTATTTCAAGTCATGCAACTTTCCTCTTGCTTTGAATTTAGGTTTCCATTGATTAAAGGACCAATGATCTGAAAACATTTCACAAATGAAAAGGAATCACTTTGTCAATCCTGTACTGGGCACTTAATTGTTCTTATGTTTGTGTTGGAATATGCCAATAAAGATTTGATTGTACATATGTACATTTTGAAAGTAAAAAAAGTTTTGGATGCCAGATTCACTTTTTATTTGACTTAATGAAATGTTTCCTTACAAGATAAACTAGTGCTACTATTGACTTTGATGTTTAAAGAAATTCATTATTATTATTATTATTATTATTATTATTATTATTATTATTATTATTATTATTATTATTATTATTATTGTCATTATTATTATTGATTTTATTATTATTATTATTATTATTATTATTATTATTATTATTATTATTATTATCACTATTATTATTTTTATTATTATCATTATTATTATTAAAATATTTATTTTTATTTCTTAATTTTTTTATTTTTTTAAAATATATTCTTTAAAAAAATTAAAAATTATTTTTATTAGCAGGCAAGTGCAGTATAGAATTGTCCTCATTTGCACATGCCCTATAGGGCAAGGACACATTTGTTTTAATACTCAATTAGAGCAGACATTCATGACTTTATTATTTCTATGTTCAGTGTGACGGACCTAGGTAACAACAAGCGTAGGTTGCTGTTCTCCACCGCCCATAAAGAGATCCACGTCACACCGCTGCACGCCAAGATACCTCTCACCATCATAAAGAGAGGAACCGTAAGTTTACTATCAACCCTTACAGCAGGCACCAACAAAATTATCAGAACTGACTTACCATGTAGGGCAGGGCTCGACGTTAAGGCTAGCCCCGTAGCCCCAGGCTAGTTATTGAGTGTCAGGGCTAGTACATTCTACCTGTCAGTAGCCCTGAGGGGCTAGATAGAATTAGAATATCAGCGCTTAAAAAAAGTATGAAGCCCTCCTTTGGCTCTGAATATCTGGATGATAATATAACTCAATTTAGCACAATACACTGTATTCTTTTCATGTTATCAACAGAGGCTATGATATCAACAGAGGTCACTATTTGAAAAGGGTTGTCATGAATATCAGGGCTAGCAAAAAGTTTCGGTAACTAGCCCTGCTGGGCTTATGAAGTTTTTTCTTAATGTTGAGCCCTGTAGGGCAAGTAGTTCATGATTTTTACTTGCCGACATAATTTTTGACTTGCCCCAAATAAGTTAAAACATATGCGAGAGAAAGGCATGTATTGTTAAATATCATGGATTTGATGATTTGAAAACCATTTTCTTTCCAGTTTTGTTGCATTGTCTGCATATT
Organism: Maea johnstoni; assembly: GCA_963942565.1. Lineage (NCBI taxonomy): Eukaryota > Metazoa > Annelida > Polychaeta > Spionida > Magelonidae > Maea > Maea johnstoni. The sequence goes on from OZ012687.1 coordinate 48,522,738, forward strand.
TCTGGATTTTTGGGCCATTTACCATTAAAAAAAGGTGTTTGGTGTTCAGAAAATCAGCTTGCTCCCGCAGACAATTTAAAACTAAAAAGTTCTTGCCCGATTTGCTAAAATGTAGAATATTTCGGTTGAAATATAGTTTATGCTGTACTTTTACCTAGAAATATATGGATAACAAAACTGAAGATGATTTTGGGAAGGAAATGCTAAGAATAGGTTTAAGGTAGCTTTTGGGATAATTTAGTTGACTCGATTTCTTTTGAACATATATTTACATGTGAATTTATTTTCAGTGGCTGAATCTTTGCCTGGACCTGGTGTCATTGGTGGGAGACACATGGCGCGGCCAGACGCACAAGGCCATAGAATCCATCTCCATCTCAGCCAACTGCAGGCTGCGCAGGGTCTTCACCATGAAGTCTCAGCCTCCCGATACCACGGATGACGAAGGTAATTAATATAGGTGGAAAGGGTGCAATATCAAATACTTAATCATTATTGATGTTGTTATTGTTATCATTATTACTATTATTATTATTATTATTATTATTATTATTATTATTATTATTATTATTATTATTACATGTATTATTATTATTATTATTATTATTATTATTATTATTATTATTATTATTATTACATGTATTATTATTATTATTATTATTATTATTATTATTATTATTGTTATTGTTATTATTATTATTATTGTTATTATCATTATTATAGCTATTATTATTATTAATTTTTTTTATTATTATTATTATTATTGTTATTATTTTCTTTTTACTATTATCATCATTATTATTATTAACATCATTATTATTATTAAATCATTATAATTATTAATATTGATATTGTATCGAAGAAGTTGAATATCGAACCGTATTGTTTAAGATTTAAAATATGTATAAAATTAACCTAATTGCTAACTGTTCGGCTCTGCGAGAAGGCTATTTGCTATATACTAGAAAAGTTTATAAGGATGACAGTGCTAAATCCATACCTGTCAACTCTACTACCTTTCATACCTGCATGGATATAAATAGAACGGGATTGCGTACTTGTCACGTGACCCCGCACCGGTAAGGAGATCGTCCGCCATTTGTATTGGGGGCAGAACCGGTGCGTGACGTGATGTAAACACACAGAACACCGGCCATGTTGACACTGAACTGGCCATGCAGACGGCTCTTGCAGAGTCTCTTAAAGTGATTTTGCGAGTATAACAACTAATAGGAACACATCCGAGACATGCCGTAATATATTTTAAAGGAAAATGCCAGAGAATTTCCACAGGAGAACTCGTCTAATTGAAAATTGTACGAGACTCGAGAGGCAGCCTTAGGCTGTTGTTTACCTTTAATAATATCAACTTCGAACTTAATCAAGCAATAATTCTCGAATCTCAAGCCAAGGATACTCAACGTATATAAACAATCGAAAGGGTATACATATACACTCATTCAGTTTATTTGAATAAATGAATTTGGAGCTTATAGTCATGAGATAGGTTGTAGCAGAGAAATACATCCCCTTGATCCGCAACCCCATAGGCACAGCATGCTATTGCCTAGGGTATGTGCTGCCTCGTGTTAAGCAGGGTAGCCTGGGGAAGTATTGGTCACACGATTTATTTCCAAGGAAATGGGGTCAGCAGGCAGCCAATCCTGGGGTACACAGGTTATCTATGACTCATAGTGGGAGAGGCAGCGAAATTTGATGATGCATGCACAGTGCCCACTCCCTGTCTACTACTCTCAGGTTGTAGTTGAATTGGGTCCTTAAGTTATCTAACACTGTTACTAACTGACACTGTTAATAGCTATGTCAGTAACCAGGTAACATCAACATGTGAACTATGGTTAGGGACATCTGGGAAGCTGCTTTTACAGATAACTTAAAGAGACAATGAAGAAAAATAGGCATTTCCTTATGATTATCTAATGAATTTAAAGGCTGGGTGTAAATTGAATATCTTTAATTGTTTCCCCTTGAAAAATACATATCATATACATGTAAATAATACAAAGATATTCACAAACACACACAATCAATGCATCTTTGATGATAAACTCTCCTGAAAGTTGTTATTTTTTGTTCTTTGACATTTTTAAGTAAGTTATTTGTATATGCACATGTACTTCAAGTGATCTCATATATTTACAGATACAAGTTTATCATTGATGTAGGGACATGACATATCTACTTAGCAGCTTGCCATGAGCAGGGACACAGTATAATATAATATTGATATTTGATATTTTACGCAGATGCCAATGATAATATAACACCCTTTTCCTGTTTGATACAAGTTTTGGATACTGCAGACAGTGCAGAGTCATGTCATGTTTATAATCACATCATCAAAACAATTTAAAATCATGGGGTCATCAGCTTAGTTTTTTTTCACAGATTTTTGAAAAAGTAATGCAATTCATGTCACAAACATCACTTTCTCCAAAATTGGTGTCTTTCTTTGGTAGATTTATCCCTTCAGAGATACTGACACAGCCTGAAATACTGTTCTATCTTGTTTAAATTATTTTTCGGCTGTTATATAGGAATTATTGGGCAAAATCAAGGAATTCGAGAAACAAGTTTTTGACCCAAAATTGATATAAGTAAGAATTGCCTAGATTAATTGTTAATTTTTGTTCTTTGATTTGAAGTATGTGGTTATAATCCTGTATATGTACTTCAAGTGATCTCTTTTTATCTATTTAAAGATACAAGTTTATTATTGATGTAAAGATATGACATATCTACTAAGCAGCTTGCCATGGGCAGGGACACAGTATAATTAACAATTTAATATAATATTGATATTTAATATTTTACGCAGATGCCAATGATAATATAACACCCTTTTCCTGTTTGATTTAGAAACTGGGTGACCAAAATTGTCAATTGTTAAATTTTGGGGTGTCCAAATTGTTAAATTTAACAAAATAAGGCATGATATCCTTAAACAATGTCATGGGAATCATGTGGAGATTAAAAAATCAATCATATGCTTCAGATTGACATTTTAAGAAACAAGGTGTCTGATTTAAATTTCTGGATGTTGTTTTCTACTTGGGGTAGTGTTGAGGCACTTAAAAGGTAGGTGTCACTACCGTCAGAGAGATTCTGTGATAAGCATGGTTCGGAAAGATAGTCTGTTGGAGTTTAGTCTGGTTCTCAGGCTGAGTTAGGTTTGATATTATGCCACCATCACTACTGGGTAGATATGATGTCTCTCTTAGCCTATAGATGGCAGCACAGTTTTCAGAAGTTTCAGTTAGACTACAACTCAGGTGTGTCCCCCTTGAGGATTTATTCAGAACTAAACCTGGAGTGAAATCAACTCTTGTTAGTGTGACTAAGGAAAGAGCCAGATAACACAGACTTGTGGCAAGTCTAGTTAGAGTTATGAGTGTCAGCAAAGAGCCGGATTCACTCACAGATAGCCTGGGTTTCTAGGTTGCCATATGCATTTTTCTGTCTTCAAGTTTTTCTGTTACCAGACAACAAATGCGGGTGGTCAGAGTGGCCAAATTAGTTCAAATTTATCTCACTAGGTAAATAGAGGACTAAGTTTAAGCAAAGAGGTCGATCTTGTTTTTAGGTTTAAGCATGACAAATTAAACCTCAAGAAGTATAACAGAATCAGGTGGTGCCATATATCAACTATTGCTGATAATACACCACACTGCTTGGTCAAATTCTAATGTCAACTTTTTAGGAACTAGAACCCTAGTCTAAGTCGCGGATTGAGCCCGCTTGTGGCAGGTGATCCGAAGAGGAACAGTGTTAGCAAGCCGCTGTTGCTGATCGTGGCTGCCTGGTGTCCACTGGTAGTCATTCAGAACCACAGACTCCAGATCTACCTTGAAAATCATTATCATTCAACGGGTACCTGGATTTTGGATGTTTCTGGTAGTATTGCTATTCTAGTGCAGGCTTCATAATCATTTTATTTCATCATAGGCAGTCATCAATACATTCATTCCCCGTACCCAGAGAAAGTCCTATACAAGGCGATAGGAATGGAGATGAATGTAGTGGAAAGCTGTATGAAGCTAGTGGCGCTGGGCGCAACACAGCACAAAGGTTAGGCAAATATGGAAGAAGAATGGATCCGTGCGCCAAAATAGAGGCCGGCGCACGGATCCATGTCTCAGAGGGAATGGTTAAAGATGTAACAGTTATGAAATGTGAGGAAAATGGGTAGTGAGTAAAAGCAATTTAGTGATCGTGTAAATATATAAGTTCACCTGGGAAAAGAAAAGGTCTGATTTGGAAAATATTTGTTACTGAAATACCATGAAGCTGAGAATATGGGGAATTCAAAAAGATTAATCAGAATTTGCCCCCCAATATGGTATGAGCAACCCTCTGGATCATGGACTATAGAGTGTGATCTGCTACTTGATATTAAAGTACGTTATTTCATAATCATATTTGTATGGTTATCAATTTGCCAACTCCTGTGAAATATAATTGCCCAATCGCAACCTATATTCTCACCGGACCCCTTGTGGCCAGGATTGGAACTGAACAAAACGGCACGAAAGAAGCCCCAATATTGGACCGCGAGAATTGATGATGATGATATTTTCAGACACAAAGCTACCTGTTTGTTCTTGATAACTCTGCAATAATGTGATCTACTACACACAATTAAAGTTATCCCATTACCATATACGTGTACATGGTTATCAATTATAAAGGCGCACTCCTTAAGCACAAGTACAAGTACTAACCTCTCCCCTAGTGGCCAGAATTGGAACTAAACAAAACGAAAGCAAATGAAAGCACAACAAGCCGCAATAATAAACCGCCTGAAATCTCCTGATTTGATATTTAAATATTTTTGGTCACTTTCACCCCCACGGCCTGATCAGAAATCCCTCCTTCCAGGATTTCATTATTTCTCTCTCACTTTCTAATGAGACCATTGTTGCTTTGTACATTAAATAACTTTAATCATTTTCCTTAACAATCATCTTGTCCATCTGAATTTTTTTTTATTTCTAATTTTTTTTATTAGTCTTATTCTTTACCTCACACGATTCCCTGGATTTAGATGTCTGCAATAAAGTTTGCCTTCTTGTAATTGTCTTTATATGCAGTAATTGTACTTCTATTCATCCAGAAATCGATTATGATGGTTGGAGAATTGATATTTAGGAAAGCGTGTATGAAATTGAAATAAATCTGTGGAATGTACACATAGGCTGTCTTATTTGTATTTTTTGGTCATGATTCTTACAGTTCCAGTTGTTCCTTCTTCAAAATATTATTTTTAAAAACATGATTGGAAAGATGTTACAATGAGATCTAAACAATCTCATTGGTTTCAGTTAGAAGCGTATGCAACTGTAGCAGCTTTTTATTTTGTTTCCTCCACGAAACTGTAGAGTTTTTAGCCGTACCTGTTAAGATAATGACTAGTCCCATAAGGCTACTCTTATTTGTGTTTAACTACTGCCTGCCTGATTTGGTGGCAACGACCGGCTCAGGAAAGTTGGCTACCACATATGTGGAATACTGGGCTGGAAAAACTTGTTTGGCATCTTTAAATGCACTTTAATATTTGATATCATAGTTTGCCATTTGGTTTTATTGTATTAATTTCCATGTGCATAACACAGTAATCTCTAGGTTGTTACAGTAGCCACAGCCTGGACATAAATAGATTTTATAATTGCTTTATTATATTGGCTTCAGAAATATATTAAGACCATTTATGACACTCTCTTCAATTTGATTGGCCTATTCAGCTTTCTTCAATCTCCTCCCCTGCTCTCACTGGAGATGAGGTCTATGATAAGAGAGTGACTGGTCACATCAAAGTCCAGTCTCCCTGATAACTCACCTATAAAACCAATCATCAGGTCCTTCAATGGCCAGCAGCAGCATGTCATTTGGACAACCAATCCATTAAAACCACACACCAGGATGCCCAATTATTTGTCAAGAACTTTTAGAATGTTATTCTAACAAAAAGTGGTTGGAGATCCTAGCAACAAGGCCATAGCCTGTAGGGTATGTGCGCACCAGTTGCATTCCCAGACCTTTAAGAATCACACTTTAGGATACTCAGATATTTCAAAATAAAAAAAGGATACTCAGATATATTGATCAGAAAAGGTGTCATTTTAAGGCAAATACTTTATTTCAACTTGAGTAGCCTTAGCCAGCAGGGCATCATTTAGACAACCAAGTGACCAACCTCTCAAAAATCACCCCTGGGACACCATCACTGTGAGAAATTTCTTAAAATGTCATTTACAAACAAATAATTGATTTTTTTCACCTCAATATAAATCCAATCATATTATATAAGAATATTTTACCTTAATTCAATATAAAAGTAAATTTATACAATATATAAATTTAGATTATATTTAATACATGTACTGATTGGAATGTTTAGGAGCGATCAAACAGGGCATCTGTCATCGCCTCTTAGTGCGCCACCTTACTGATTTGCATGAAATGTGGGATATGATTAAGTTATTAAGTACTCCTAGGTTTTGAAAGTCTTGTAGAATTGGTTGCGGCGGTTCTAACGATCTAAGCCGCATTAGAATAGACCCACGGGAGGCTGAGTTATCTATAGTAAAAGAAAGAAGTATAGCGCAGGAGAAGCACCTGCGCTCATAGCGTGCACGGGCCACGACGTCGCGGTATTTTGCCCCTCTCTCGCCGCCATGTTTGTTCCCCATGCCGTCCCGTCACGGCTAATGGTGCAACAATGGGAGTGCGCACTCTAGCACCTACGGTGCTAAGGGGACGACGTCATACAGCTCTATGCATACCTGTCAACTACCTGACCCCTGGTGGCCAGGATTGGAACTAAAATAACATGCCGTGAAAGAAGCCCCAAAAATGAACTGCGTGAAATCTTATTCTGTATAGTTGAATGTTGACAGGTTTGTAAATTAATCAAAATTATGTCCCTGGGAGGCAGGCAATATCGTTCATATATCGTATCGCATAGGAAATATTTATATCATATCATATCCAGAAAATTTCAAAGGTGCTGATTACTATTTTCCAGCATTGTACGGGTTTCAAGGGACGAACAGTGGTGAACTGGACGGGATTCCCCGTCAGTGCCAGCTGTCACATGACGTGCGGCAGTCGACGCAGGTGATCAACATGAACAAGTTGCGGCATGCGGAGTGGAAACTCAAGGGCAGCAACCCCGAGAGCCGACCAGCTTCATCTACACATGAATTAGGTACTTACTGCTTTTTCCTTATTTTTGTTTTTTATGTCTCCATTCTATCAGGGGTGACATATTGTTTTTGGCACAGTTCCTGTCTATTGCTATGCCTTAGTATTCTTAACCCTTGTGCTGCTGGTGGCTGATTTGGATCTAACAAAATGATTTGAAAAGAAGTTGAAAAATGGCTGGAACCCGGGCACATTGGTACTCATCTGATAGTGCTCAGCAAGACAAAAAAGTAGACTCAGCATCGCAAGGGTCAACCCCAGTCACCTTGCAAGCAATACTGTAAATCACTTAAATGTGGCGTGAAAATTATATAGCGCAATTACGGTACTGCCCTGGATAGCGGGATCTAATTATAGCGGGCGGGAGAGCCCCACTGTTTACCCACTGGCTTGCATGGTCGGTATACACCACAGAATAGCGACCTCTATTTATATATCGTAAAATTGCAGTTATCCGGGCTCTCTAGGGATCAGGGTCACTGTAATGGACCCATGGCCCCTGCCAGACTGTGGAGGCAGTGGTTAATTGCCGCATGCAGTATCTATCTGCCTCCCCATAACTAGGCTTTTGTTCTGCCCTTCAAAATGTATATTGGGCAATTTGATAAAGACGGGGATTTAAAAAAAGCGCTCATTACATGGGCAGAGCGCTATTATCGCTATCTTATTGTTCCCGCTATATTTAAGTGATTTACAGTATGTAAAGTTTTATAATTAGGGCGCCAGGTCATTCAGCAGTGTTGACCTGCTTTCAAGTCAGTTTCTGGGTATTATCAGGCATAGGGATGGGGATCGTTGAGAATACTACGGTTCGGTTCGGCTCTCGGTTTTGCTTCTACGGTTCGGTTTTATCACGGTTTCCTAAACCGTTTATTAATGACATTTCTTGTTATTAATCTACGCAATGGAATCAGGGTCTTAGCCAGGATTTCAAAAATGCCTGTCCAAAACAGCTAGTTCAAAACTTTTGCCTGTCCAGATTTAGCTACTTATCTACTTCAAATCCCTATAACAGCTACATTTAATAGGCTAGTGTGTCAAAAAGGGCATTTTACACTTCAGCTATGTCCTAATAGATGGTTTGTTAGGGAACTATTTGGTTATTGCACCCAAAAAGTCAAAATTGAAAAATCATCAGAGAAATTTTTGCCTGTCCAAACAGGAGGTTTTTTTAGAAAACTACCTGTCCAAAAGACAGGTAGGACGGGTCCTGGCGTGGCTGAACTTGCCGAACTGGAAAGTTCCTATATACTAGCTTCCTGGCCACTTTCTCTATGCTCAGAAGGCTTCTGAGCATAGTGAAAGTGGGCAGGGTACCAGACTTGAGAGATTTTGAAATGGCTGTTTAATCGTCGCGCTTGGCAGACATTGTGAGGCCAGCGAGGAGGTAGGTGCTGTCAGTTTTATTACGCCTCCAGGAACCCTGTGCATGCATAGAAAACCGAACCATGTAGAGGGAGGTCCGGGTTTTGAATGGTTAACCGCAATGCTCAGGCCGGTATCACATATGAACCGGTCCGCGGTCCCCATCCCTAATCAGGCAAATACTGACATTCAAGTTGTTTTTGTTTTTCTGCATCTCCCATATAATAAGAGAATGTTCTTGGGTTACAGACTGTTCTTATTGAATAGATTCTTCAGTGCATGAACTAGATGCTGTTATCATTTCTTTTCCCTAGTGTTAAATATTTTTTTGTTTTGTGTTTTTGAAGGGGGCATAGGGGGTTTTCAGCTGGTTAATAAATGAAGGTATTCATTAGAATCAAAATCAAAAATGAATAATTTTACTCTCATAGTCTTTCAATCTTTTGCCTGTATTTTCTTACTAAATAAACCCTATAAAGTGTTAACTGATTTGGACTTAGCATTGGGTGATAATTATTGAGCAGTACCATGACCGATATTCATTTGTTTGTATAATTTTTCTTTCCAGACTTGAGCTTGAGTGGCAGAAAGTCTACCCCCCATGACTGCTTCCACATTGCGTTTGGGTCGAAGATTCCGATCGCTACGCCAGGATCAGCGGGGAAGAGGATGAGTGCGAGGAAGGACGGCAGTGGCACAAGTCGATCCTTGCACTCTAGTCACCGGGAGGCTGCAGGTAAGATACCTTTAATTCCTGCATTACACAGTCTTAAAATTGGAAGGGCTGTCTGCCCCATTCCCCCGGGCAAGTAGAATTTGTAAATTATAGCTGTGGGGCAAGTGAAAACTGCATCTTGCTTGCCCCACTGGGAAAGAACGTTTTGTATATTTCAGGTTTACTTTTGAGAAGTTTTCGTGGTCTGCCATCCAAGCTTGTCCTAGAAAATATGCTTTCACATGCCAGAACCATGTTCTATTTGGGTTTTAAATGAAATATTATAAAATTATTATATACAATTTTTCAAGGGCAAGTGAAAATTGAATCTCACTTGCCCTACGGGGCAAGTCGCTGCAAAAGTTAACGTCGTGCCCTGGCTGTCATTGACATCCATTCTTTTTTCAATTCAATCATTGACATTTAATTAGATCACTCCCCATTATCTCTATGGTGCCATTGGTATCTCTTGTGTTGATTTATTTAGGTGTCTCTCTGTTTCTCTGTATGATGCCACAAATGTCGATCACTGGATAGCAACCAGCAGATCTTGCTCAACAGCCTCGGCATGACGCCTAGCCCAGGTGTTGATGAGAACCACTCAAGAGGTGCATTCTGCACATGTGCATGAGCAACCTCCTCTATAGTGTAAACAAATATGAGAGCCCTCATTCGTCTGTCTCCTAGTGACGTTACACTGATGCGAGATTAGATGTGTCCAGGGCTTTACAATGGGTCGTATGGTAATTAATCGGTCTGTGGCCACCGATCCATGTTCTCTTCATCTAAGATGACACTATGGGCATCACTCTTTTTGGCCATTTAGAAAAGTTGGCGCCATTGACATCTCTCTTGTTGGTTTATTTGGTAAACTCTACTGTTTTGTTGACGCCATTGGCCTCACTCTTGTTGCTTTGTTTCAGGTGACTCCCATGTGCCGCCCGGCAGTGGGCGTGGCTCCCACCGTGTAGAACTCCAGGTTCTGCACTCCCCCACCAGCGCTAAGAACCACCACAGACTGACCTCTGACCCTGGCGCCAATGTGGAGGACCCTGAGACCTCAGTGGACAAAGGTCAGTGCACTGGCATGTTTTCCTGTTTTTTTTCCTGAGTTAGGCCATTCCAATTCAATTTTTGGTCTACAGAGAAGGGGTGCAAATAAAAGTTCTCAGTGGAAAATTTGGAAAGAAATATATACTGTAGAATAGGTAAAGTTCGCATGTGCGATTATTTCGCGAATACGCGAACTAGTATCGCACTCGCGAACTTAGCGCACGCGATCAATTATATACATGGTAACGCTACCCACCACTGGAGGTGGTGGCGCGTCGGTCGGTGAATTCCACTCCTAGTCGGTCGAGGTTTAAACGAAGAAAAATACGTCCAATAACTTCCCAAAGCTATCATAATATGATACATTGGTAACTTGTGAATAAGTTACCAATGTATCATAACATAACTCCCATTCTTACATCTCAAATTTCTAGGATACCTGGGCCAATCTATGGATCTCTTACGAGAAACAAGATGGCTGCCATCATTGTTCGATAGACTCGGACAGGTGCTGCGATGGGAACATTTGATAATTATCAACATACATACATGTGTATGTTGATAATTATCAGAATGATGGATATCATAAAGAAATAATTATCTTGTTCCTACTCGAATTAAATTGTTGCCAATTTACTGTTTACGGCAATACGTGTATTTGCAGTTGATGAGTATATACCGGCATAGCGTGATTCTCACTAGTAGCTGGTCCGAGGCTGAAACGAAACAAAATACGTCCAATAACTTCCCAAAGCTATCATAATATGATACATTGGTAACTTATGAATAAGCCATCTTGTTTCTCGTAAGAGATCCATAGATTGGCCCAGGTATCCTAGAAATTTGAGATGTAAGAATGCGAATAATGTTATGATACATTGGTAACTTATTCACAAGTTACCAATGTATCATATTATGATAGCTTTGGGAAGTTATTGGATGTATTTTTCTTCGTTTTACCTATTCTACAGTATCCGAGTTCGCCTGTATATATATATATATATATATATATATATATATATATATATATATATATATATATATATATATATATATATATATATATATATATATATATATATATATATATGTATATATGTATATATATATATATATATATATTTATATATATATATATATATATATATATATATATATATATATATATATATATATATATATATATATATTACATTTTATATCTTTTTATCTAATTAGGAACATTGGAAGGCAGTAAGACGTGGTCAGGGCATATCAACTCTAGTGAGGAGAGGCAGATGGTCCCACACCCTCCCCGCGAGCCGTCATCTGACAGAACACGGCGGAAACTCCGCGTCAAGAGCGGCGATAAGACACGAAGCAGGCAGGCCAGTACCAGCTCCAACATAGGTGAGTATCATATGTAATTCAACAACGACTATATGAAAAAAAATCATGCCTAGTGGACTAAAACATGTGCAGCAAACAGGCTACTCACTAGTACCAGCTCCAACATTGGTGAGTTGTTAAAGATAAAGACAGACATTGACCTTAATGGTCATTGTAGGGGCATTTCATTTGTAATCCTAGGAGCCAAATCTTCTCTTGCCTGAAAATGTTATGGTCAATCCCTGAAAGATCATACTTGCATCTGATGAAGACAGAAAGCATGGTTGTTATTTAATATCATGTGACTGTGTGTTTTGTTTTCAGATGTAGAGAGTAGTGTAACGCCCAGGAAGCGTCTCTCCTCCACAGACAGCGATGACGGCTACAGGTTAAGCCACAGTGGACACACTGGACACAGGCACAAACCAGCACATGAAACAACACCAGCAAAACACACAGGTAGCAATCTAAACTGTTCAAGCAACAGGGATTGACCTTAACATTTTCAGACAGGAGCATATTTAATAATATTATAATAATATTGTCATTTGATATTGCGCCCTTTCCATATAAACATGCTCAAAGGTGCATAGAGATATTTGGCTCCTAGGTTTATAAATATAGGACAAATAAATCCTGATGCGGGCAGCATCCTCTCTAAGATTTTGCCAAGGGCACACTGTCGAGGCTAGGGGGTCTGAGGGCATGCTCCACCAGAACATTCTGAAAAATATGTGCTTGCAGATGTATTTTTGGGCACTTTTAGGTAAAATAAGGAGGTAAAGACTGAAAAAGAAGAAAAGTTCTCAAATTGCCCCTAGACAGTTGATAATTGTTATGTTCTTTTGCAAACAAAATTTAACATCTGCTTGCAAGATCACCTGATTCAGGGGCATAAAGAAATTGCCCCTAAAATGACCAATCCCTGAGCAGAATTCTTATAAGACTACAATTTCTTATTGTTTTTGAATTTGTGCTTATTGTGTAAGATATTTACAAAGTAAGTATACATCTAGTATTATACATTTCATACATGCAGAACTATTTCCTCAGGAACCATGAGCATAGGTTATCTATTATATGTAAACATAGTCACATAAGCTATTTTAGAGTAAGTGGCTGCATTATAGATAATATTTTTCAGCACTTATCAGATTTTAAAAATTTAGACCAGAAACTTTAATTCTATATATATAGTGTTTCGAGTTCAAATACTAATTAAAATATTAACTTGATTATTGTTGTCTTAATATTGTCTGTGTCAGGAATGCATTTGATTTCAATGTCAACTCAGTTACAAAGCTGCTTTTATGAAGAAAGGACCTGTTCTGATTTACTATACAAATTACCCAACTTTTTCATGATTCATGAATTCAACCGAAAAGGTCTTTTAAAGTGTACTACTCTTGTGTTCTGTGCTAGAGATGAGTCAAAGTTTTGAACACTACTCATTGCACCACTTATTTTATTTTTGTTTTATTTGCTGCATCACTGATTTGCCATTTATGTTTCAGTTGGGAATGCTTCTGAGAATGATGAGGAGGAAGATGAATCAATCTCTGATGTTATCAATGCAGTAAAAAACAGGCTTGCTTTGCAACAGCAATATAATGAAGATGAGGATGAGGATGAGGAGGGTAACCATCCTATACACAGCCCTGATTCAGATCTGTAAGCACCAACTATGTAGAAATATTAATGTATACGTCTATATACAGTGTATATGAATATATATATATATATATATATATATATATATATATATATATATATATATATATATATATATATATATATATATATATATATATATATATATATATATATATATATATATGTATGTATGTATGTATGTATGTATGTATGTATATATATATATATATATATATATATATATATATATATATATATATATATATATATATATATATATATATATATATATATATATATATATATATATATACATACATATATATATATATATATATATATTCATATATATATGTAAATATATACATACATACTTACATACACCCAAGAATTTTAAATACCATATCCTATAGTCGAGGTTTCAAAATGTTACCAGTTACAGATTAATATGAATGAATAATATAAAATGTAGATGTTCACCAGTCGTAGCCTATTGTTAGAATGGGTCAGTCTGTACCTGTAGCAGCCGTTGAATAAGTTATGCAACAACAGAAATTTAATATGGTAATAGGTTCTTGCAAGGGAGTTGACCATTGTTAGCGGAGTTGACCAAAGACCTGGGTATTTCTTTTTTTACCCAACTAGGTCCTGATGCAACTTTGTTTAATTGCTGTTAGCGCTCGGGTACCAGTTGTCAAAGGCAAAATTTGATGGAGGAAGGTAAGATCTTGACCCTTTTAGGACAAGAAATTCATAAACAGGATATTATTGGAGATTTATAAAATCAGGAAAAATATGTCTCGGGAAATAAAACTAAAAGTCCACAGTGCTACCTCTAATCAGAGAAATACATCCCCTTGATCCGCAACCCCATAGGTACTGCATGCTAGCCTCTACGGCATCTGCGCCTCGGGTTACGCGCTGTAGCATGGGGTTGTATTGGTCACGTGATCTGTGCACTGGCTGGCTGGGGGATGTCATCCTATCTAGGTCAGATAGTGAGAGGCAGCGAAATTTGATGATTCATGACCAGTGCCCACTCCCTGTCTACTACTCCCAGCTCTAATGTGTGCCTCTTTTTGCAGGGACATCTCTAAGGATTCTGAGGATGTGATCTACACCTTCACCTCTCCCCCCAAGTCTGCTCCACTGAGGACCGGCTCACCTGCCGGCACTCACCACAACCTGGACTCCTCACAACAGGTATGCTCTACCTTGATATCTCCGGTATCACTAGGTATAGGGACTGGTACTCGATATGATACCAAATACTGGTATCAAATGGGAAAATGTATCATATTGGAAAAGTTCAGTATCTTTTCTTATTGTTAAGATTCAAAATGATTATAAAATTGACTTAATTGCTTTCTGGACATCTCCTTGTTTCAAGGCAGTTTGCTATCTATTTGTAAAATTTCCAATATGCTTGATACAACAGAATTAGGTCCCTTGGAGGCAGGCAGTATCATTAGAAGTATTGTTAAGGTTTTGTATCGTTAAGGGAATATTGATATTGTATCATATCGTGAAAATTCTAAATCCCTAGGTATCATCTGCTGCTCACCTCAACCAGGTATACACCACCTTGTTAACCTTGTCATTACTAAAATAGAATATATACTAGGTTAGCCCTAAAAGCCCAGTGACTTAGACAACTCAGGTAATGCGACAAAACGAAATTCCACACACAAATTTATTATCCTCATTTTCTTTTGTCACAGGGCAAACTTATTTGTCACCAACCCTGTATTTTGTCACCATACACGTCTTGTTTCTTGTTGTTTCTATTTATCTTTACTTATCAGTATTCACACACACATATACACACACACACATTCATATATTATATACACACACCTACATACACACTCACACATATACACACTCACATATATACACACACATACATACAATCCTTTAATTCAGATTTGTGAGATTGTTCCCTGTCTTTCCCATTATAAAGCAACTTTTTCATTTGGGCGTCTTTTGAGCTGATATTACCCCAACCTAACCCTAACCCTATCCCTATCCCTAAGTCTAACCTTAAACCTAACCCTAATCAGACTAAAAACAAGAAAGATATTTGTAGAAACACTGTGATATCAATCTCACAATGCACCCATGCTTCAGTGACCACTATCATTTTAGTTTTGGAGGTCATCTCACAACTCAGAAATATGTGTACGCATATACACACACACATATACACACGTACACATACACACACACACATACACATATTATTTAGCGTTACTAATTACTAGAAATATTTCACCTTCACTATTGTAGTATGTGAAGAGGAACCTGACGAGCAGTCGTAACGCCGTCGTGAAGCGTAATCTACTCTCGGCGAGAGGAGCCAAACCAGAGGATGATTTCTTCAACAGCGACGGGAGCGAAGAGGAGGAGGAAGATGTCCAGGCCAAGATCTGGAAGAGCAGCCCGAGCCCCCGCACGACCCCGAGCCCCCGAACCACGCCCTCCGAGGAAACCAAGGACGAAGTCGAGGACTTCTTCAATAACTCTCTCGGTGGACGAGCTCCGTTGAGTAGTCGCATACTCACTAAAGATGCGAAAAATAGTAGGGAAGATGGCGCTGGTGATTCAGAATTTACTGCTAATACGTCTCGAAGGAAGGATTCGAGAAAGGAGAATGAAGAACAGCATAAACAAGCTAGTCAGACTAAAAAGAATAGTAGGGTGGATGAGGCTGGTGGTGACTCCGAATTTACTCGGAGGAAAGATTCAAGAAAAGAGAATAAACACGCTAGTCAGAGTAAAAATCGGTATTACGAACATTCTTCTAGCGAAAACGAAGAAGAGGGAGAAGATAATGTGGACATTGTTAGGAAAAGTAGACAATATGATAGAAGTAAGAAAAATGATGATATTGATTCAAAACAACCTACGGCAGCTCAAAGACTATCCACAAAATCTCTCGATAAAAATGACAATGAAGCCCGGGGTAGCAAAGAGAGACCTGTGCATAAATCGATAGAGCGACTTCAAGGAGTGGGGTCTCGGAGTCCGATCCCGAGTGTGCAGTTATCTAGTAACGGGCCCAGTGTGCATTCTAGCTTACACAGGAGTAAAGGCTCCAGTCCCAGGTCAAGTCAGGGCAGTGTGGTCATCAGCCGAAAGTCGCTACGAGAAATCCCCAAAGACGATGCACGCCTCTCGCAAGTCATGAGCGTCCAATCACAGGTAAATATTCGGATAACGACAACAATGATTAGTTACGTAATTCCAAAAATGCTTGACTTTCTTGAAAATACCTTAATATAATATGTTCTGTCAATTATATTAGTGATTCGAAGCTTTATTTCTCAGCTTATATCAAAGTAAAACAATTCTAGACAACACATGTCAAAGAGAGCTCGAGGTGTAAAAGACATGTAAAGAAATGCACAGATCACTGAAATAAATTTGCCTTTTTCACACAGTTTAGGGGATGGTAGGCCAATATATAAAATTGGCAGTACAATGTACTTCTAAATCTAGTATACACATATTTTATGCGATTTAAAAAATATGTATTTCTAAAATAGGGAAATTGACGAAATGAGACTTGATATACAAAACACCAGCTTTTATTATTGAAATGATGGTAAACTTTAAGCTAGAATGAATTAGAGAATAATAAAACTAGAACTAGAATGATACAGGAGAATGCTAAAAACATTACATTTATGACTTCTTTAACCCTAATAGTGCCGCTTGTGGCTTATTTGGCCAATACAAAATGAGGCATATGGCTACTCAGCTTAGAGTTATCAGTTAGAGCTATCCTATGAATACCAACACAATAGGGTGTAGACGGTTTTCAAAAATCTTTACATTCCTGTGCTTCGGATAAAAGTAGCCTCAGCATTGGAAGGGTTAATATTGACACTAGTTGGGTTTTCACTTATGGGATCCCATCACCTAAAATCTTTAAATTATTGAAATTTCCCATGTATTTCTTTCTTTAGCATAAGCCGTATGAACCCAAGAAGTACCAGTCACAGGACGAAGCCCCCCAGTACCAAATGGAGGACCTGAGCGAATCGTTCGAGGCAAACATGCTGTTGAGTCTGAAGCGGCAGGCCATGGAGGAGGAGTTTGAGGAGGAGGGCGGGGCCGGGGGCGGGGCCAATCAGGATAAGAGCGGGCAGCAGGGGAACAGTCTAGAGAAACACCTTTATGGGGACGACTCGCTAAGCAGCTCCAGTGATGATACGTCTTTTAGCACTTGGCGCGGGCAGGTAAGTTTGTACTGTACTGTGTAACTGATATTTTTTACATGTATTTTATTTTTGCTACTTTAGCGCTCCCCATGACAGAGGGCTGTAAAGCAATATGTTTGGCACTCCAAATTAAAACTGTGTACCGAGTTCATTTCGTGCATATGAAATAACACGCTTGGCAGGCAGCTGCCTTTGATGCATGGTTTAACTTTGCTTATGGATGTTGAATGACAAGCCTTCATGTCAGTGTGTCGTAAAGTAGCATAGAGATCAGATTTCCAAATAATAGTGTGCAGTTTTCAAAACGGTAGGGTACAATATTGATATCCATGAAACCATATAAGGTATTTTATCAGTACTGTTAACAGTACTTAATTGCATTATTATTATAAATTTGGTCGCGAATAGTCATTTTTAGGATCCTGGACAACCCCTAATAACTGATAACTTCACAGTGGTTAGTATCGTTAAGAGTACCTTTATGAAAAGGTACTTTTTGAAACAATACAGGTACCAGTGCCGATACCTCTTAACGGTATCCAACCTTTTAATTATACTCAGTGTTAGCCTGCAAAAAAGACTGCAGCCCCTTAGTATCTCAAGCCTGAAAAAAGTGAGTCCCTTGTGTGCGCGCGCAGCGCGTGCACCACGAGCGCCTTCGGCGCGTAGTCCCTGCTAGGGGGGTCCGGGGGCATTCTGAGCATGAAGTTTTGGTAGTACTTAGATGAAAAAATTCCCTTTTTTAGCTGTATTTCTGTTTAGAAAGTGTGACAGACCCCTTCATCCCTTTTTTTAAATGTAAAGGTAAAAACATTCTCTTTTTCAGATATTTATTTTTTCTTTATCTTAAGTGGGATATTAAAAGGGGAGGCTAAATCTTGGAATTCCTTCAGATTTTATCTTAGAATTTGTTTCTTTGCTGGTCTACTATTTCCTTTAAGACTTCCCAAGTTAACCCATAGATAGGTAATGAATATGATCACATCAATTGAGTTTGTTCAATCATTTTAAATATACCTGTTTTAAGAAAGATGAATTTACACATCAGGAAATCACAGGTATAAGTGAGGCTGCATCAAAAACTGATTTTTAATTTATCATTTTAATATCAAACTGAATGTTTTCTGCTAAATCTTAGTTCTACACAGCTCAAATATATTATTCATTTCACATAGCTGCAACAGAAATATATTCAAAAATATCAAGAATAGTAGTTTCAGGTGATGTTTCTTTTTGTTTCAGAATTATTAAAATGTTTCTTCATGATAGTGAAGTGATATAATATCAATGAAGTGGTAAAATAAAGAATCCTACCTTTTGCCTAAGTTGCATATTAATAGGTTAGACTGGGCAGCATTTCTTTTCTTTCAAATGAGTCATTTATTATCATTGTTATATCTTTTATTTTGAGAGGCACACACACAGGCTTCCACTGTTTGAGCTTTTTTGTTTGTTTGTTTGTTTGTTGATTGAGTGCTCCTCTGAAGGAGCTGTATACATGATAGCATCGAACCAGGAAGTCGCAACTAAGTATCGGCTGCATGTGGAAAGCTGACCTTTGACCTAATTAGTGGCAGGCCTGTCACCGGTGCTTGCTGTGTGGAAGCTGGCCATTAAGGGCCGTAAATGGCCCCTTAAAGCTATTCAGATACTCAAGCCCACTTGAGGTTGGCTGAAGTGCGTCCCTTGGGTATGCATTTCACCTAAATGTTTGCGTCCTTTTGTAAAACATTGCGTCATTTACATATGCTGACGGCGTCAACGCGAACGCTGATACTCTAATACATACTGTAGAACACACATATGACGGGTGTCCCAAATATAGGGAATTGGGGAGTTTTCACATAATAGCGTACCTTTATGTTAGCGACGGTAGTCGCCGCTGACAGCGTCAGTACAGTAAGAAAAAAGAACAGCGTTTTTATATATAGCGAAGCGGAACCACACGCTATGTACGCTATATATAAACAGACGCGTACATTGTTTGTTCTACAGTATATATTTTCTACACACTGTTTTGAGTTTTTTTGATCATTGTGAACTGAACTTTCTCCTGTGTGTATTGCAGGCCCCTGTGCTGAGGTCGCACCACTATCAGGACGAGATGCACCTACCAACCTCCAGGATGAGCCACGACCCCTTAGGCTCCTCTAATCCTAGGTTTGTCCTTCAAACCTTCTTTCTTTTAACATTAATGAAATTGTCGTCTGGATGTTTGACACTTTTGATAATAGCTTTGGAATTGAAAATGTTTTTACAAAATATTTGAAGGAGAGTTCTTGGTAATGTTCTGAATAACATTTCTCCTTCAAATATTTTCCTTTAGAAATTGTCGTCTGGATGTATGATACTTATGATAATAACCTTGGAATAAAGAATGTTTTTACAAAATATTTGAAGGAGAGTTCTTGGTAATGTTCTGAATTACATTTCTCATTCAAGTATTTTTCAAACCTTGCTTTTGCTGCATATTATCATCAAAATGGTCAGGCTGCTTTTGGCCGCTATGAGCAGTAATGGGTTAACCCATTTGTATCTGGAGTACATGCACACAGTCTGACAATTTTAACCCTTTGGCTCCTCCAACCCTAGGTTTGTCTTTTAACCCGTTGATGCTCACAGAGGCCAAAACTAGCTTTGACCACTCATTACAAAAAAGAATTCTATTCTCAAAACTATTGTTTTTATTTTATATATATATATATATATATATATATATATATATATATATATATATATATATATATATATATATATATATATATATATATATATATATATATATATATAAATAAATTTATATATATTTTCATATTACCTCTATTTTCTGTGATAATATCATTTCTTTCTGCAGAGATTGGACAGGTGTGTTTAGTCCTCCAATAGTGTTGCCAAGCGACATCCGTCACCATAACAACCCAGATGAACTATCGCCAGGGAAACTTGATCCAAAATCTCCAAGGAAACTGTCTCCAGGTAAACCCTAGAGAGTACTGTATACCATATTTAATTTTGCGCATATAAAGTAATGCGCTCGGCAGACAGCTGCCTTTGATGCACAGTATAATTTTCATGTTGAATGACCTTCAAACTCTCAATCAACATAAAACAATATAAAACATGCATGAAACAATCATTTTTAAAAAATAAAATATTTAATTTTTTTTATCTACCTACTTACCCCATTTTTCTTTTACTGTTACATGAAACAAACATTCTTTTAGGCCTTAAATATCCTTCTCTGATTATTGTTGGTATTTGTTTGTTTCAGTGGGTGAAGCTCGCGGCCACAGACTACACAGCAGCCACAATGATAAGGCGGATGATACTGACGAAGAGGAGGAGTTAGACTTACTATATGATCCCTGCCTAAACTGCTACTTCGATCCCAAGACATGTAAATACTATGAGCTGGCGTTTTAAGAACTTACAGGAATCGAAATGGCATTTGTTAAAATCAACTGGAAAAAAAATCTGTGTGAACTGCCACTTGATTGGAAGATATGTAAATAGTGCAAGCTGTTTATTCAAAAGCTGACAAAAAATGCAATTATTAAAAATATTGTCAGAAAAAAATCTGCATGACATGCAAATACTACATTTTGAACACTTGACCAGAAAATATGTAAATAGTGCAAGCACTTGATTTGAAAGCTGACAAAAAATACAATTCTGTATAAATATTGTCAGAAAAATCTGCATGACATGCAAATACTTTGTTTTGAACACATACAGGGGAAAATGACATTTCGTGTAAATATCTTCGAAACACAACCATATTTGCAGAAACAGTTACTTGGACCCCAGTCCATGCAAATACTATCAGCTGACCTTTTGAGAATTTGCCAGTAGGCCTCAGATCTGTCTTCCATTGCAAAAGATCAGCTATGATAAGTTTTGAATGGAAAATAAATAATGGATACGAAAATAGATCCACACCAGAAAGTGTTGATTTCTCTCTGTATAGTTGCTTATGATTCAGGATATGTGTATATATTGTTTCTGAAGTGTTTATAAAGGAGCAGCTATAGGGTCAGTGAGACAGAATCCATAATGGTGCAAGGAATTTTTGGGACTATATGAAGAAACCATGCCATCTGTTAAACCAGTGTGAGTCCATGTTGTACTTTACCTCATGAAGGTCGGATGCCAAATTATAATGGGGATTATAAGTCAAAATCCAGTACCAGGTTGTTATGTTAGACAATCTTATAAAGTTTTGGTCCACCATGGTCATGTGACATATCAAAATCAACCACGAATTGAGCACAACATTCATTTTCCATAAAAAACTTTGTTCAGCGAGATATCCCTAGAATAGTGAGACTGTTTTGAAATATGATCCGTCCATACCAATTCCAATCTGTCCAGATGCTCTTGTAAATTGTAATTCTGATGAATGAAAAAGTGTATTTCATAATGATTTTCTTTGAGAAAGGGTGTGTTTGGTAAATTTAAGATTGAACATCATAAAAATTATGCCGCACAGGTTCTAGATCATGGTGTTTTATAATGTATGCTATACCTTCCAATGCTAAGGCTACTTTCATCCAAAGAAAAAGGACGCAAATATTTTTGAAAACCATTAAACCCTGTCATGTTGGTATTCATTTGAAAGTTTTTGCTGAGTACTCTTACATGAGTACTCATTTGTCAATGACAGAATATCCAGTTCTTTAAAGGACTGATAATAACTGTATTGTACTATAGCCGTCCATGTAATGTGCAATGGCAGTGATTTCAGAAGTCTTTCATATAAGAAGACGAAACACGAAAACAAGATTTTGTTTCTTGTTTTGCTTGGAAATTAATGACTGCACTCGAGGGTCTAAGCCAGGATTTAGAAATTGGGTGTCCAATATGGGCAATTGTAAAATTCTTGGGCATCCTATTTTTCAAGCGAGATCACAATATACTCAGTTTACATCATAAATATGTATTTACTTATTGAAATAAGGCATAATGTCCATATACAATGCCATGGAAATTAAATTGAGGGGAAGAAATCAACTACATGTATATGCTTGAAATTGACTTTTTCCAAATTCCTCTATTATAAAATGAGTGTCCTGGTAGCTGATTTTTGAGAGTTTGGGTGTCAAAATTATGCCCTGCTGGTTAAGACTATGCTCCGCCCTTAGAGTGCAGTAACTGCAGTTGATAAAATGAACTGGAGTAAGATGAAATGAGTGCTTGGTAGCTTATTTGTGTAACATGGTAAATGTTCACACGTGAAAATGCCAAAAACGGGAGTTAGGATAAGCTGTTCCTATACTGATGCAGAAATGACAGTTGAAGAACAATAATTCTTGATGGCCAATCCCTATCTTAACCATTCAGATGCTAAGGCTACTTTCGTCCAAAGCACAAGGATGCAAAGATTTTTGAAAACCGTCTAAACCCTGTCATGTTGGTATACATTGGAAAGCTCTCACTGGGTACTTTCAGGTGAGTACCCATATGCCAGGGTTTCAATCATCTTCAGTTTTTTGCATCATTTTGTATTGGCCAAATTAGCCAGCTGCAGCATAAGTGTTAAGCCTCTGGTTGTGAAATGCACTGTGCTTTGCTTGAATGTGTATTGTTTTGTGGATATATTTTGAGTGATTTATAGATTATGCAAGGTCACCACAGTAAGACCTTTGCACCCAAGATTATACTGTGCTATGTGAAAATAATCTGATATGTATATTTTGAGAAATAAATCAGATGTGCTTGAATAGAAATGCCTTTTGTACTTTATTTCACCCGAACTGCATTTCCATTGTTCCTGCTCATCACATGAACTTATGGTATTAACTGCAATAGGGGACAGACTTCCCTACATATAAATAGCTTACTCAATTAGTTTTCAAGGATGTCTTTGAGGTTAGGAATTCCCTTAGTCTATTGCCAAATATAGGCGTTCACAAAAATTCAAAGAATTTAGCTAATACTCCATTCAAGTGAGGGGATTCAACATACATATAAATAATCAATATGTAAAGCAAAATTACTTGTTTCTTTATTAAAATATAACTGAAGGAGCGGTGATAAGAACCCTACCACCAAAGCTTTTAAAATATATCAGGAAATCGTTAAAATCCCCAAGTTATTAGCAAAGGTATCAAAGGTTCAGACAACACATGCTAAGAAAATACCAAGATATAATGGGTTTAAAAATTGTGTTTTTGGTGGGAAATTAAAAATCTTATTAATAGCAAAAAAAACATACATACATTCTAAAATAACAAACAATATTATTTTTGGGAATTAATTTATTTCTACAAATTTGAACTCCTAACACATAAACACCATGCTTCTTTTCAGGTGACACCAATGAAATGACAAATAAAATAGACTACCGGTAATTGACGTTCGGGGTTTTTTTGCCATAAATGCATCATTCGTATATATATATATCAGCACAGTACTCTCAATATAAATACTGTAGATTTAGAATTCTAAAATGGTTGATCAATCAAATTGAGTGAAACTTAAAGTTGAAGAACACATTGAAAAAATGGAATAACATTACTTCATAGTTATTAGCTAAAACTGTTTCGGGGAATTGAACGATGCTACTGATAATGCAAAGTACATTGCAATTGTGATCTTGTGAAATATCAAAAATGTAATAAGAAAGCATTAGATACAGACAACAAACACATATATTACTGTATGGACCATGATTAAAGGTCAAGTAGAACAGTTATGAAATATAAAACTCAAATTGCAGATGTCCAAACTTGGATACTCATTTTTCATAAACCTCGCTTTCCTATGTTTTGATCTGGACGACGCACCTTTTGGTTTAGCAGCCCATTCAAGTATACATAATTACATAGGGATAAGTAACGGTACTTGATATGATGATAAATAATGTTATCAAATGGGGAAATTTATTGTATCAAAAAGGTTAATTATTGTATTGTGTAAGATTTGAAATATACATTTAACATGACGCAATTGCTACCTGGACATAGTATTCATGGTTAAAGAGACTTATGCCAGAATGAAAGTCTTTCACATTTTCTTTGATATCAGACAATGCAACTTATTCATTTTGTGTTCAAGGAAGCTTTCCTCTTGCCTAGATATTCGTCAAAATATTGGTACATACATGACTCCAGCTCCTACAATGTTCAAGACGAATGATATTCTTTATGAGCTACAAAAACATAATGAATGTATACCAGCAAAACTATTGTTTGCTAGGACAAAAAATCTGTTCCATACACAGTTTGTTCCGACCAAATCACAATCATTTCCTTTAGTTTGGTCTCTTTCACTTCACTGTTCTTCACAAAATACACACAGAGGTCGTTTGTTTAATAAAGACAATAGATCAAGCTTAACCCTTCTGCTGCTGGTAGCTAATTTGGCCAATACAAAATGAAACGAAATTCTGAAGAACGACTGAAACCCTGGCAAATGGGTACTCATTTGAGAATTCTCAGCAAGAGCTACCCAATGAATACCAATATGACAGGGTTCAGATGTTTTTTAAAAATCTTTACGTTTTTGTGCTTTAGACAAAAGTAGCCTCAGCATTGGAAGGGTTAAAATTGAGTTAATGGTCCCATGTGTTTCAGTCGAACTTGTTCTTGATGTAGATGGTTTCTGGTTGGTGCACGGCTTGTCCTGTGATTTCGTCCTCCACGCCCTCTAGTGCCCAGTGGTGGTCGCAGATCTCCAGGGCCTCCCACTCAGCCTGAAATATACGTAAAAAGACATGCAGTCAATTTCAGAATTTTCTATTATACCGTAAATTCTCAAAAATTTGGGACACGTTTTAATACCACTCCGCCTGAAAATGTATGTAAAAAGACATGAAGTGAATTAAGGATATTTTTCTATCATACTGTAAATCCTCAAACATCTGGGACTTTTTTAATAATTACAATTTTATGGGTTCAGGGATACCCATTTTTTCTGAAAATAGCTTGATGTTGTATCGGCACTATTTTGTTGTATCGGCACTATTTTGTTGTATCGGCACTATTTTCAGCAAGGTCAAGATTTTGTGAAATGGCAACTGGAGATAGATATAAAGGTTGCCCAGATTTCCCATTCAATATTTTGCAAAATAATTATAGTGGCCCAAATGTTAACTGCCCTTTTTGACAAAGTATGCTATAAAATGTAGCTGGTATGAGGATTTGAAGTGTCTAAGTAACTAAATCTGGATGGGCAGAAATCTTATGATAGCTGTTTTAGACAGGCATTTAGAAAATCCTAGCTAAGAACCTGCTCAAACTACTACAAGTCTAACCTTACAATTCAAAGACAATTTAACTCTTTTAACAGCTAAAAATGAACTGCTATTCTAATTATTGAACACATATCTAAAGTTTCACAGGAATAAGTCCACCTTTCCCCAGAATAGCTCTGCCACAAGCTAGGGCTATTCTTTGATTCTTGGTTTCAATAAAGAAAATATTGATAGCCCTATGTGTTGCAACTGGTTGGGTATTGGTCTGAAAGTTGTAATAGCACTTTTCAAAATAGGCTTTGGTCTAGGCTAGAGCTACCTTTAGACCCTGGATGTGCATGAAGAATTAGTTTTATCTGAAGTAATCTACTTGATAAGTACCTTAAAGGCTTTCATTGAGTCTGGCGGCATGGCCATGGCTGCTCCAGACATCTGGTCCTGCATGACTTTAGTCTGATCCGCAGCTGAAACATGAAAAACCATGTTATAATAATATATATATATATATATATATATATATATATATATATATATATATATATATATATATATATATATATATATATATATATATACAATTGATGATTATATGTGGATGGTTACAAAGAGCAAAGATTAAGGAATAAATTTAGGGATGAAAGTAAACAATTTGCTTACGGTTTTGATCAAACGAAAAAATAGTTTTTGAACAGTATTTTGAGGAAAAATTGCCCTTATTGATTTAAGTGGGCAGGAGTTGACAAACATTTAAGAAACTCATTTTCATATAAAAGCAATTCATCTTTCATTTAAAAAAAAGGTTTAAACAGCATAATAATGTAGTGTTGTAGTCTTTTTTCTCCTGTCATATATTTTTGTATTAATTCAACATGTCGACATGTAAATATATGAGCATATTGCTCAAAAATAATACGAAACTAAGGCCTGTAATGCACTGGAACAACCCTTCTATTTCAGAGTGTGCGTACCAGGGACTAGCGGGCACGGCAAAAACTCCAACTTCCACGACTCTGATTGGCCATAGTTGCCTATGCAAGGATTTAATTGTCAAGATGACACCCTACTGGGCAAGGCCCTGTGTGGAGCCATTATTAATAAGAGCTAGTAACTCACCATTGTCCTGTCCTAAGATGAGGTTATACATACTCCTAAGTCCAAACACATTGAGGAAATACCACGACGCAGAGCTCACCCTGTAAAACAACACATGGCCATTAAGATATTACCATTGCTAATGCAGTGCTAGGACAGCTAGGTATATACAAAACAACTACAACAATCTAGTCAAAAATAGAGAATAACGATTATTATCTCTTATCTATCAAGAAATTGTGATTAGTGATTAATTTCCCTAACCATCCTTCCATATTGATGCAAGCTCACCCTTTCAATGTTGAGGCTACTTTTATCAAAGACACAAGAACGCAGATATTTTTGAAAACCTTTTAAACCCTGCCATGTTGGTATTCATTGGAAGGCTCTTGCTGAGTCTTACCAGATGAGTTCCCATTTTCCAGGGGTTCCTTCATTTTTGAACTTTTTCTATATCATTTTCTATTGACCAAATTAGCCACCACCAGCACAAGGGTTACATCAATAAGAATCAGGTCATGAATGGTTGTCGGGGTCTTAGCCAGGATTTCGAAACTGGGTGTCCAATATTGTCAATTTAAAAATATTTGGGCATCCTATTTTTCAAGGGAGACCATAAACATGTATTTAATTTTTGAAATAAGGCATGATATCCGTATACAATGACATAGAAATTATATTTAAGTTGAAAAACTTCACTTATTTTCTTGAAATTGACATTTTAAGAAATGACACAAAGGAATATTTGGATCTCCTGAGGGGTGATATTTGAGGGTCTGGGTGTCCTACAGGAGCCCACACACCCAGCTGTCTAAGACTGTGACATGACTGAATGGCTCTACTTACCATGAGGCATCTAGTGAGATGAGTTCAACTCCTCGTTGTAACATAGGCTTAAAGCGGAAGGTGAGAGGAAAAGGTACTTTTGCTGAAAGAAGAACATTTTGACATTATAAAACCATCCAGTTCAATATAAAGATAAAAGAAAGTTAGTAGAAAGAATAATAATTACTTTCAAAAGCCATGTCACTAAACAACAAAGACACTGATTAATACTGCAGTTTGTATTCAGGATTTGCACCCCTAAAATCTCCACAATATGATTTGGTATTTCCTTAACGACACAACATACTAATGATGTTGTTAACAATACTTACTGCCTCCTAGTTACTTATTATTTTTTAAACTTTAGCACAGCCAATAAAAGATTCACTAATAAATAGCAAACCGCCAAGTGGCAGTTAAGTCAATTTTATATTGTTAAGCAGTATCGGTATAACAGATCTTAATGGATATTTTCTATTCAATATCAATATTTCGTATCGTATCAAGTACCTGTACCACTCTAAAGTGTGTATACATATTTAGGCAAAACCCTACGATTCTTCTTTTTATAGCCAGACATGATAAAAGTTGAGTTGTGAACTTACTTGTCAAGAATCCAGAGAAGGCCCAGTTAATCCAGCCTCCAATGATGATCATGGGCAATACATTGGTGACGTTGCCCTTTAACATATCTGTCATCATAGATGGATCTGCAAAATACAAAAAGAATAACATTCAGGAACTTCTTTACTTGCTGTACACACTTACCAACACTTGTTATATAGAAAGAACAACGTTTTATGAGCATGTCACATTCAAATGCATGGAACCAGTGCTAACAGGGTCTGACACTTAGATTTCAGGCTAAAAAACAGGATTTCTGGTTATCATAGATGCTATTTTGGGCCCCTAGTCTGAAAAATCTAGGAGCATATGCCCCTGGGCCCCTGTGAAAATCGAACCCTGGCTAATTTCTCCAAAGTACTTAAGAGACACCTTACAAGATTTCAACTGAATAAGTAAAAGGCTATACAGTAAGTCATAACACAACTTAATATAAACATTCAGAAATATGTTGCACTGGAAAGTGACCATGTTATATACTGTAGAATGGCTAATTTTTCTGTGTTATAATTTTCTCTAATTTTTCATTTTTGGGTGTTTCTGTTTTATAAACACTTTCGAAGACAGGACATTTTTTTTTCATTTCTCATTTTCCCGTTTTGTGTAGATTTTTGATTTTAGTATACCAAAGAGTAAATATTAATGGGTAAGGACAAGGATTTTCCGTGTTTGGGCCATTCTACAGTATTCGATTTAGCCTGGACATGACATTTTGAAACTTTAAACTTAAATTTGAAAAATCATGATAATGCTAACATCCCAATTAATGGATAGCATACTGTTGAATAGGGTACTAAAGCATAAAAATGAAAAAGGATCTTCACAAGAAATATTTTAAATAGTGAAAAATGGGATTTTATTTGAAGCCAGGACATGACCTGAAAATTTTGAGATTTTTCATTTTTGTTTTCACTTTCAAAACTCTGTTCTGTTTGCTGCTCAAATTTTGATAAACTTGTTTCATTTAATATATCAAAGTGTTTACTTTATAAATATGTATGCTTTAATTTGTATTCTTTTATGGCTTGAATGATTTTGGACCATTATTTTTTCAAACTCTAAGCCAGGATGCGACGGGTCAGGACATGACTATTGGTTCTACATTGATATGATACTCATTTTACCATTTATAACTGATGTATATATATATACTTTTTAAGACCTTGCAGCATCAAAATTGTGTTGGGATTAAAGGAAAAAGACTAGGTCACAGTTCATTCTAAAAATAATCACATTTTTATTCATCAGAACATATCAAGTTGGGAAATAACTCCACAACAGGCAATACAAATTGTAATAATTCTCCTAGCTGGCTTACAGCATAGGGTATCCTTTCCTAACCACCTAGCCCTTAACTTCTAAACCCTACTTCTTAACTGTTCTTTACTTAACTACCTATCTACTCTACCTTACATAACATCATCTTATGCAAGGTACATTGCAATTACAACACAAGTACAATAGTGATCAGACTTGCTAATGACGCAAGGATAATTCTAATTAGAAATGGCAACTCCTAGATCAAGGATGGGCCCATTAGTTCTTGTAATTTGTACTAATCTATCAACATCATTGCAATCAAGTGTCACCTCTTCACACTAGGTGTGGTCTATACCCTTAAACTAAGTAATGAGTAATCAAGCTATTAACACTATTGTGAGGACATCCCATGTCAATATTTTACACTAGGTGTGGACAATACTCCTAAACTGAAAGTAATTAGATATTTTTAAGTGGGTTTTTGACAACTTTTTATGATCATTTCCAATAAACACCATTTCCTAATAATTTCCCCTATGACAAGTTCATAAGCCTCAACCATTCTCAACATGTTAATTAATGATGCTTATTTCAGCATTTTTATCCTTATATTCACCAAACAAACTATTCAGTTACTGGTAGACTTGCACTGAATATATATACCTTTGGCGCTTGTCCATCACCCAACCATCAACAACAGACAGGATTTCTTTCCTTTCAACCCAGGAACAGTCCTCCTTAGTTGGGAAACTGAAAATTTTGTGCTCATCATCTTTTGCACGTAGGAATGTTACTTCAAAGTCATTCCCCTGAATCCCCTCTGTGGACTTCACTTGTCCAAGAAATACTCTAGTTGAAAACTTTGTCAATATGAAACTGCCAGGTATTGGGATGGCTGATAGTTCATGTTTTGAAGCGTTCATGGCGTTCTTTTCTGGAAATGGGCATGTTTACTTTCCAGCACCTTTGTGCAGGACTGATTTTCAAATAAAAAACATGGCCTTATATGACAAGAGGTAATTAGTTACCTTGAATAAAAGGAAGCACTTCAATTAAGTTTGAGGGAATAAGATTCAATCACTGTATTAAGAAACAAAGGGAATGTGCTCGAAACAATCATATATGCAAATCAAGCTTTACGACTCTCTTCTCAGTTGTCGTCATCAGTACCCATATGTCACATCCTGGCTCAGTGTGTCATGTCCTTGATCAAATTTCAAATTAATTTTTCTCTTTATTGCTAACAGATATTGCATTGATATTTCATTGAGATATTGCTTGTAGTGTGTAATAAGAAGATATGAAATGACAATAATTTCTATGAAAAAATGTTGAAAAAAAATAAACTTTTGCATATCAAATGAGCCGGGACATGACATTTCAATTTTGAAACAAAATTTTAATAAGCTGATCAATTTTTGAAAATAAGCAAACAAGGTTTTCCATATTTCTAACAACTTATATTTGGTTTTACATTCTATCATTCATACAAAAGTAATCAAAATTAGAAATTATATGAAAATATCAAATGTCATGTCCTGTCTCAAATGTATGCATTTTCGAAATAAACATGCCAATAAAAGTCACTTTTCACAACCCATGAGTGAAAAAAATCAGTTTTCCTGACACCTTAGATGGTTATGTTTTATAATTCATGATTATTATTTGAATATTATAAAGTTTTTCCATCCTGGGGTACCTAATACTGTAGAATGGCCCGTTTATTAAGTCCGGACATGTACTGTATTGTTATTTCCTGTGTTGTTTATTCCCGTTTGAAAGCATTCGGGGAAAAAACGGGAAAATAAAACTCACACAAAAATTATCCATTCTACAGTAGTTTGTCCATATAACTGATATCAACTGAATATTAATTACTTTGTAAAGAACAAAGTACATATATGCAGCTTACTAAACAAAGTTGAACATACCTGTCATTGGATTCTTTACAACATTTTCTCTCTTCTGCGTCAGAAAGTACCCTGTGTCTTTATCATTGAAATAATGTTTCCTTGAGATGAAGGACTGAAAATTGAAAGAATGGGTTCAGTATATATACTTAATTTATCACAAGTTCAGTACTTAAAATCTTCAAAATTAAAATACAGATATTCAAAGTGATTGCTATCCTGAACAGGGTCGGTTTTTATTCAATATTTCTATATATTTATCAGGATTTAAAACAGGATTTGTTTTTTATTCAAGTATCAATTTCAAAGAGGTAACACAAATACACCTATACAGTATACAAATACCGATTTTTTCTGATCTTTTTATCCTGATATCTAACATCAATTAGAGTATCATAAAAACATTTCTGGTTCTTTGCCAGTTTTGATATGCAAGTCAGTTATTTTACTCATTGCGCAAAATACTATATATATAACAAACACCCATGACAGCACTGTGACACAGACATGGGGTCAATTACTTTTGAAAGTAATATATTACAATTACAATTACTTTATATTGGCCCTATTACAATTACAATTACTTTTGAAAATCACTATCACTATTACAATTACTTTTGAAATGTAATATATTACAATTACTTATTACTTTTTTAGCTGCGGTTGAATGTGACCCTTTGTCAAATTGTCATAACTTATCTTTTATTCAGCCCATAGCACATTTTACATAAGGTGGACATTGCTTTGTTTAAATACCTTGCGGACAAGAAACTATGTTCACTTTACGCAGGAGTTCATCTAATAAAGGGTTCATCTGATTATAAGGTACTGATTAACAAAGGCAAACATGGGGTGTCCTAGTATTTAAGTCCTGCACAAATCTATCAGTTATTCAGTATAGAAAAAATGTGAGGAAAGAACCCTGGTGTTTGATCACCATGCATTCATATGCTTTAGAAAATGTTCCACCTAAGGAGGTCTGCTATACATTTGACAATAAGAGAGTACATGAAGCTTAAGGCAGGCTTCTTGAAAACTTAAAGCCTACAGAGGTGTTTAAATTAAAGAGATATTGAAAAATAGCAAACCCACAATACTTAATACAGTATAAGGGGCATTCCACAGTAAGCCTTCCGTCTATCACGGGACAATTTTGACAACTCAAAGGCATTTTAATCTTTAACCACTTCATTGTTTTAGACAGTTTTGCTATATATTACAAACTGGCATTAAGGCGTATCATTTAAACTCTTTGTGTGAAAAATTCCTTTATTATTGAAGGAGATAATTAAGCAAATACAGCCGTCTATCACGGGACACAAAATGGAAGTGGATTTTTCTAAATATTTTTCTCTTGCAAAATTCTCCTCAAATACATGCACTCCGGCATTCATGCTTAATACAATCTATTACCAAAATACTTAGCTTCTAAATGATATATTTTAAATGGTAAAATATTCTGTAGTTACATAGTAAAACTGAGCTTTTGTGAAACAAGGTCTGTCTATCACTGGACAAAAATTCCACAACAGTTCTAGGGTATCTGGTTAGAGTGTCAGCACTCCTAACCTACCAGAAACTTGTGTACAAGTAGAATACATGCATTTCTAAGCGATGATGCCTTTACAATTTCATTTTAATTCTAATTTATAGTGTTTGTGAGGCATTTAATTGGTGTGTAATGAAAATCTTTTAATTTCTAAAATATATATTTTTCTAAAAAGGCTATCACTACATGCCAATTTCCATTGTACTTACAAGCATTTGTGTAATAACTTAGAATAACTTAGAACACCTAAAAACTACTATGTCAGCAGAAAAACAGCTTTTTATGAAATTATGTCCGTCTATCACAGGACAAATTTGACAACTCAAATGCAATTTAATCTTTAACCACTTCATTGCTTTAGACAGTTTTGCTATATAATACAAACTGGCATTAAGGTGTATCATTTGAACTCTTTGTTTGAAAATTTCTTTCATAATTGAAGGAGTTAATTAAGCAAATACAGCGGTCTATCACGGGACACAAATTGGAAGTGGACTTTTCAAAACATTTTTCTGTTGCAAAATTCTCCTCAAATACATGCACTATGGCATTCATTTGTAGCATAATCCACCACAAAAAAACTTAGCTTCTACATGATTTACTTTAGATGGTAAAATATTCTGCAGTTACAAAGAAAATTGGGCTTTTATTAAACAAGGTCTGCCTATCGCAGGATAGTCTATCACGGGACAAAAATTCCAAAACAGTTTTAGGGTATCTATTAAGAGTGTCAGCACTCCTAACCTTCTAGAAACTTGTGTACAAGTAGAATATATACATTTCTAAGTGATGATGCATTTACAATTTCATTTTGATTTTAATTTATAGTGTTTGTGAGGCATTTAATTGGCGTATAATGAAAAAAAAAAAATTTCAAAAGTATACATTTTTCTAAAAAGGCTATCACTACATGCCAAATTCAATTGTACTTATTAGAGTTTGTGTAATAACTTCGAATAACGTAGAACAACTAAAAACTACTATGTCAGCTGAAAAACAGCTTTTTATAAGATTATGTCTGTCTATCACGGGACAAATTTGACAACTCAAAGGCAATTTAGTCTTTAACCTCTTCATTGCTTTAGACAGTTTTGCTATATAATACAAACTGGCATGAAGGTGTATCATTTGAACTCTTTGTTTGAAAAATTCCTTCATAATTGAAGGAGATAATTAAGCAAATACAGCCGTCTATCACAGGACACAAATGGAAGTGGATTTTTCAAAACATTTTTCTGTTGCAAAATTCTCCTCAAATACACGCACTATGGCATTCATGCTTAGTGTAATCCATTACAAAAATACTTAGCTTCTACATGATATATTTTAGATGGTAAAATATTCTGTAGTTACAAAGAAAAATTGGAAAAATTGAGTTTTAAAAACTTCAATATGGGCTATGTAAAAATGAACGATTAGGGTTTATTTCCACTTTAATATTCAAACAACAATTTTAGAACCTTAAGAAAATGAACAATATGTGATGTCCCGTGATAGACACAATATTTTCCACAAATTCCACTTTCAAAGTCAATAACTTAAGTTTGGGCCATCATAGGGAAAAAGCAAAACCAGTTATGAAAACTTTGAAAAGTTCTCTTTCAAATGCATATAAAATGAACTTTAGTTTAAAAAGATGACAAAATGAGTAGTTAGGACCAAATTACTGTGGAATGCCCCATAATCTGATAATGTAATAAACAACTCGCTCACCGACCCCAAAAGCCTTTCAAATGATCATAACATTTGGTCTCCTTGATTTCAGAGTATGCTCCAAAATCCTCATCATGTACATGTATGTGCAGGTGAGGATTGACAGTGTATGGAGCTACAGGAAGTTACAATTGCAATTTGAATCACCTGGGGTTTCATTGACCTAGATCATTCATGGAAATGATGATAAGTCTCGAAGTCAAACAGTTCCAAGTGGAAGTTCACATATAATTATTCATATCTTATAATAACTATTTGTCACATACATATAGTGAGAAATAAGCTGGAATGTATGTTGAGAAAGTTCTATTGGGAAAACATTGCTTGTAAGAGACCATCTAGTCAATCTAGTTAAGTATTAAATAACACACTATGACAAAGGGATCATTACAAAGTCACCATGATTAGAGCACACCTGCTAAAATGTGCCCAATGAAGTTTGATAATATTCTTTAATAGGTTAATATGAAGGCTATTAAACAGAGCTTCCAGGTAGCCTTTAAAATTTCAAGTAGAACCATTCTGGGAAATAACTCAAACATTTTTGGGATGTCCTTAGGGGTGATTTTTGAGGGTTATGGTGTCCAAATGACTCCCAGACACCCGCTGTCTTAAACTCTATAGACTAGAACTGGCATCTATACTTATCCAATGGGAGGAATTGAAAATAAGGATAATCTTAGAGCCTTCTTGTTCTCATGTGGGATTCTACAATACTTTGCACTCAGTTACATTGTACACCTAATGGCAGCTATGCTTATCTTCATCAAATTGCAATTAAATCAACTTCCCTTGGCCTCTGACCTAGATTGATGTACCTAGACCTTGTTAGTAAGACAAAAAATACTCTTTAGGAGACACAGCTAGTGAATAAATTCTACTGCCGTTCAGATGATTCACAAAACCTTTTCCCAGACTTATCACTGAAATCAATCCTTCAAATTCAAGGTATTTGAGACAAGGAGTGACATGAAGGAGTCATATGGAAAAGTTACTTTACTTGTTTACTGTACAGTTGATTTTTTGGTCATAAATGGGAAAAGTAATGGAAAAGTTATAGAAAATTACTTATTACTTTTGGGCTCAGTCTATTACAATTACTTATTACTTGAAGATTTTGACTATCTATTACTTATTACAGGCTATTACTTTGAAAATCGGTCTATTACCTATTACTTATTACCCCATGTCTGCTGTGACATAGTTATAAATGTATTACTCTATGTAGTATGTATTTAATCAAATGCCATAAATTCAATATTTTCAGCTGGGTATATGGTCCTTACCTGTCTGGGGATAAACTTTCCATTTTCTCTCAAGACTCTGCTCCTTATCAATGTTTGGCTGTAAAAGTAAATTAATCTGGGTTAGTAAACTTTATATAGAAAATATTTTCCTTCATTGGCAGACTTAATTATCAACATGCGTGTAGTAGTATCTAAGGAGACATTGGTCACTAGTGTACAATCACATCATGCTGATTCATGCACACGCAAGACCACATGTCATTAATGTTGGTGGATTATACATGGAAAAAGTATAAATCAACAGTTCATTAAAAGAAAGCATAGTAGACCATTGAAAATATCTACATAGATATGGTGTTCTTGTAAGTACTGCATTATCAATAATCATTGAAAAAACAAATTTATCTTATTGAGCACTCAATTCAAGCCAACTAATTCTTAGTCATGCGAAAACAGAATGTACTGAACTACCGATGGTACCATAGACAGTATTCTCAAAAATGTACTAAGCCCATCAGGGTCTTAGCTAGAATTTTGATAACACCTACACAGGGTTCGACTTTACCAGGGGCCCAGGGGCATATATGCCCCTAGATTTTGATTTGGGCCCCTAGATTTTTTAGACTAGGGGCCCGAAATAGTATGTATATTAACCAGAAATCCTATTTTTGACCACTATTTTTATCATAAGACCTTTTCGGGCCCCTAGCCTAAAATCTAAGTGTCAGACCCTGCCTACAGGTCCAAAATGTAACAACTCCATTTCAATTTCTGTCTGTCCAGGGAAAAAATGAGGTTTAGCTACTCAGCTTCTTCAAATCCTTTTACCAACTACATTGAATAGCTTATTGCATCAACAAGGGCAATTTACACTTTTCCAATGTCTGAGAAGATGGTTTATTAGGAAAAGATTTGGTAATTACTCAAATAAGGTAGGTAGGTAGGTAATGATCGGCAACCGCTTTGGCTCGCGGGCTCACCCCACTACAGGGGAGCTACCGAGTGGTCCCCTTTCCCAGGTCTCTAACTAACTGTTGTGTCCCCTGACCTAGGGGTGGCGCCCTACTCCCCTACCCCCCGTTTAGTGGTTAGGGAAGCCCTTCTCACATACATCAACTTTTTTGCCCGTCACTTATTCCATCACAATGACTGTGACTCCATTTGAACAGGTGTTTGTTAGTTGTAGGGTCCCTTCTAGTCTTACATATCTTGTTATTAGGGTATAAACATGGAAAAATTTCAAAGTGAAAAAGAACAGCAACTTCAAAAGTAAAATCAAACAAAAGAACATACAGTCATACACACACACACATATATATACTCAATAATCTGAGTGATGCAATCTTCCCCTTCATCACAAAAGTTGAAATAACCTTTTCATGTAATCATCTCCAAATTAAGCAAACCACCTCTCTCACTCTGTGATTGTCCTCTCCATCTGTGATGCAATCAATTATCGCCTCCAAATAACTTAACCGCCATTTTGTCCCAATCATCTCCCTAAGACTACACCTAAATGATGCTAGCATCCAAAACACTGATATCTGTGGTGCACTCATCCTGTACAACACATTTAATCTTTTAACACCTCGTTCCCTCTCTCAATCTATTGATTTACTCAACCTCATTTTTGATGCAATCCATCTCTAAGTAACTTGTGCAACGCAATCTTCCTCCAGTACAACGTGAAGCAGTTATCTCCCTCTCCCAACAGTACCTTCAGCAATCTCTGATGTAGTTGTCACCCAATCAACTCAACCGCGTGGTGCAATCCATCTCCAAGTAACTTCTGCAGAGCAATCCCTCCTCGCACTAAAAAACCTTGTAAAGGCAATCTCTGATGCAATTCTCTCAATTGACTCAACCTTGTAATGCAGCCCATCTCCAAAATAACTTTTGCAATACGATTATCCTTTTGTCCAGTACGTATGTCAAAACTGAAAACTAGATCATCTAGTTTAGATGCATGTGAGGCTGTGAGCCCTCTGATATGTTTAATGGTGCCACCTGGTGACAATATTCAAACTAATTTGTGTAGCAGTGGCCATCAAAAATTGGTCCCAACATACACTACCTTAACCTCAATACACCCTCCCAAGAAACTGCCCTAAATCATGTTTCCCTGCCTCCCTCAACTCTTCCCCTCGCCATGTACACTACAGACAGTAATCACTAATCAGTGATGACCGAATTCACTGATGTTGACTGTGCAGTGTGCACAAGTCGGCATTATCATGAAAGACATGATGCTAGAAGCCGGCGGTTTCCTGCGTGTTATACTGACCTATCTGCGATCTGTTGAACTTCTATCTTTTTCTCCGATGCCAGGCAGATAGTAACATAATGTCTGATGATTCCTATAAGAAATGTGATCACAACAATGGGTAAAAATACCCAAAATCTTATGTTCGAGTCAAGGAGCAATTCGGCCATTTTAGCTCTCGTTGCTAATCTAACTCTCGTTCGGACGCGAGATTTGGTACGTTCTCTTTCTCATTGAATCTGCGAGCACAGGTGGAGAAGTGCGCTAAAGAACTAGGCATCTTTAGTACATGTGACAGATAAATCCCAGTCTCAGTCTGTCACTGGATCAAAACATTTTCTGCAGTTTCTTCTTTTCAACTGGGAGTAATTTCTGTCTGCTGCCAGATCTAAAACACAATAATTTCTACTGATCTTGTGAACTTCATACAAGTTATGGCTACTGGCACAAGTTAGTTTTGAAAACTAATAACCAAAAAGATCAAATGATGTGAAAGCAGCACAACATAATCATTCATTTTTTTGTTTTGTTTTTTAAAACAAACAACAAAAAAGAAATCATGGCCAAGCCAATGGGTGATGGAGAAATATCAGCAAAGGTCGTACAGTATGAGGATTTCCTCAATGAAAGATTGAAGAAGGATCTGAAGTTAGTACATGTATTTCCATATATATTTTCTCCTAATTTCTCCTAAGCCCATTCACAGGTGTCTGCCACAGCCTGAAAAATAAAATAAAAAACTGACAAAATATCCTTATTCGTTTTTCCACAAATGTCGATTTACTGGATGTGCAACCAGCAGGTCTCGCTGAACAGCCTTGCTACAACTAATAGCCAAGACATTGGTCAAGAGGTGTGTTCTGCGCATGTTGGTGTGCAATTATCTCAGTAATGTAAATGATACGAGAGCCCTTATGAATTGGTCCTTGTCTCCTAGTGATGGCACACAGACTAGATTCGGTGAGATTACTGGTAGCCAGGGTTCTGTAATTGATCCAATGGCAATTGGCCTATGGCGACGAATCCATGTGTTCATTCATCTAAGGTTTTCCCTTATTTTTCAGACTGGCTCATGCAACTGCGTTTTGGTGCCAGTCTGGCAGTTCTAATTTTGTGTCATTCGGAACATAACATGATTGATAATATATGAGTACAAAGCAAAGCTTTAAATGCTTGCAAAGCTTGATAATAATCCTGAATTCCCCTTCAACAAGTGCAGTCACAAAATTATATTTAACAAAGGGTTTTAAAAATAGACATTTTCTGAGATTGGTAGGGTAACCGTTGGACCACTTGCCATTGAACTACTTTATTATAATTAGGTGGCAGTCACAAAAGTTTCACCTTGTTTCAGTCCCTAGATTTGTCTAACAAAAAGGAGCTTCTGATGAACAGCTTATTTGAATCCTAATACTGCTTTCTCTGTACAAATCAGAGACATGTACTTAAAGTCACTGGTACAAATTAACTAATTTTCTAAACTTCCGTAAACTTTCTACATATTAGAGAATCTCCATTTGGTCAACCATATGGTAGTGATCTATGACTGCTTAAAGTCATACACGGGGGATGAGCCCATCGGCCAGAGCACAATCAGGGGTTCCTTTTCCTTGACAGCACCGTTACGCTTCCATAAATCATAAATTAACACACCAGGGATGATCTAGCTTCCATACAAATGCATATTAGCAGTGGGTTAAGGTCTGCGCTGCTTTTTGAATGACATAGATGTGTTAAATTACTTGAAAATGGCGAAAATATGTGTGTTTTTGGCCTAAAATTCAGCGTTACGGCGTTTCATCCATTTTTATGCATAGTTACATTTTCAATTTTGCAAATGATATGGGGCTCAAAATTGGTTTTATTTATTCCCATCCTGATTCTGGTGAAGTTTCCTTCATAAAACCTTTTAACCTATCTTGATAAGTCAAAAATTCATGCAAAGATGATAAATTCAGTGAAATACCCCATTCGTTACGAAAACCAAGAAAAAAGATGATAAATCTTTTGACATGATATAAATCCAGTTATTCATGTGATCAGTATCACTATTTTGTACTTGTTTTATGTCTATGAATATACTCAAGCTCTAAAGCGAACAAAATGCCATCAGAAGAGATATTCAAGGATGTAGTGGTAGGTTGTGTGCGGAACCAGAAATGTCCCCCTAAAATGTGTAGTCTCCGTAGTAGCAGGTTCAGTGACAGCAGAAGGATGTTATATGAAAATAATCTTTATATATAGGTAGCTTTATCCTGGCAGGTACCATTTATCTACAAATATTCACTCCAGTTACTTTTATGAAACACAGCCAGCTGCATTTGGTGTAAATGTAGTCTCCGTTCCAGCATGTAGTCTCCGTAGTACCCTGGGAGAATTACAGCAATGGAGATTTTTCTCTTAGTTCACTTGATCACAAATCAATAATTTATGATAATCATAACAAGAACACATACTTTAAAGGATTGAATGCCAAATTACATCAAAATTATATCTATAATGTGGGTTAATATGCATCAATGATGACTTGGCAAAAAATACAAATAACAGAGATAGAAATAAGGGCTCGCCCGGTCGTGATTCACACCCTGTTTTGCCTCCGGGCGAGCTACATTCATGAGCAACTCGCCCAATTTTATAACTACTTATATAGGCAAACAGGTTAATCATGCACTTTCGGGCGAGCTGTCTAAATTCCTTATTTCGATCCCTGAAATAAGATCACATTTTTTAAAATTTCCATCTGTTAGATACGCTTTTATGTCACTGGTGACTTTAATTCAGATAGAATATTTATTTTAAGAGACTACTATCACCAATATCAACTGATCTAATCATTTAATTTAACTAATTGTAGCCTTTGTCAATTTGTCATCAGATACTACGGAGACTACAAGTCGACTCATATTGATAGAATGTTATACAAAGGTTGTAGTTGTTCCTAGCCAGTAAATAAAGGGTTGATTAATTTGAGGGTGGCATTGAGATCACGTTTACAATGTGTAGGAGAAATGTAGATGCTCAAAAGACACAGGCACAATCATTCTTTGGCAGTGAAAAACCCTGAGTAGAAAATGAAATTGGTAAGAGCTAGAAATTGCAGTTAAGTTCTATTTGGGATCCGGAGTGTGATTGTTAACAGTGCCGCTACATGCAATTAGCGAAAAAATAGAAAATTAACATGTCAATCCATGTAGGGAACAAGGAAAGTACATAAATATAAATGGTGCAGGTTAGCCATTCCATCTTCGAACAAATATCTGAGCTGCTACAGCCATCAAGAAACACATTCTAAAGGTGGCTG
Source organism: Maea johnstoni (assembly GCA_963942565.1). NCBI lineage: Eukaryota > Metazoa > Annelida > Polychaeta > Spionida > Magelonidae > Maea > Maea johnstoni. The sequence goes on from OZ012687.1 coordinate 48,564,323, forward strand.
CTCTCACACGTTGTACACAGTGGAACCAGCACTGATATTGTGCTAACCAAGGAAAACCCAAAATGAATCCTTCCACCTATTTTCGAAATCATATTCTTAAAGAATCTCCTTTCTTTAAGATATAATTAGCTTCTTTGTCTCTATTAGTATGGGACTGTCCATATGGGTGAGTGGTCTAGTGCACTGTGCACTGACTGCTAGTCTAGCTGTTTCACCTTCACAGGAAAGGGGGTTTTGTCCCTCCCAGGGTCTTAGCCAGGATTTTTAAAATGCCTGTCCAAAACACCAATTCCCAAATTTCTGCCTATCCAGAAATAGCTACTTTAATAATCTACTTCAAATCCTTATACCAACTACATTTTATAGCAATTGGGCCAAAAAGGGCAATTAACACTTCAGCCATTTCCTAGAAGATGGTTTGTTTGGAAAAATCTGTTTATTACCCCCATAGAGCCAAAATTGAAAAATCTTCATTGAAAATTTTGCTTGTCCAATGAGGTATTCAGGAAACTACCTCACCTGTCCAAAAGACACGCTGAACATAAGAAGTTGCCAGTGACTTGGAATTAGTGTTGGTTGTTTTCCCTGGGTTCTGCAGTTTCCTTCACATTCCACCATGGCTTTTCACAATTTTAGCCTCAAATAGTGGAACAAGTTAGGATAATCAAAAACTATAATTCTAATAAATTGCTTTAACCCCCTTTAGAGCAGCTATTATATTGATGTACATGCTTGCACCCTATATATTACCTTGACCTTCTACCCAGCTATGTTTGCTACTATTAAATCCAAAGGTACTAGAGTGTCTGTCACTCAGGCCATTAATACCAGAGGCTAGAACTGGTCCTTAACAGTCATTATCACCTACATTTCTCTAATGGTAAATGTTTACCCAGTGACACAAGCTAGACTTCTGCATACTTATTGCATTAACAAATTACTCTTGCAACGACACAAATAAACCTGATAATTTTGGTGATACCTTTCTAATGAGACCATCTTTTGGAAAATATATAAAGAATTCATATCGGATCCCAACTAGTAACTTCTTTTAATTGTTTGTGAATTCATGTCTTTAATTTCAAGTTATCCTCAAATATCAGGGTATCTGACTGCATTTTGAATGTGACAATGTGAGATATTCCATACGGTACCCAGGTATTGAATATGCAATGTATTAGTTTTTTGTGTGATTATACACATATTCTGTTACCTTTTACCAACTTAACCCACAGACCAGCTTCTTATTCAATGGTCTTAGAGTAAATGTGCCTACAGATAGCCACATCTTAAAAGATCATACTAATCATATGTATCAGATTGATAATACAGGTTAGGAGAGTCTACGCAGGCAAGCAACTGAATTTCAGTTGAGGACTTAGTTATTGTGAAACTGACTCCAGAATCTTAAAAGGAAATCCCTAATACAGCCATAGAGTGCATGGTTAAGTTACTAGATATCAATGGATATTTGGCCGATCTGAAGTTCATGAAGGCCACACGATCCAGTGCATGATGTACACTTGGCCAGTGAAGGAAGATTTGTCTTGGCAGCCACTGGATGACAATTTGTGAACTATGCATTATGCATCCCCCAAGCTCATTAATCAATGAGCCCAATTTCAGTTTAAAGTAAAAGCCATGGATGACATCACAATGATGTTTATATAAGTTAACTTTAAAAATATCATTATTCATATCACCATATCCCTCTGAATAAGCCCCCCTCCCAACCCCCACCAGTAGGGATGGGGATCGTTGAGAATTCTACGGTTCGGTTCGGTTCTCGGTTTTGCTTCTACGATTCGGTTTTATCACGGTTTTTACTAAACGGTTTATTAATGACATTTCTTGGATACGAAACTACGCAATGGAATGCGTTGCTGAACTTGCCTGAACTGGAAAGTTCTTGAAAGTTCCTGTATACTAGCTCCCTGGGCACTTTCTCTACGCTCAGATGGCTTCTGGGCATAGTGAAAGTGGGCAGGGTACTAGACTTGAGAGATTTTGAAATGGCTGTTTGATCGTCGCGCTTGGCAGACATTGTGAGGCCAGCGAGGAGGTAGGTGCTGACAGTTTTATTACGCCTCCAGGAACCCTGTGCATGCATAGAAAACCGAACCGATTATAGGGAGGTCCGGTTTTTGACTGGTTAACGGCCATGCTCAGGCCGGTTTTAACCGGTTTCTGGTCCCCATCCCTACCCACCAGGTATTCCGAAAAATAAGCCCCCCCCCCTCCCTCAAGATGAGCATTCATTGTCAGTGCATATGCCAGCGGGCGGTTAAGGAAAAGCATGCCATTAATATGCAAATAAAGATCACTTGAAAAGGGAGGAACAGTAAAACATTTGGGGGAAACTTACTGTTTGCTTCAATATATTGGAGTATAAGATAATAAATACTCTCTTCTGTAGCATGTTATATGATAAACTCATTAAACTGCACTGGCTGCAGTTTGGTTTTGCCATTTTAGTATTTCACTATTGTTACATTGTTCCTCAAAAACAATGTCTTTCTGCAATAATAACATACACTGCAAAATATTGGTCATGGTTAGCAGTTCCTTACAGTTGTCTTAGAATTGAAAAAAATTGGGAATTTTTCTCACAGAGCTGTTTTGTGGAGAAATTTATTACATGTTCATTAACTTGTTTCAACAAGGGTGTCTGATACATTGTAGTTGAGTTGCAGAATTGTGCATTTCATGATAGGCGTAGTCTCTGTAGTAGCCTTGTATGATCCAAATAAGAGAGCTTAATCTACTCACAAGGTATAAGGAGATTCATTTTTATTATTGTGATGATATTTAAGTAGATGAACAAGTATGTCATCAGTCTTCATCAGCAGAAAAAGACTCAAATAGCACAAATTAAAACCATATCACATTGTACCAAAATCTGAAGAACAGGTATGACAATTGCATAATTACATATTAATATCATAATTTTGTCAAATTTTAACAATTACTAAACGTTATTCATATTTGTTCCTATTGTACTGTAGTGTTATCACACACAAAAATTTGAAATACTGAGTTTTTACAGAGTGAGCCATTATAATTCATGGATGTAGTCTCCGTAGTAGCATTTTCCATATATTACAGTGTTAAGTTTCATCGGTGGTGCACACAATTCTCTCTTTCTAAAGCATGCTATGGCTTTTATAAATGTTAAGGAGTATGATAAGCAATTATTTAACTATATTTTCACCTTGAAATATAGCGTTTTTCTTTTTCTGCAGCAGTTGCACAGAAACATGTTTTTTTGTTTGTGAATTTCATTAGAAAAGTTGATGTCATTTCAGTCACGGTATTTGTAGAAAACAAAGTGGCAGCTATCAGAAGCATGTTTATCATGTTGACCATTGAAGAATCGATAACTTTTGACTAAAAATGTATGTTATTTCTCTTGATTTTAAAAAAATATCATGATTCTTATAGAACAGTGTGTAGTCTCCGTAGTAGCATTTTCATTCACTGACTGTCAGTTGGTAAATCTGCTATAAAATTAAAACCGTTCATAATTGATCAGAAATATTTGACTTGTTTATGCTAGACATATTCAACTATATAAAAACACATTGATATCTCTGTTATTTGAAAAAAAAAATTTCACCAAAAGTGAAACACAAAGGGTACCCCTGATTGTGCTCTGGCCGCATACATACGCTTCCCATGTGGGTCAAAGAAACAAATAAGAATAAAAGGAAATGTGGCCTGAAATCTACCTCTAATGACTATTGAAATCAACAGACACATAGAAGATAACTATTAAAGGAAAATCCTAGAAAGTATGCAATGTGATATAAGTAATTGTTTGGTGAGGAAAATGTACTTCTACATTGATGACATTTCAGGAAGATCTTGGATGAAAGAGACGAGGTTTATTCGGAGGAAGCAGAGTACCTGCAACTCAAGAACGTCATAGAGAAAATGCAGGTGAGATTATTAGATTTAGGATTTTGAATTTTTTGCCACTTTAGGCTTATTCGTGACTGGGCTGACAAGGACCTAGCCAGGACCTGTCCGGCCTGTCTTTTGGACAGGCAGTTTTCTGAAAACCTATTTTTTGGACAGGCAAAAATTTCTATGTTGAATTTTTATTCCCGACTCTTTGGAGCTAATAACCAAATATTTTCATGACAAGCAACATTTCAATGGTGGAGGAAAACAAAAGAACCAACCATCAACTTTCTCTCTTGCCTCTAGCAGGAATATATCTAAATAAAATGTATATTTTATACATTTATTTTATACCTACTCATTTATCTTATCTCTATATACATTTCTCTTTTTTTTTTATATAACTCGGAATTATATGATAAAAATATCAGTATTGTTCCCAGGGGAGCTAGTTAAGTATACAATATATTTGATAAAGAAGTTGACAATAAATAAATCAACTTTTGTTGCTCAGTTGATGAATACCATATCTAGATATGGTACCGTACTGTATGTATACATGTACAAAAATACCAGACAGTAAGTATTTTTTATCGTACACAATATTCTTTGATGTATGGTCTATTTGAAAGCATGCAGAACAATGCTATTATCATATGAAACAAATATAATTCTGTATTTAACGTAATACTGAATGCTATGCGGTCCAAGTAGACTTTATTTATTATTTCATTTCTAGGAGACTAACTTGGTTGAAGAGGGCATCAGGACAAAGATTGATTTAGGATGCAACTTCTATGTTCAAGCTAAGGTGTAAGTAAACCTTGGATTTACTCTTGACCACTAGTGGTGCAGTCTAATCTGATATATCTGTTAGTACTGCTGGGAATCGGAAAATTTCATTTTGATTAATCATCCAATTTTTTAATTGATTATAATAGATTATTATCTATGTTAATGTGCCTACTTGCCAGTGTCTGATATATGTGGCTGATTACCACCAAGTTGGAATGATGAATGATCAGGAACTCATAGTTCATTTGATATTACAGCAATCTTTTACTTTAATGCATGATTTTCATGGTAAATAAGATTCCTTAGGAATGGAAACTTTGACCATGTGAGCAAAGAAGATAACCATAAATGATTGATCTTATGTTTTAATGATCAATCAATCAGAATAATTGCAAAATGCTTGATTATTTTAATTTATTATCCCAGCGCTATCTGATGCGGCACATTAAAGTTACAGCCTGTAACTCACATGTCTGTAGCTTCTTAGTTATTTAACCGCAACTATCCGGTGATTGACATTCCTGGAAATAGGGAATAACTGGTTGATTGCTGCTCAATTAATTATGCGCAAAACCTTAGCAGAGCTTTTTATTATTCATCTACTATTTATAGGGTTGGATACAGTTAAGAGGTATGAGACTGGTTCCGGTATCGTTTCAAAAATAACTGTACCTTACCGTTTCTTTCCTTAAAGGTACTCTTAAATGTACTAACCTCTGTGAAGTTATCATTTTAATATCTGGGATTGTCCCGGATCCTAAACAATACATATACTATTCACTACCAAATATATAAGGTATTAGTGCAAAAAAGTACTGTTAACAGTAACGTTAACCCTTATGCTGCTGGTGGCTAATTTGGCCAATACAAAATGATGCAAAAAACATAAAAATGACTCAAACACTGGCACACGGGTACTCATCCAAGAGTACTTAGCGAGAGCTTTCCAATGAATACCAACATGACAGGGTTTAGATGGTTTTCAAAAATCTTTGCGTCCCTGCGATGGAAGTAGCCTCAGCATTGGAAGGGTTAACATACTGTACCGTTTCAATGGCACCAATACTGTACTGTACCATTTTGTTCTTATAGGTATCTATCCTAGAACTATCTATTTTCATCTTTTTTTCAGACCTGATGCGTCGTATATCTATGTGTGTGTTGGCTATGACTATCTATTTTCATCTTTTTTTTAGACCTGATGCATCGTATATCTATGTGTGTGTTGGCTATGGCTTCTATGTGCAGTTCACGCTACCGGAGGCGCTCAAGTTTATAGAGAAGAAGAGCAGGCAGCTGACGGAGCAGAGTGACCAGCTGACCAGGGATGCAGCCAAGGTCAAGGCTCACATCAAGCTAGTGCTACAAGTAAGCTATCTTCACTTTAAGCCACTCCAATTTATTTACTTGTCTTAGGAGCTCAGGAGGTAGGAAATGAGCCATTTTGGAATAAAAAAAAAAGTTGAAAAATGTGACTTTTTTTTTTTTAATTTTTTTTTTAGAGTCTGACGACTAGGACTGGTAGCGATATGTTTCTACCAGCCTATTCTCAACTAAATAAAATCAATCAATCAATTAATCCCTGTAACCTGAAGGGTGGGAGGTATACCTCCTCAAGTCTGAGGCTCTACTACAGCAATGATAGCTTCCTGTAGTTGATTGAATCACCCTTACAAAGAATATTCTTAAAACTTGCACTTTTTTTTTTTTTTTTTTGAGTCTGACAAAAATTTTCAAAATCACTTTCGTCCGTAAGACACCAACGGTGACTTTTTTTTCTTGGAGTCTGACAGGAGTTTTTTTCCAAAAAAAGCTTGTAAGAAAAGTAATTAAATTGGAGTGGCCTTAGGCCTGAAAAAAGTCTTTTGTTTTTTTGTAACCTGATCCCAACAAGTTTTTACCCTGAATTTGTTTGCGTCTTCAACTCCCAATCAACATAAAACATAAATGAAACACACATTCTTTGTAAAAAAAAATATTTTTTCATCTACCCACCTTCCATATTTTAATTTTTTGGACCATTACAGGATTCAACCAATTTCTTGTCTTAGGTCTTTTTCATGGATTGTCTTGTTGAATTAAGGGTTAGATGTGCCACTTATAAGATAGGGTATATGTATATGTAAAAATGGGCATAAACCATAATCATAAATGTGCAAGATTACTTCAAAAGTGGGTTTTTGGAACATATATGGAGAAATGAATAAAACCGTCACTGTTACGTTACCAATCTTTATCTGGTGACCATTTGGGCCCCTGAAATTAAGTCTAGGATTCCAGAGAAGTCTTGATTAACAAATAGCCAAAAAACGGCCTTCTTATTTAAGGTGCTTCAGTACACGGGGGGCCACGATCTCTTTTCAATTGGCCGCAGACGAAGTCCAGCCGTCTCGACCGCAGACATTCCACTTGTAAGCCAGGACGCGTTTTTTCAACACATTCATGCCAGTGAGCCTGAACACTGACCTGCTTATAACCTTGTGATCAGAGCAATTGTAAAAATATTCAAAAGAGAACTGTTGGTCGAAATTAATTACAACTGTATAAGAACCGTAGATAAATGAAATAATATTTCTTTTCCAAGCCCTATTATTGTACGGCCGAACCTAAGTTTATTTTGGGTCACATATAACATCATTCTAATTTTTTAAACATTGAAATCTACTGCATCAAATAATTTGGAGTGGTTAAAAATCAAATACGAGAAGAGAGATTCAGGAGAAATGATCCGTTGTGTGCGCATCCTAAGCAAATACTAGTAGGTCACTCGCAATGTCAAACAACCTGGAGTCTAATAGTCAAACAACATTTGGTTTACTGTTGCATAAAACGAACGCAAGTGACTGACAGTGGAAACACTAGATGGCAGCACCAACCTAATATACATGTGTGCTGTTTTGGAAATTTAAGATAAACAACAACTCGAAATTCCAGTTTTATTGACGTATGATGTATGTTACATCACTGTGCACAGGCATACCACAATAGTGAATAGTGAGGCATTCGTTTACTCGAGTATGGAGTGATGTAGCGTGTCGTACGACAGTGCAGGTAATGCAAATGGCGACCGAATCAGTGATTATACTACACTTGGTCACTTCAGGCATGAACTGTATAGAGTTGGCAGCATGATATGAGTTTATTTTGCGGTATGCCTGTGGGTATGATTACAAACAAACCCACATTGGATTTCAAAAACCTTACTGTTGCATAATTTGGTCGTCAAATCTAAATGTTTGGATGTTGTAATTTTCCCTTTATTTTGATCAATATTTTCGTTTGTTTTGCACTATCCAGCAGTTTAATGTTATGGTTTTCATGCAGGTTGGGTGTCTTCGTGCTCTGCACCTATGAATTATATAGACCCTCTGATATGATGGGCATACAGCCTGATACAGGCTGTATTCTAGGGAAGTCGGTTAACACTCTTTAAGCCCCTACTGAAGCACCTTAACTCTGCTTCATCCTTATCTATCATTGGATGATATGATCATTTTCAGATGTAACTATATTCTACGATTTCCTCCTATCATTTTCTTTTATGGGTGTTATAATCATTTTTAGTTGTACCAGGTCCTATATTCTTCGATTTCCTCCCTATCTTATTCTCTTATAGGGTGATATTATAATTTCCTCCTATCATATTCCCATATAGATTGCTATGGTCTATATTTGATATATCTTTATCATATAATTTCAGGGTCTCAAGGAGATGCAAGGTTTTGGGGATGAACCAGTGGAAACCAGGTGACCCAAACAAGACAGAGAAGAAAGAAGTTCTTGGACACTCTGACGAGAACAGGAATAAGAGGACATTCCTGAGCCCTACTCTATTTCATACCAAGACCAGCCATGTGATCTTGTAACTGAGGAAAATCTTCCTAAAGGCAACAGCAACATCACAGAAATGTGTGTGGGACAATTTTTCATCTCTAATGTTTTAGGTGGCTAATTTTACCAATACAAAATGATGCAAAAAAGTAAAAAATGAATGAAAGCACGGTATATTGGTACTCATCTGAGAGAACTCTAGCTGTGAAAGCTATCTAATGAATACCAGCAACACAGGGTTTAGACTGTTATTAAAAATCTTTGTATCCTTGGTGCTTTGAACGAAAGTAGCCTTAGCATCGGAAGGGTTGAGAAAAAGATGTACATACCTTGCATTCCTATATTTTTCCTGAATTGCATTCCTATATAATTAGCAAACTTGGTGCCTATGATATACCATCTGGTAGCAAAATCACATACTCTAAGTGCATATGCCCTTAAATGGCAATTAAGGTCAATCTCTACCAAATGGGGCGATCTGGGGGTAACAGACCTTTCTGGACCTTATCATGATGGGTAACACAACTCATGGTGGGCATGTAATATTCCTACTATTATAACATTTCTTTGCACTCTTTTCAGCCATTGTGAGTACTTCTAGAGACTTAAAGGGCAAATGCACCATCATGATGATTTAGGTTCAAAATGTGCCTATATGTGTCACCTTTCAAATAAGACCACCCGCAAGTCTGTCCTCCTCAGCACTCCTCAGATATGGCTTATGAAAGTTAGTAAAAAACTAGCCTGAGTCTGGGTATAGAGGCTGCCATTATCAGAAGTGGTGCTTATGAAGTGACTGCCAGCCCTGCTTCTGATTGGTTGAGAGATATCAGTGGCAGTCATTTCCAGCCACTGATATCTCTCAACCAATCAGAAGCAGCACTGGCAGTCACTTCATACCACTGATTGTGCTTAATTGGGCTTAATTGGCCTGCAATGTCAGCCTCCATGCCCAGACTCAGGCTAGTTTTTTACTAACTTTCATAAGCCATATCTGAGGAGTGCTGAGGAGGACAGACTTGCGGGTGGTCTTATTAGAAAGGTGACACGTATAGGCACATTTTGAACCTAAATCATTATGATGGTGCATTTGCCCTTTAAGAAGTATTACCTCCTGAAGTGCCGTCTATCTTGCATTTTGATTGGCTCATCACCTTCCTGACAAATTTGTTAACTGGCTTCTGATTGGCTGATCATAGTTGTTATTGGTTGGCCAACCTTTCATGTTTCAAACAATAGAGATTGATTTAAGCAATGTTATAATTATTCGCATTGTACACTTTGAGTATGCTGTTGGCATTGTTGAAACCATTAGTGGAGCATGTGGCATTTTTTTTCTACATGATCCATTTGGAATTTGTGCTTCAACAGAATTGCTGGCTTAGTTGCTACAAACAGACAGTGAACAATTGGCTTCTACAGGCCTATACCATACATTCTTGGAAATTTAGACCACCTTAGGAATTTTGGCCACTATAATCATTTTGCAAAATAATTTGTACATTTCCTCTAGAAAGCTTGGCTCTTTCTTTTGAAATACAGGAAAGGTATTGAATGCTACAGTGGCGGGTTGTGTGTTTGTGTATCACTCACTTTCACTGAAATCATATTTTTGCAAAATATTTTGTCAATGTATTTGTTGATCTGACTGATATCATGGAGTTTACATGATTATTTTGAAAGATATTGTCTGTGTGTTTTCGTTTGTATGGCTGAAATCATGACTATAGATTGGATTAACGAAAGATATGCTGATTCATAAAATACAAATTGCGAGTAGGCATGTTTTATTATGCAAGCTGGTGATACCATTGATCTCACCATAAAGAAATTACTATTTTGGTATTACATTTCTTACCTGAGCATGTTCTTGAAAATACCTGAAAATGGAAACTCCTCTTTGGAAATTTAGTGATTTTGGAATTTTCCCTAGTACTTCTATGCTCCCACTGGTGGAAATAGACAGTAGCCCACCGGTCCGTTACTACCAAAAATTTGAATGGGCTAATAAAAGTGTATGTTTACTTGCCCAGAAAGTCTACTAAATATTCTGACCACATTAATTTAGAAGGCATCACATCCAGTTTCACATTTCTTCTACATTAGATTATAACTGTCACAATTCATAAATCTAGCACAATTGACCATGAATGTTCAGTTATGAAATGGCTGTTGGCTACCACTTTGGTTATCTAAGTGATCTGGACCAGTAATTTTTCTGGTGGACCACTAAACTATTCTTTTTGGTGGCCCGTTTGACCACCAAGGCTTAGCAAACTGTTTTCAGCACTGTGCTCCCAGACTACACTTTGCAAAGGGAAGAAAAGCAAACATTGGTTAACGATTCTTGTTCCAGATATTGTTGTCTGGACCTATGGGACTTTTGACAATAACTATCAGAGATAGGAATATTTGAAGGAGAGTTATTGATAGTGTTCTTAGCGACGTTTCTCCTTCACTAATTTTTCTAACTGTGCATTTGCTTTGAAAGTTTTTACTAAATTTATCAGGCTGCTTTTAACCGCATTGAGCAATAATGGGTTGATTTGAATATGGCTATGATAATGTTATTTGTAAATAATTTGCAGGAAACTACAGTGTGTCTGACTCAAGCTTGACTGACTGTTTTTTCCTCTCTTTTGTTACAAAAAGTTTGTGTTTAACATCCAAACTTGGCAAACATCTTAAGAGCAGTAAGTCATATATGTATAAACATTCTTTTGTCTCAACTCCGGAAAATGCTGATTTTGCTCATCAGGTCCCATTGTAAAATTTGCCCATTGCCAACAATACAAATGTGAGCAATCTAGCGTGTTTGTATTGTTGGCAATGGGCAAATTTTGTTACAAAAAAGGGTGAAAAACTTGGGTCAGACAGACTATGAAATCATTGAGCACTTGAAAAAATATCAATGAGCTAAGCAAACTCATAAGATTCAGTTCATTCAAACTCATAAGATTTAGTTTATTTAGTTATGAGTGCAGACAAAGCACTCGGATCTTGGTGAAAGATTTGAAAAGTTAAAAGTTGTCAATTTCATGTTTAACAACCAAAGAGGATTTGATGATTTTCCCTAAATTACTCAATTGTGCATCATCTAGAAGGACACCATTTTACGGACTTTTGGTTCTGTATGAGATGTTCATGGATTTCCTAACAGCTTGAAAAGAGAAAGTGCTATATGCCTTTTCATACCAAAATTACTTCCAACATCTCATTCAGGGAATACATGTACAATGTAGTTAGATACTATATTTTTTACTGAAATAAAATTTCCAAACCTTACATGCTGTTTTATTATTACTTGCTTTGGATTGCCCAATCAGCAGTCCAAATTCGTACCATGTGACTAGAGCTGCACTCACCGCTCACAAACTCAGCATCTTGATTACTGAAGGCAGATGAGCTGATCTCGAGCGGGAGTAGTCAACTCATCGACTCGTAAATGTAGGGTGAATATAAAGCTATCACAGAACATCTAACAGACACTTTCTAATCACCATTTATCATGTCATGTCTTATTTACAATCCCCAATGTATACAAGCAGTGTTGAGTGTTATACTGACCTTTGTAACGCTGTATAGAGAGCATTATGTAAATATGAATATGTATTCTTCTATGCCAGCCCATTTTAAAAGTAAATAAACATATCAATGTTGATAAATATTCATCAGTTAGTATTTAATTCATAATTACTGGGCTGAATAATGTAAATATATTTGTAAAAACCGCACCGCTAGGAGCTCATAAGTCAAGATGGTGGTGAGCTCATGACCTGATTTCCCTGCGCGAGTGTAGTTCTACATGTGACCAGTAATTAAATCCCCATAATGCCCTCAAGACGCAGGGCATTAAATCTCACCTCATAATGCTTTCCATAACTAATAAGGTCAGTCACTTGTATATCCGAACAAATACTTAAACATTTTTTGAAACATTTTCAAAATCTTATTTAGAAGAAAAAGGTATGAAATTCAAACATAAACAAAATTTAGTAAAATCCATCAACCTTAAAATACATGGTTCTCGATTTGGCCACTAGATGGCTCTTTTTCCCCTATTCCCTTTCTCTCACTCCACATCCCACAGTCTGTGAAGTAGTGAGTTAAGTGTGAGACAGTGCCAGTACTACTCATTGAGCAGGCAGAGGCAGAAACTTTCCCACATTCTGAAGATATCTAAGATTTAAAATTGATAAATGAGTAAATGCCATTTCACATTAATCAATACACAAGCGCTCATGAAAAATGAAAATTGGCAAATATTTAAAATTTGTAAAAACTTTGCCCTTTTTTCCTTCTTACTGTGGATCAGTACACTATAAATCACAAGATACTACTTATTAATGGAGCAATGATAAAAACCTTAATAACGGTTCACCAGGGCAGTCTGTGTACTAATAAATGTACGCCTTAAAGGGGAAGTGGCAAAGGACCTTGTGGTGTATAAGATTAGCACAGAGGTAGGGGGCAGGAAGTGATCTCTGCCACCCAATTGAAAAACATGGCCGCTGCCAGGGGCTGGGCAGGCTGATGGCAATATGCACAAATCTCCCCTCATGGGATCACTGAGAGGAAAAGAAGGGCAGCATCTAGACCAGGAGACTTGCCCCCTTTTTTTAGGCTGTCCGTTCCGTTTGCCGTCGTAACAGTTGAACACCCATGTAACTGTATAACCTTGAGTATAGTCACTTTTTCTGCTATATTGCAGCTACGTCCTGACTTGCCAGTTGTAAGTGGTGGCGGAAACTTGAGTACGCAGTGTAAACCACTGCTTCATCCCGAGTCACTGGCAACTTTCTCTCATGCTCGAGACGGGATTCCAACCTGGGCAGTGGTAAGAGACAGTGGCAAGTTCTTAGGCCACACGGCCATCAGGACAGGCCGCTTGATAGAACCGCACCACACGCTACATTCTGAAACAATAAGTAATACAGTAAAGACATTTAATACATGAAGTAAATGTATGCATGTTTGCCTGGGCATAGATACAGTCATTCGCATGTGATGTCTCAGGTTAGTAGTTAGTGCTGCGACGATTAATCGATTAATCGTTCGATCGTTTTGCAATGATTTCAGATCGGTCGATCATTAAAACAAAAAAACGATCATTTTCACAAGGTCAAAGTTTCCATTCAGAAGGGCTCTAATTTACCATGGAAACGTTGCATAAAAGTAAAGGAATATTGTAATAATTCCTAACCATTTATCATTCAAAATTTAAGGGTCACGGTACTCAGCCATATATCCGACACTGGCAAGTGGGCATATTAACATTGATAATAATGTATTATAATCGATCAATTGATCAAAGATTTGATCAATCGAGGAAGAACCCTACTTAATACCCGGGTCATTTTTAAAACTTGAATTTCTGAAAACTGAAAGAAGACAACGGTAGTTATGACATTGTATAACTTAGGTTACATCTCATTGTTACCAAATAGTGATAAACTTATCAATACGTTTTTTGATGTGATGTGGCACCCTTAAAGAACATACCTGGCTGTGTTTTTTTGGCAAAATGTCAAGACTCCCCCTTTACTTTAAAATCAGACAACCATTTGAGTTGTAAATGTTGCAGTGGCCAAAATAATCTAGCTCCAAGGAATCTGCATGGTCAAAGCAGACACCCAGGTAGTTTTGAACCATTGTGCAAGGGATACCCTATGCCCCATCAGTCAGCGAGGATCTGAGCGGGGATGGGCATGTGGGACAGATGTGCAATAGCATACACTCCATAGACTTCGAAATCAGGAGATCTCGTACCCAGGAGATACTGTAACCAAGAGACTGAGTAACCAAGATACTTCACAATCAAGTGATTTCGTTACCATAGCATAATACTAGTAACGGAGTTTTTCAATGGAATTTAGCGAAACTTGGTGCGGTTGTAGCCACGGATGTTTGCTTAAAGATTATCTAAATCTTTAATAAGAGCGGACCTTGCATTGCTGAGAAATTCGAGGAAACAACCAATGAGAGGGAATCCCATATGGTAAGGTTATGGAACAGAATTCAATCCATGGAGAATGACCGCCTCCCCAAAATTGTGATGGACTGTGACCGTAAACTAGCATTAGAGGGCCGGGGAGGATTCAATTTTACGTATTTATTAACATTGATTACTGGCCTTGAAATTCAAAACTACCATGGTTAACATTTAACAGAATTGCTATTATTATTATTATTATTAGTAGTAGTAGTAGTAGTTGTAGTAGTAGTAGTATAAAAGCAGGGATACGAGGATTCTACCACTATGGGGCTGAAATACCCATTGAAGAAATGGGCATTTGGAATGATTTTATTACCAGATTTGGTAAAGATTGCCATATATGGAACAATGCACCAGGTTCGTTGCTTAGCAACGTGATCTAGAAATGCCAGGCACGTGCTCAGGCACGCTCATTATATTTGAAGCTTCCCCGATTATTTACCGTTTATTTATCTATGGGACGTGGCAGAAATAGGTTCTTGAACTTGTGTGCTAGAGTATGACATTTCTTACACTCGGGGACAGAATTTTCATCTTGGAACTCGCCAGAGACCCGGGTCATTTTTAAAACTTAAATATCTGAAAACTGAGTTAAATGTAGACAACGGCACTTATGCTATTGTATAGCTTACATCTCA
The DNA here is from genome assembly GCA_963942565.1 of Maea johnstoni. Classification (NCBI taxonomy): domain Eukaryota; kingdom Metazoa; phylum Annelida; class Polychaeta; order Spionida; family Magelonidae; genus Maea; species Maea johnstoni. The sequence goes on from OZ012687.1 coordinate 48,579,485, forward strand.
TAGTTACAGAATAATGATAAACTTATCAATAATTTGCTATTTTGAGTTGATATGGCACCCTTTACGCACATACCTGTCTGTGTGAGAGGCTCGTTCCAAGATGAAAATTCTGTCCCCTCGTGTAAGAAATATCATACTCTAGCACACGCACCCAAGAACCTCTATATTCAGGGTAAATTTAGAACTTAAAGGTCAGTGTTAAGAACTTAAAAACACCCACTTCAAAGTTGCTTCTTGATACTGAAGCGTAATAATAAAATCAAATCCCACAGACCTCATCAATGTTTTGAACTTCAACATGCCAAAAATACTGAACATGTATCTTTATCTTAGATGCCAGAAGAGCATAGCATAGCAAATCAACATCTAGGCAAATGTAGAGACAGATATTTCAGTCTACTGTTCTACCTATCCTCAGAGGCCAATGACCTCACTGCTGTGTGACGTCACACTATGCTACTTAGCCATGCACTATATGCACTCCACTTAAGGGATGGCCAAAGGTAAACTAAATGTGAGAGTAAACATCACTGGGTCATTTGCCTGTTGGTAATGTACCAGTCAATTGAATCCCCGGGAGGGGGGGCCGGGACATGCGGGGATACTGCTCAGGAAAAAATCAATAAATAGCACTCATCCCCACTGGCAGGGACCAATTCTGTGGCAGTATGCCCCACCCCTGGTGCATGCTCAACAACACACAAAAAAATGTGACAAGTTTTTTCTTGTCAAAACCTTGTCATATTGACAAGTTAAGGCTCGTCAAGTACGCTGACGAGTTTTTGACAACCCTGCAAAGTGGGTTGTCAAAAACTAGTCAAAAGGTCGTCAATAAGTATCCCATAATGCACTGCTCAACTCAGAACGAGGCTCTAATGGAGGACAAGGAGCTGAATCAAAGTAATTACTGTATTTCATATCCATTCAATATCTACTTAAATATGATCCATCTTGCATTATTTTTCCAATAACATATTAAACAAACTGACTATTTTGGACATGCAGGTATTTTAGGAATGTTTTGAGTGCAATGTGAAACATATTTTCAAATGTGGAATTATTGTTTTCTTTTTCGTCAAAATTAGTTTATAAATGTGCATATATCTCCAATTTGCCACTGCAAGATCCAGTATTGAACTTTTGGGTCAGTAATTTTTATTGTGTCCTTTTTGGCGTTTTATTGGGGAAAGAAATAAAAATAATTTGAAACTGACATATATTGCTTTGTTCTACTTGACGACCTTTTGACAAGTTTTGCCACAGAAACTCGTCTTGACAAACGTAAACTCGTCGTTTTGGGCACCATCGAAATGACGACCCAAAACTTGTCAATATGACAAACTTTTGACAAGTTTTTGAGCCCCATATTTTTTGTGTGAAGAATACACAAGTTCCTAAGATTTCAACTTTTTATTTTGTGAAAATAAACCACAAAAATCTTAGCAGTTACATCACAAATAACAAAACCTTCAGCAGTTATAAAAAAAAAAATTTAGACTTGGAGAAGACACCCTTCAGATTACTTTTATTAAACACCTGACGTCCATTGTGATACCATTGTCAATGGAAAGTCTCTGAATTACAATTCAGTTTTAAAATTATATCAACACTCTGTGTAGGGGTCCATACTGTTAAAATTATACGGTATGGTACGGTTCCGGTATTTTTTATACGGTTCCGGTATTCTAATGGTACCGATACTGGTTACTTTCTTTACTTTGTAGATGTTTTCGAAATTCTGTCGTGCGTGTTAGTGCTTGGGAAAGTGTGGTGGGGCTGGCCTAGCACCATGTAAAATACATAGCGTGGCCCTCTCCACAATTTTCCAAGTACTACTGCGCGCGTTAGTATCTATCGTAGTGCAGTTTCAATGGCGGCCGGCACTGGATGATGCGATCGTGATGTATTTTCCCGCCGATCCCGCGTCTCTGCACTCTTTTCCGCCTTGCCTGCTTTATCAGCAGCGAGGCGGCTTATTCATAGTACCGGTAAAAAAATACCGGCTACTATTTATACGGTTTATTACCGGTATTTTCGGGCGGAGTAGCGGTACCCTCACGGTACGGGTATACCGGTGTGGACCCCTAACTCTGTGTATTGCACTGCAGTACACTGGAAATGTTTATCTACAATGAAGTGATTGTAGAAAAAGTATAAACAAGTGTTGGGCATAGGGTCATAGAATGAGTTCAACAGATGGCTGCTTTTTTTGAACTCCTTAAGTGAATGATTGAGTAGTCTGTTTCAACTTTCCCATCTGCAAGTCAACCTTCCTAGAGAATTTGATATTCTACTTCCCCAAGGTTACCACAGAGAGGCACATTTGGGCAACTTCAAGCCATGGTCAAAGCCTGGGGTGTGTTTCCAGTGTGAGAATCCCAAGAAACTTCTGAAGAAGCAACCACTTAATAGGAAAATATTTCATCAAGTGGTTCTTGAGATATTGTGCAGACAAATAATTCACATTGCCCCCAAGTGGTGAGCTTTGAAAACTGAGATGACCACCGATAAATGTAATTGAGCCCCAAGAAACTTTCGAAGAAGCAACCACAATGTAGGAAAATGTTTCATGAAGTGGTTCTTGAGATATTGTGCAGACAAATAATTCACATCAACCCATAGTGGTGAATTTTAAAAACTAAGATGACCTTCGAAAAAAGTGATCGAATGATGCGTACTGTTCTGTGGAGGCACTGTTTGGAGAGGTTAAAAAAAATCATACCCTGAAAAAAGTTATACCCACCAGAACCAATAAATCCTTTTTTTCTTTTTGGTCAAGCAAAAAAAAAATGTTTGCTCGACCAAGAAGAAAAAATGCTTGCCGAAAAATAGGCAGGGAAGGTAGTGTTTTTTTTGTTTGTTTTTTCACACTGAAAACCATAGGGTTGAGATTTGCTTACCAGGAACATTTGTTTGACTTGTCTTTTGAAGGATGTACAGCTCACTTACTTCAGCTATTATTCAAGGTCGTATACAACTATTCATGTGTGTATGTCCATGATTGGGATGTCTTTCCCTATTTTCTCCTGACCTGGACTTAAGGATTGGAAGAAACCCCATTAGGGTAGGGGAGAAAAACTAAGTAGCCATTAGTAGGGTAGGGTTACCCTGAGCAAACATTTTTCGGGGCCCCTGTTGGGAAAACAGTGGGTGTTGGCATAAGAAAATGGTTGGTGGCAGAGTGAAAAAATCAGACCTAAATTCAATATATTCAACAATAGGTTACAGTGCATTTCACATCTGAGTATCGCCATGGATTTTGGACAGGACTCTTTAATAAATGGTGCCATGAGGTCCATATATGGCGCAGAAAGTTTTCCCCTCATTTGCATCCCAAATTATGATCAGATGAAAACTACCCCTAGATGAATCATGTAGAGCTCTATACATTCAGAGATCAATTAAACATTGAAATCAAATTTAAACTCAAATTACATGTGGCCAAGTGGTCTTATGGGCTCAGATCCGGGCTCCCTGGATTTTTTCTAGGGAGCCCTGGGAATTTTCAGGGAGCCCTTTGGGCTCCCTGGATTTTTTCGAGGGAGCCCAAATGAATTTCAGGGAGTTTTTTTTCTTTTTTTGTGGTAAATCTTTCTGTACTAAGTCATTTTTCTCTTTATTTTCTTCTAAAACATTTCACCAGTTCAGGTAACTCAAACAATAAGCCCCCAGTGCACTCAAACTGTCAAACAGCCCAGGTTCTATTCATACAATCAAATAATCAATTTTTATTTAAGAAATGTTTTTTTTTCTTTTTTTTTGTGGTAAATAGTTCTATACTAAGACATTTTTCTCTTTATTTTCTTCTAAAACATTTCACCAGTTCAGGTAACTCAAACAATAAGCCCCCAATGCACTCAAACAGCCCAGGTTTTATTCAAACAATCAAATAATCAATTTTTATTTTAGAAAAGTTTTTTTCTTTTTTTTTGTAAATAATTCTTTAATAAGTAATTTTTCTCTTTATGTACCTCAAATAATAAGCCCCCAGTGCACTAGAATTGTCACACAGCCCAGGGTCCCTTCACACTGTTACTATATATGTGTAACCCATACCAAAACAATCAACCTGAATTAAGTGATCAATTTTATTTTTTTTAAGTTTTTTTTTCTTATTTGGGGGGAAATATTTCAATTATATTTTATCTTATTTTTCATTTTTTATTAATCCCATTCACCATGTCATTGGGAATAGGATCATCTTATGTAAATAATTAAATATGATCCATCTCATGAGCTACCTGACATCAAGGCTGCTGATAGTGTGCAAAACTTCCAAGAAACATTGCTATTTCATCGACTACAAGGACTGTCACTATAAACATGTGTCCACTGACTATTCTTTAAAGCGCTTATGAACACATTACAGGTAGATAGGGCGCTATATCTTTTTTCAATTATTATTATTATTATCATATTTTGATTTACCACGCCGTCCTGCTCCCACGTGTGACACAGCAAAAGCGTCTTCTTCGCACCGAAGAAGGAGCGGTTAGCACGATCGTATCTTTGAAATGTTGTGGCATTGGTCATACCTTACGCTATAGGTGTAAAAGTATGACCATTGTCACAACATATCAAAGAAACGCACCATAGTCCGTAGTTGGTCAACAGAGTGGACCTAGCAGAGGCCGGGTGCGCCCGGCTGATAGGCCTACTGGAATCGTGGCAGCAAAGTATGACATCACTATTCAAATCCCCGCCTATCATGCACCGCCTCGGGACAGCAACAATAAATCACAGTAATCCCGGTACACCGGACAGCTATTTTAAGCAGTATTTAGCAGAAGCACCGTGTTTCCCGGCCAAGTCCCGCCCCCCCCCCCCCCCCCTCCCAGGGATTCAATTGACTGGTGCATAAGGTCTGACCCTCTGTCAATAAATTGACATACCGATTCATCATCAGCTCCACTATTAATCTCGCTGCTGATTGGTCAATATGTTTGTTGTACTAGGTTGCATTGAGATCCTAATGATGCTTTTCACAATTGCTAGAATTACATTAGGTAAAATCAGAGGAGCAATAATAACGATTTTTCATTTATGGGTTTTCTGCCTGATAGTAGAAAATGGTATTACTGCCACATGCAGACTGTACAAAGATAATTGAGGCACTATGGGACCAAACAGGCCCAGTGGAGAGCATATACGGATATATCTTCGTGATTCATTTTCATATTCTCACAATTTTTGGCCACAAGATAGCCAATGGGGATACAGAAAAACCTTAAGGGGAACTTTGGAGAAAACAAATTAAGGTTATTTGAAAATTCATGAACATCGATCAATATCTGTCATATACAGAGAAGCCAGGGAGCCCCACATAGAGAGACGTCTAGAATTGCAATCAGAGAATATCAGCTACTCAAGAGTCAAGGCCTCAGCCATTTTGATCTACTGTAGGTCATACAAGCTACTGAGTGGACACCTCACTGAAGGGCAAGCAGCTAGACTAGTTGATGAGATAGGCACAGTGAATCTGACTAGAATGCATGTAGACATTCCATTGCTCTGAAGCACATTCAAGATGTTTAGGCTTGCTAATCCCCATGACTTTAAACCAAGAGTGGCTGAGGTTGGTCAGGTGGATGATATGGACATAGTTCTAGATGTGGTTAATGAACTTGATGTTTAAGGGGTGGAAACTGAGGGCTGGCACTTTCTTTCAAAGTCAACACCCACCAGGGATATTCCTGACGTTTATTTAGTATAGCCTATAAAAATACTAAAATTATGAATCTTGAGGTTTATCACTCTTATATAGTCCAATATGTATGTGAGCCTTGAAATAACTTTAGCATATAATATATTCTTAACATGCCTCACTTTCAATCATATTTTCTCCTCAAAATTGTGTTAAAATGAAAAATCTCATTTTATACGATTTAGAGAAAGGCACAATAGAATACATTTGCAATTGAATCGTTACAATTTCTTTTGAGAAGGTTGAAGACAAAATATGTATTTTCCCTTCAACAAGAAAACATGTATGCCCTACCAATATCCTAATCACCTAACTAGTTAGATACCAAAGTGTGGATATCATTTTAAAAAGAGACATTCTCGATACCTGCTTCCTTTCAGATTTGTCCAAATTACGAAATCCAAGATGGCCGCCAACTTCATAAATTTGTGGTCATGCATTCCAGGGCCACTTCTGAATGTTGGCCCTATTCTGTTCCATAGTGAGGATTCATTGTTTGAATTAGGTACATCTGAAATACTCCAAAAAGATACGAGAAAAAAGTCAGAAAGATTCTTTATTTGGTGGAATCATTATCAAATGTTCTTATTTTTACGTGATAGGGCAAGTAAGAGATATCTTAGTAGATGAATGAAAACAAGTGGATATGAAACCAGCTGGTCAACCTGAACAGGCTGGCTGTAATTGGTCTCTCGCTACATATCCATTCTTTTATTCATGTAAGGAAAAATGTGACATGACCGATTTTTCTAATATTTCCCCTGATTCAGTGAGGTCTTGACATTTGACATGATATAGCAGACGGTCTGAGGATAATGTAAATTATAGGCATGAACTGTCTATCCTTTTATTTGTCCTTTTAATGGTAGTTTTCGCAGGAAGCTATAACTGGACAGTCAACAATGGGAAATAGTAGCTAATGCATTTCAACGTGCGATGATTGGTCAGCACACACTGGCATGGTAATCAGGTAATGGATCGTGGAAATCGATATTTCTGGAACCTGTAGGCAAATACCAACGAGAGTTATATAGATAATACAGAGCCGTTTAATTCATTGTCTAGCCAACCAGAGGGGTCATCCTCGTCGTACAGCAACATGTCACATCTGACCAAAAAGGATTTTCGTATTTCCAGCTATTATGACAAAATTGTTGTATGGTTTATACTTTTATTTCTTCAATCATCGACGTGCACTAATTTTATCGTCAAGGAGGGTTGTAGACTTGAACAAGGATCTGCGATCTTGCTAGATACTAAAAGTGACATTTCCATCGAATGCGCATCTCTGTGTGACCGTCACCCGAACTGTGTTGCTTTTGAGTACTCTGAAGGAATGTCAGCGGAAGGTCGTTGTCGTCTGTCAGGAAAGTACGTCAACGACACGTCATGCACCGTCGACAATTTACACGATGGGGACACGGTTATCCACGAACTGGTAAGCATAAAATCACTTACAAAACCTGTTCAATTATCGCCAATTATATGCCCGATTGATAAAGGTGAAAATGTCATTTTCACCTCATCAGAAAATGCTTTGAACTATACAAAAATAATTCATAATTAATCGCAGTTAGTCTGATTATGAGGTTAAGGGTGTAAGTAAGCGTTGGAATATGTAAAACTCTCATAACGACCCTATATTCACGAATTTAATATAAACCCTTCCAATGCTAAGGGTACTTTTGTCCAGAGCACAGGAACGCAGATTTTGAAAAACACCTAAACCCTGTCATGTTTGTATTTATTAGATAGCTGACGCCGAGTACTCTCAGATGAGTATTTGTAATTGTGCCAGGGTTTCAGTCATTTTTTCAGTTCTTTGCATCCTTTCGTATTGGTCAAATTAGCCACCAGCAGCATAAGGGTTAAGAAAATAATTAAACATTTGAAATGTCGAACTAGAGTAATAGTTATTAAGTACCTAATTTAGCATCTGCATTAAGGTTCTCACGATTAATGATGATTCGCACACAACTTTATATATGACGGTTACGGGGTTACTGTCAGATTCAGTTTTTATTACATTCTGCTCTTATTTGGCCTTTCTGTATACAAAAAATAATATATCCTAAAAGGTATTCTTGTGGGGAAGGCATCTAACCTCAAAAAGTACTGTCTCAAAAATGTTTGAGATGTGAGAGATTGAAATCTGAAAACATGTATAGTGTATTTAAACGGATGTGAACTATAAACCGGGGGTCTTCATATTTTCCTATTAAGGAGAAAATATCAAAACGGAGGTAAAAGCTTCTGCTTCTGCACCGTTAAAATGTTATAACCATTTCTGTACGTATGTATGTGTGCCTGTATGTTTATGTATGTTTTATGTACTTATATATGTATGTATGTATGCATGTATGTATGTGTGTATGTACGTATATATGTGTGCGTGCATGCGTACATACACACATTCGTACTAAACTATTAGTCCGTGAGCTGACGTTCGAAACACTCCCCCCCCCCCCCCTGGGGAATTTCGGAGACCTATATTTCCAAAAACCTTATACCCTCAGCTGTTCAGATCAGCTTGTCTGCACTTGTATCGCGGGTGCGTTTGCCCTGGAGGGCCAATTGAAGGTCGGTACCTCCCTCATTTTAGGGGTGAGGGTGACATTATCTAAGTAGGGGTGGTATGGACACTTGCAATTCTATGGGATACTCCAAATTTGTTGTGCTGGTCAAGTGATCAACAGGTACAATTACCAAATACCTTTCAGAAGCATGGTACAAAACCACCCCATATTATATACCTTAATAACAAGCAACCTCTTATTTGCTTAATAAAACAAAAATGAGCTCCATTGATTGTTCGAGCGTGATTTTATAGGACTTTCTTTTCCCCTACCCCTATGTTGAAGAAATAACTTAAAAATAGCATAAAATGCTAAAAAATGTTTAAAAAAATCAAAGATGTCCATTTAATGCGTTTGGTACTAGAAATAGTTTGAACATGACAAAGACTGATTGGGCTGAAAAAAATGGATTGCCCAGTTGCCCGGGACAACCAAATTTTACCAAAATTTACTAAAAATCTAGTTTTAGGCTAGAAATCAGAGTTTGAATAACAATATGACTACTGAAAAGGTATTTAAAGCTATTATGTGAGACTGAAGGTGTTCTATAGTTGAAAATAGTCATTGCTGGATACATATCAATTGTTTTATTTCAGTTCAACCCTATTTAGAAGGTAATCTAGAAGGCCAAAGGTCTCAAAATGTAGTTTTACTACAATAATTGTAGTAAGTCAATGCCAGTGTGTGGTTTTAACAGGGCCAGATGATCAGGATAGACTGCTGTTGGGCCTTAACCTACTGGGGCTTATCAACCTGGTAGCCCAGTTGCCTGGGACTATTGAATTTTATCAAAATCTGCTTTAAATCTAAATATAATATGGGGTGGTTTTGTACTCATTTGACTACTAAAAGCTTAAAGTTTGTGAAAGTTTTGCAAAAAAATGGCATTTTTTGAGACGTTTTCTTTTTTAATTTTCCAAGGATAGTAATACGGTTCTTCTGAAAGGTATTTGGTAATTGTACCTGTTGGTCACTTGACCAGCACAACAAATTTGGAGTATCCCAGAGAATTGCAAGTGTCCATACCACCCTTACTTAGAAAATGTCACCCTCACCCCTAAAATGAGGGAGGTACCGACCTTCAATTGGCCCTCCAGGGCAAACGCACCCGTGATATGAGTGCAGACAAGCTGATCTGAACAGCTGAGGGTATGAAGTTTTTGGAAATGTAGGTCTCCGAAATTCCCCAGGGGGGGGAGGGTTTCGAACGTCAGCTCACGGACTATATGTATGTGCGTACGTACGTACGTACGTACGTACGTACGTATGTATTTATGTATGTATGTATGTATGTATTTATGTGTGTATGTATGTATGTATGTATGTATGTATGTATGTATGTATGTATGTATGTATGTATGTATGTATGTACGTACGTACGTATGTATACACGTGTCTGTTTGCATGTATAAGACTTGGCTTCGACTTATTCTTAACCTATTACCGGGAACGGTTTATATCAGTCAGTGTATAAATAAACAGTTTTTCTTCTTTTTTTTCTTTTTTCACTGTTATCTGGAAAACGACCGGAAAAAGAATCAAAATTTTCCAGTTTTTTCTTTCAAAAATAGCAGAAAAAATATTTTCCTCCGTTTCCAAAAACAGCAGAACATTTTTCTGTCCTTTCCAGAAAAATAGCGGATTTTTTTCTGCAATTCACATCAGCACCCTCGTATTGTTCAGTAGCAGGGCAAACGAACCAGATCGGGTCGGCTACTAAGTATTATAGTGCGCTCTTATATAATATCAGGCAGTACAATACATGGCCATTACCAGTTTATTAGAATCTGGTTTATGTAGTCACACAAAGGCTTAACCCTTATGCTGCTGGTGGCTAATTTCACCAATTACAAAATAATGCGAAAATCCTGAAAAATGCCTGAAAGCCTAGCAAATGGGTACTCATCTGAGAGTACTCAGCGAGAACTTTTCAATGAATACCAACATGACAGGGGTTAGATGTTTTTTAAAATATTTTTGCATTATTGTGCTTTGGGTGAAAGTAGCCCCAGCATTGGAAGGGTTAATATATCATATATTGGTGCGTTTAAGCGTAATAAAATGCAGTAATGAGGAGCTTTGAGAGTCAATACGATTTGGAGTGTTATCAATTAAACATAATCTGAATCTGGAGGAACCCAAAAGGTCAATGTATGTATATTTATTGACTATAATGTTAAATGATGCCAGAGATTTCCCGATAACAAAAGTTATTGATTTAACCATGAGCGTTAGATTGCTCTAGTGTTTGTAGCTAGAATATAGCGGTTTATCTCACACTATATTTGGGTCTCCAAATTGGGAATTAGAGAGCAATTTCGTTTGAAAAACAAAGTTAGCATTTACGTAGTGGTTAAGATAAAACATAATGCTAATATTGGTAATGATAATAATAATAATAATAATAATAATAATAGTAATAATAATAATAATAATAATAATAATAATAATAATAATAATAATAATAATAATAATAATAATAATAATAATAATAATGATGATAATAATAAAAATTGGAATGTTGAATTCCGATCATCGTCACTTTTCCTGCATTGTTACAGCTAGGTGTGTGTGTGTGTGTGTGTGTGTGTGTGTGTGTGTAGATGGATAGATAGATATAGACTTTCACCTGTCTCATGAAGTCGCGTATATTAATATATAAGAGATGATACGTTAGTTACAGTATATACTTTGTAAACTAAACGTGCACACTACTATCGATAGTTACGCAAGAAAGTCAATTATTAGTAATACTAGTATTTATTTAATACGATAGAATGCTATGATATCAGCAAAATAGTTCTCAAGCTACTATTCCCCAGAAACCGCAAGAATTTCAATTCGTACTTTTCTCATTGCCCAATGGCAAGTTATACTGAAAAACATCAAGCACTTTTACCAAAATACTTCATGATAATTGATATAAGTATTTGATAACTAGAATGATACTCATTCATTTGCGGATGATCTTTGAACTTTAGTATATGGATTTTGGATATTTTTCGATATAGCTAAGCTTTAAAAAATCTAGGTTTCCGTTTGAATAAATAACACGTGAAAATAAAGAACAATGACTTCAAATACATTGCCCAAAAGATAATCGACATCTTTATGTATTTCAGAGTGATACCTGCAAAAATGGTGTCTTAGTAGATGGGAAATGCCAATGTCCCGAGCAGTTTACTGGAACAGCATGTCATAAGAAAGGTATCTGAACAATGCATCCTTTTTTCAATTTCTGAAAATGCTTGTTTTTTATTTTTAACAACGCACACAAAAGAAAAACAAACAAACAAACAAACACATACTGGCACATATAACACACAACAAATGCATATTTTTGTACAATATTGAAGGATTATAGATATAGATACAAAGATCTTAAAAGTTATACCCTGCACTTCGTCAGATAAGATTTTCAATCTTACCCTAAAATTTAAATTAGATCTAACCATTTTTGTTCAAATATTGGAAGTTTCCCCTCAATTTCAGCGTAATACTGTTCATATTGTAACTGCACTGATAGTTCATATTCGATTTCAGTGATATTTGTCACCTTTCCTTTGTGTCTGTTTAATATATTTTCTGAACAATGCACATCCTTATCCTTATGCTGCTCGTGGCTAATTTGGTGATACACAATATGATGCAAAAAAACTTAATTAAATAAACTAAATTACTGAGACCCTGGCACATTGGTACTCATCTAAGAGTACGTACTCAGCGTGTTATCCAATGAATACCAACATATCAGGGTTTAGATGGTTTTCAAAGATCTTTGCGTTCTTGTGCCATGGACTAAAGTAGCCTCAGCATTGAAAGGGTCATCAAAAAGCAGGTTTATATGTTTGTGCTTTCACTATTCCGGTCTGCGATTTCATTAGCTAAACTGTAGAAAAATGCAAGAGTGTAGACTTTATCTTTTAAATTTTCGGGGACGATTGCTACCAGGCAACTTTCAATTAAATTGCAAATGAGAATAAATTTACAGTAATTAATCCTTTAGTTTTCCATAAAGAAAATTCTCAGTAGAATTAGCGAGTGAAATAAAATTAAATATAAAAAACTAGCCTCAGAATGAAATCAAAACAAGTCTTTTGACAATGTCAACAGTCAATGCAAGGTTGGCGGAGTTTCTGTTTACTAATGTATGTATTTACTGACTTATGGCATACAATTGTAGCATAAAATACGAAATATCATATAATAATCACAAGTGGGAAACAATAATACAGGTGAGTTCAGAATTAGTACATAACATTTTTTATCTTTAAACAGTTTTTTTTTTATTAATTAGAACGTAACATAGGACTTTTAAGTACAAATATAGGAGACGAATAGGAAAACGAAAAGAAAATAGATTACATTCGTTTTAATTCATTTACAGAGAGGAAATCATCACTGGCAGATTCATTCCGACTGATGCTTTTAGAAACACACTACTCTGAAATTCATACAATAACAAAGCAAATTGGTTTGTTCTTGGTTGCGTTATGATTAAGTCAGTATCTGTTCGCCTGTTCTAGCTTGCAGTCACACGCCTATGGGGCGAATGAAACTGGTCAATATATATATACATATATATATATATATATATATATATATAATGTATATATATATATATATATATATATATATATATATATATATATATATATATATATATATATATATATATATATATATACATACATACATTTGATTTTGATTTTATTCGGTCTAGTAAGACGTGTATTACATAGCATTTGGCACACAAAAAATCTTTATATAACAGTGACTAGATGGAGAGTCATTAACTGCTATGCAAGAGAATTCTAACCAGACACAGGATTTATACACTAAAAGTTAGAAACTTATTTCCATAGTGGTCCCAGTCTGCCCAGAGTCCAATGGCATCCCATGTAATGATCAACTCCACTGCTCAAGATTGACAAAACAACAATATCATATATAATACATACATTCGGACTAGAATTGAAGAATTTCTTCTTATGTCTCAGAGATGACTGACATGAAATGTTTTTTGCATCTCACTTTAAAAAGAGATTTACTGGACGTGGTCTGGATCTCGTCTGGCAAAGAGTTCCAGATTTTGGCCCCTATGTAGTGGAAGGACTTCATACCATATGAACCAACCTTTGGTAAAATCAGAGCATTAACACTGTGTCTGGTGTTATAGTGGTGGGATTCATTTACTCTTTCAAAAACTTGAAGGTACTCTGGAGCCTGTTCATCAATGCAGTTAAATACATGGCTTGCGGCCAGATATTTTATTCTGTTTTCAATGCTCATCCACTTAACCTCATTAAAGTCATTGGCTACCAAGTGAGTTCTGTTTGAGTAGTTTAAAACATATCTAATCATTTTGTTTTGTACGACCTGAAGGCGACTCTATAAGAATTTTGGTAGACCGTGGTAATAGAAATTGCTGGCGTAGTCTATTCTCGACTGAATCATTGCCATGCAGACAGTTTTCCTGCAGTACTGATTTAGGAACATTTTCTTTCTGTAAAGGAATTTGAGACTGGCGTTAGCCTTTTGGATGATTTTCTGAGCCATAGATTTTCCTGACAGGTCTTGGTCTAGTTGACCGCCCAGGTATGTTACAACCTCTTTCCCCCCCCCCACTTTGATACCATTACATGAGATTCTTAGGAATTTATGTTGTTTTAACTTCCTATTTGAGGCAAATGGGATAGGACTCTGTCTTTCCCAGGTGGAGTGAAAGTTTGTTGTCTATCAACCATACATTTAACTTGGCAAGTTCCTCGCTTAGCTTTTGTTCAATATCAATGATGTCTTCCCCTCTGATCAAGAGAGCCGAATCGTCAGCATACAACAAAAGATCACAGTCAACAGTTGATTCCATATCATTCACATAGATTAAAAACAATAGAGGTCCCAATATAGAGCCCTGGGGTACGCCACAAGTAACTTCCCCTCGGTCTGATAAAGTGCCCTTTATGTCTATAAATTGAGATCGGTTGGATAGGTAGGAGTTGAACCAGTTCACTGACGAATCATCACATCCAATAGCACCAAGTTTATCAGACATTATGGCATGGTTGACTGTATCAAAAGCTTTTTGCAGGTCAATCATAACCATTCCTGTATATAGTCATACATACATACATACATACATACATATATATATATATATATATATATATATATATATATATATATATATATATATATATATATATATATATATATATATACATATATATATATATATACATATATATATATATACATATATATATATATATATATATATATATATATATATATATATATATATGTATATATATGTATATATATATATATGTATATATATATATATGTATATATATATTTATATATATATATATATATATATATATATATATATATATATATATATATATATATATATATATATATATATATATAAATATATATATATATATATATATATATATATATATATATATATATATAT
>OZ012687.1:48594448-48680321 GCA_963942565.1 Maea johnstoni
AGAGGGGCGCATTCTTGCATGGTCATCAAATATGCAAAATAGAATAGGGCCTTTAAGCGACCATTATTGATTGATTCGTATTTTCCCGGACAATTTTTGGTCGGTAGGGAGGAAAATAAAAATAAAATTAAAATCATGCATCAAATCCATCATAAACAGCATCGACTTTTGAAATACCTCGAAATAGTGTTTGTATCATATACAATGTCAGGTGACAGCGATCTGAGATTAAGATATCTCGGGATGACTTGTAAATCTAAAGGAATTTGTCCGTGTTTTTCCTGAATGAGAATAGTAGTTTATTTCGAACAATCTAGTTTTTATGAGAGAAATCTTGCCACTAGATGAGATATCAAAAATGTGAAAAACAAACGTATGTGTATGCATAGTAACTTGCGTACCATGGTCCATAAAAGTATCATTATAATAGATATTCATAGCACAGTTGACCTTACCTACCAGGGTGTCAATTGTTTAAGGCCTTCGAACGATTACATAAATAATGACCTTATAAACTATCAGTAGTTATGCATTGTAATGCATGATATTATAAACAAGTGCACTATAAAAGCGGAACCCCATTAATTTTGTTCAGCCACGTGGCAGAACGAAGCAACCCCGATAAGCGATACATGTACTGTTTTTATATATATATATATATATATATATATATATATATATATATATATATATATATATATATATATATATATATATATATAATATATATATATATATATATATATATATATATATATACATATATATACATATATATATATATATATACATATATATATATACACATATATATATATATATATATATATATATATATATATATATATATATATATATAATATATATATATATATATATAATATATATATATATATATATATATATATATATATATATAAATATATATATATATCGACCAGTTTCATTCGCCCCATAGGCGTGTGACTGAAAGCGAAGACAGACGAACAGATAATAACTTAATCATAACGCACCCAAGGCCAAACCAATTTGGTTCGTTATTGTATGAATTTTAGAGTAGGGTGTGTAAAAGCATCAGTCGGAATGAATCTGCCAGTGATGATTTCCTCTCTGTAAATGAATTAAAACGAATGTAATCTATTTTCTTTTCGTTTTCTATCCGTCTCTTATATTTGTACTTAAAAGTCCTATGTTACGTTCTAATAAATAAAAAACTGTTTAAAGATAAAAAAAAAATGTTATGTACTAATTTTGAACTCACTGTATTATTGTTTCCCACTTATAATTATTATATGATATTTCGTATTTTATGCTACAATTGTATGCCATAAGTCAGTAAATACATACATTAGTAAACAGAAACTGCTCCAACCTTGCATTGGTTGTTGACATTGTCAAAAGACTTGTTTTGATTTCATTCTGAGGCTAGTTTTTATTTAATTTTTTTGCACTCGCTAATTCTACTGAAAATTTTCTTATGGAAAACTAAAGGATTGATTATTGTAAATTTATTCTCATTTGCAATTTAATTGAAAGTTGCCCGGTAGCAATCGTCCCCGAAAATTTAAAAGATAAAGTCTACACTCTTGCATTTTTCAACAGTTTAGCTAATGAAATCGCAGACCGGAATAGTGAAAGCGCAAACATATAAACCTGCTTTTTGACGACCCTTTCAATGCTGAGGCTACTTTAGTCCATGGCACAAGAACGCAAAGATCTTTGAAAACCATCTTAACCCTGATATGTTGGTATTCATTGGATGACTCGCTGAGAATGTACTCTTAGTTGAGTACCAATGTGCCAGGATCTCAGTAATTAAGTCTATTTTTTGCATCATATTGTGTATTGCCAAATTAGCCACGAGCAGCATAAGGATAAGGATGTGCATTGTTCAGAAAATATATTAAAACAGACACAAAGGAAAGGTGACAAATATCGCTGAAATCGAATATGAACTATCAGTGCAGTTACAATATGAACAGTATTACGCTGAAATTGAGGGGAAACCTCCAATATTTGAACAAAAATGGTGAGATCTAATTCAAATTTTAGGGTAAGATTGAAGATCCTATCTGACGAAGTGCAGGGTATAACTTTTAAGATCTTTGTATCTATATCCATAATCCTTCAATATTGTACAAAAATATGCATTTGTTGTTTGTTATATGTGCCAGTAAGTGTTTGTTTGTTTGTTTGTTTTTCTTTTGTGTGCGTTGTTAAAAATAAAAAAACAAGCATTTTCAGAAATTGAAAAAAGGATGCATTGTTCAGTTACCTTTCTTATGACATGCTGTTCCAGTAAACTGCTCGGGACATTGGCATTTCCCATCTACTAAGACACCATTTTTGCAGGTATCAGTCTGAAATACATAAAGATGTCGATTATCTTTTGGGCAATGTATTTGAAGTCATTGTTCTTTATTTTCACGTGTTATTTATTCAAACGGAAAACTAGATTTTTTAAGGCTTAGCTATATCGAAAAATATCCAAAATCCATATACTAAAGTTCAAAGATCATCCGCAAATGAATGAGTATCATTCTAGTTATCAAATACTTATATCAATTATCATGAAGTATTTTGGTTAAAGTGCTTGATGTTTTTCAGTATAACTTGCCATTGGGCAATGAGAAAAGTACGAATTGAAATTCTTGCGGTTTCTGGGGAATAGTACCTTGAGAACTATTTTGCTGATATCATAGCATTCTATCGTATTAAATAAATACTAGTATTACTAATAATTGACTTTCTTGCGTAACTATCGATAGTAGTGTGCACGTTTAGTTTACAAAGTATATACTGTAACTAACGTATCATCTCTTATATATTAATATACGCGACTTCATGAGACAGGTGAAAGTCTATATCTATCTATCCATCTACACACACACACACACACACACACACACACACACACACACACACACCTAGCTGTAACAATGCAGGAAAAGTGACGATGATCGGAATTCAACATTCCAATTTTTATTATTATCATCATTATTATTATTATTATTATTATTATTATTATTATTATTATTATTATTATTATTATTATTATTATTATTACTATTATTATTATTATTATTATTATTATTATTATTATTATTATCATTACCAATATTAGCATTATGTTTTATCTTAACCACTACGTAAATGCTAACTTTGTTTTTCAAACGAAATTGCTCTCTAATTCCCAATTTGGAGACCCAAATATAGTGTGAGATAAACCGCTATATTCTAGCTACAAACACTAGAGCAATCTAACGCTCATGGTTAAATCAATAACTTTTGTTATCGGGAAATCTCTGGCATCATTTAACATTATAGTCAATAAATATACATACATTGACCTTTTGGGTTCCTCCAGATTCAGATGATGTTTAATTGATAACACTCCAAATCGTATTGACTCTCAAAGCTCCTCATTACTGCATTTTATTACGCTTAAACGCACCCATATATGATATAATAACCCTTCCAATGCTGAGGCTACTGTCATCCAAAGCACAAGAATCCAACAATATTTAAAAACCATCTAAACCCTGTCATGTTGGTATTCATTGAAAAGTTCTCGCTGAGTACTCTCAGATGAGTACCCATTTGCTAGGGTTTCAGGCATTTTTTAGGATTTTCGCATTATTTTGTAATTGGTGAAATTAGCCACCAGCAGCATAAGGGTTAAGCCTTTGTGTGACTACATAAACCAGATTCTAATAAACTGGTAATGGCCATGTATTGTACTGCCTGATATTATATAAGAGCGCACTATGATACTTAGTAGCCGACCCGATCTGGTTCCTTTTCCCTGCTACTGAACAATACGAGGGTGCCGATGTGAATTGCAGAAAAAAATCCGCTATTTTTCTGGAAAGGACAGAAAAATGTTCTGCTGTTTTTGGAAACGAAGGGAAATATTTTTTCTGCTATTTTTGAAAGAAAAAAATGGAAAATTTTGATTCTTTTTCCGGTCGATTTCCAGATAACAGTGAAAAAAGAAAAAAAGAAGAAAAAGTGTTTATTTATACGCTGACTGATATAAACCGTTCCCGGTAATAGGTTAAGAATAAGTCGAAGCCAAGTCTTATACATGCAAACAGACACGTGTATACATACGTACGTACATACATACATACATACATACATACACACATAAATACATACATACATACATACATAAATACATACGTACGTACGTACGTACGCACATACATATAGTCCGTGAGCTGACGTTCGAAACCCTCCCCCACCTGGGGAATTTCGGAGACCTACATTTCCAAAAACTTCATACCCTCAGCTGTTCAGATCAGCTTGTCTGCACTTATATGGCGGGTGCGTTTGCCCTGGAGGGCCAATTGAAGGTCGGTACCTCCCTCATTTTAGGGGTGAGGGTGACATTTTCTAAGTAGGGGTGGTATGGACACTTGCAATTCTCTGGGATACTCCAAATCTGTTGTGCTGGTCAAGTGACCAACAGGTACAATTACCAAATACCTTTCAGAAGAACCGTATTACTATCCTTGGAAAATAAAAAAAAACGTCTCAAAAAATGCCATTTTTCTGCAGTTTTTTTGAAAACTTTCACAAACTTTAAGTTTTTAGTAGTCAAATGAGTACAAAACCACCCCATATTATATACCTAAATTACAAGCAACCTCTTATCTACTACATAAAACAGAAATGAGCTCCATTGGTTGTTCGAGCGTGATTTTATAGGACTTTCTTTTCCTCTACCCCTATGTTGAAAAAATAACCGAAAAATAGCATAAAATGCTAAAAAATGTTTTAAAAAATCAAAGATGTCCATTTAACGCGTTTGGTACTAGAAATAGTTTGAACATGACAAAGACTGATTGGGCTGAAAAAAATGGATTGCCCAGTTGCCCGGGACAACCAAATTTTACCAAAATTTACTAAAAATCTAGTTTTAGGCTAGAAATCAGAGTTTGAATAACAATATGACTACTGAAAAGGTATTTAAAGCTATTATGTGAGACTGAAGGTGTTCTATAGTTGAAAATAGTCATTGCTGGATACTTATCAATTGTTTTATTTCAGTTCAACCCTATTTAGAAGGTAATCTAGAAGGCCAAAGGTCTCAAAATGTAGTTTTACTACAATAATTGTAGTAAGTAAATGCCGGTGTGTGGTTTTAGCAGGCTCAGAAGATCAGGATAGACTGCTGTTGGGGCGTAACCTACTGGGGCTTATCAACCTGGTAGCCCAGTTGCCTGGGACTATTGAATTCTACCAAAATCTCCTTTAAATCTAAATACAGGAACCCAATCACTTAGTGTTGATACAAACAGAGGGGAAGGGATAATATATAGGTATCCATCTTTGTGCCTCTTGAGGAGATGGGAAATCTATTGAGAGTGGTTTATAATCAGACATTGTGTTTGAAAGCTTTCTGCCAACTTTAGAACTACTAGCTGTTTGTTTACAACAAATAGCTATTATAGGGGGGGGCTGGATAGAGGTGTCCATCGTTGTGCCCATTCAGGCATATAGGATGAAATATTGTGTGTGTTTAATAATCAGGCACCATGGTGTAATTTGTCCCTGTCAATAATGTGGCAATAACTCTAAATGTGTGTATATATATGAGGCATATGTGCCCAGCTTTAAGGGATTGGTGGCATTAGATTGGATTATATACAGGTATTACACCTCTTAGTAGGGTTAAGTAAAATAGAGAAGGGATAAGATACAGGCATCACTCTTTATGCTTCTTGGGAGAGTTGCATCGAGTTTAATTTTTGGTACAGCTTGATATTCAGACAATGCAGTTTGAATGCTTCACGCCAACCTAAAGGATGTTTGTTCATCTCAAATAGCTAGTATGGGAGGGGGGGAATACAGGTGTCCATTGCTGTCTATTCAGGCATATTGGAGGAACTTATTGAGTGTGTTTGATAATCAGGTATTATGGTTTGAATGTTCTCTGTCAACAATTTGTGTTGGTCTTTGTGAGTTACAGTTACGATTTATGGCACAAAACTGTCCTATGTGGCACAAAATTGTCCTATGCTTTCCTTCTGATAGTGGATGGGGCTCCCTCACATATGTCTAGTGGTCAAAATCATTAAACAAGAAGAATGCAAACAACAGGAAAACAGCATCATGTCACAAAAGAGGTCTGATATTGCACATAGGGTCACTTTCTCAAAATTGCTTGACTTCTGACACTGTAATTTAGATTTAAAGCAGATTTTGATAAAATTCAATAGTCCCAGGCAACTGGGCTACCAGGTTGATAAGCCCCAGTAGGGTAAGGCCCAACAGTAGTCTATCCTGATCTTCTGACCCTGCTAAAACCACACACCGGCATTGACTTACTACAATTATTGTCGTAAAACTACATTTTGAGACCTTTGGCCTTCTAGATTACCTTCTAAATAGGGTTGAACTGAAATAAAACAATTGATATGTATCCAGCAATGACTATTTTCAATTGTAGAACACCTACAGTCTCACATAATAGCTTCAAACACCTTTTCAGTAGTCATATTGTTATTCAAACTCTGATTTCTAGCCTAAAACTGGATTTTAAGCAAATTTTGGTAAAATTTGGTTGTCCCAGGCAACTGGGCAATCCATTTTTTTCAGTCCAATCAGTCTTTGTCATGTTCAAACTATTTCTAGTACCAAACATGTGTTAAATGGACATCTTTGATTTTTTTAAATATTTTTTAGCATTTTATGCTATTTTTCAGTTATTTCTTCAACATAGGGGTAGGGGAAAAGAAAGTCCTATAAAATCACGCTCGAACAATCAATGGAGCTCATTTTTGTTTTATTAAGCAAATAAGAGGTTGCTTGTTATTAAGGTATATAATATGGGGTGGTTTTGTACCCATGCAAAAAAATGTCATTTTTTGAGACGTTTTTTTTTAATTCCAAGGATAGTAATACGGTGCTTCTGAATGGTATTTGGTAATTGTACCTGTTGATCACTTGACCAGCACAACAAATTTGGAGTATCCCATAGAATTGCAAGTGTCCATACCACCCCTACTTAGATAATGTCACCCTCACCCCTAAAATGAGGGAGGTACCGACCTTCAATTGGCCCCCCAGGGCAAACGCACCCGCGATACAAGTGCAGACAAGCTGATCTGAACAGCTGAGGGTATAATGTTTTTGGAAATATAGGTCTCCGAAATTCCCCAGGGGGGGGGGGGGGGGGGTTCGAACGTCAGCTCACGGACTAATAGGTTAGTACGAATGTGTGTATGTACGCATGCACGCACACATATATACGTACATACACACATACATACATGCATACATACATACATATATAAGTACATAAAACATACATAAACATACAGGCACACATACATACGTACAGAAATGGTTATGACATTTTAACGGTGCAGAAGCAGAAGCTTTTACCTCCGTTTTGATATTTATTCCTTAATAGGAAAATATGAAGACCCCCGATTTATAGTTCACATCCGTTTAAATACACTATACATGTTTTCAGATTTCAATCTCTCACATCTCAAACATTTTTGAGACAGTACTTTTGGAGGTTTGATGCCTTCCCCACAAGAATACCTTTTAGGATATATTATTTTTTGTATACAGAAAGGCCAAATAAGAGCAGAATGTACTAAAACTGAATCTGACAGTAACCCCGTAACCGTCATATATAAAGTTGTGTGCGAATCATCATTAATCGTGAGAACCTTAATGCAGATGCTAAATTAGGTACTTAATAACTATTACTCTAGTTCGACATTTCAAATGTTTAATTATTTTCTTAACCCTTATGCTGCTGGTGGCTAATTTGACCAATACGAAAGGATGCAAAGAACTGAAAAAATGACTGAAACCCTGGCACAATTACAAATACTCATCTGAGAGTACTCGGCGTCAGCTATCTAATAAATACAAACATGACAGGGTTTAGGTGTTTTTCAAAATCTGCGTTCCTGTGCTCTGGACAAAAGTACCCTTAGCATTGGAAGGGTTTATATTAAATTCGTGAATATAGGGTCGTTATGAGAGTTTTACATATTTCAACGCCTACGTACACCCTTACCCTCATAATCAGACTAACTGCGATTAATTATGAATTATTTTTGTATAGTTCAAAGCATTTTCTCATGAGGTGAAAATGACATTTTCACCTTCATCAATCGGGCATATAATTGGTGATAATTGAGCAAGATTTGTGAGCGATTTATGCTTACCAGTTCGTGGATAACCGTGTCCCCATCGTGTAAATTGTCGACGGTGCATGAGGTGTCGTTGACGTATTTTCCTGACAGACGACAGCGACCTTCCGATGACATTCCTTCAGAGTACTCAAAAGCAACACAGTTCGGGTGACGGTCACACAAAGATGCGCATTCGATGAAAATGTCACTTTTAGTATCTAGCAAGATCGCGGATCCTTGTTCAAGTCTGCAACTCTCCTTGACGATGAAATTAGTGCATGTCGATGATTGAAGGAATAAAAGTATAAACCATACAACAATTTTGTCATAATAACTGGAAATACGAGAATTCGTTTTAGTCAGATGTGACATGTTGCTGTACGACGAGGATGACCCCTCTGGTTGGCTAGACAATGAATTAAACGGCTCTGTATTATCTATATAACTCTCGTTGGTATTTGCCTACAGGTTCCAGAAATATCGATTTCCACGATCCATTACCTGATTACCATGCCAGTGTGTGTGCTGACCAATCATCGCACGTTGGAATGCATTAGCTACTATTTCCCATTGTTGACTGTCCAGTTATAGCTTCCGGCGAAAACTACCATTAAAAGGACAAATACAAGGATAAACAGTTCATGCCTATAATTTACATTATCCTCAGACCGTCTGCTATATCATGTCAAATGTCAAGACCTCACTGAAACTGGGGAAATGTGAGAATAATATATCGACCATGTCACATTTCTCTTTAGATGAATAAAATAATGAATATGTAGCGAGAGACCAATTACAACCAGCCTCTTCAGGTTGACCAGCTGGTGTCATTTCCACTTGTTTTCATTCATCTACTAAGATATCTTACTTGCCCTATCACGTAAAAATAAGAACATTTGATAATGATTCCACCAAAAAAAAGAATCTTTCTGACTTTTTTCTCGTATCATTTTGGAGTATTTCAGATGTACCTAATTCAAACAATGAATCCTCATTATGAGACAGAATAGGGCCAACATTCAGAAGTGGCCTTGGAATGCATGACCACAAATTTAGGAAGTTGGCGGCCATCTTGGATTTCGTAAATTTGGACAAATCTGCAAAGGAAGCAGGTATCGGGAATGTCTCTTTTTAAAATGATATCCACACTTTGAGATCTAACTAGTTAGGTGATTATCATATTGGTAGGGCATACATGTTTTCTTGTTGAAGGGAAAATACATGTTTTGCCTTCAAACCTCTCAAAAAAAAGTGTAACGGTTCCATTGCAAACGTATTCTATTGTGCCTTTCTCTAAATCGTATGAAAGGAGATTTTTCATTTTAACACAATTTTGAGGAGAAAATGTGATTGAAAGTGAGGCATGTTAAGAAAAAATTATATGCTACAGTTATTTCAAGGCTCACATACATATCAAACTACATAAGAGTGATAAACTTCAAGATTATTTTTTTAAGTATTTTTATAGGTTATACAAAATAGATATGTCCGGGATATCCCTGGAAGCTGTTTTACTTTGAAAGAAAGCGCCAGCCCTCAGTTTCTACATCTTAAACATAAAGTTCATCAACCACATCTAGAACTATGTCCATACCATCCACCCGGCCAACCTCAGCCACTCTTTGTTTAAAGTCATGGGGATTTGCAAACCTAAACATCTTGAATGTGCTTCAGAGCAATGGAATATATACATGCTTACGATGGTGCATACGTGACACCTAAATAAATCTTAAACGAATATTTATTTTCAGCACTAGATTGAAATGTAAAATGCTACAAATAAACGTTCTTGAAGGCTTATTTTCAGCAATTTCCTGAGATTTTGCTTCAAATAAATGTTCGTAAAGGTTGATTTTCAGCACTTTTTCTGAAATTTTGTTACAAATTAACGTTCGTGAAGGTTCATTTTCAGCAATTTTATGAATGGTTTGATAAAAATAAACGTTCCTCAATTTATTTTTTTAGCACTTTCATATATTTTTGCTAAAAATAAATGTTCGTTTATTTATTTTTCTAGCATTTTTCTGAAAATAGTGCTAAAAATAAACGTTCGTTTAAGTTTATTTAGGTGTCACGTATGCACCGTCGTACATTCTAATCAGATTCACTGTGCCTATCTCATCCACTAGTCTAGCTGCCTGCCCTTCAGTAAGGTGTCCACTCAGTAGCTTGTATGACCTAGATCAAAATGGATGATGCCTAGACTCTTGAGTAGCTGATATTCTCTGATTGCAATTCTAGAATTCTCTCTATGTGGGGCTTCATGGCTTCTCTGTATATGACAGATATTGATCTATGTTCATGAATGTTCGAATAACCTTAATTTGTTGTCCCCAAAGTTTCCCTTAAGGTTTTTTTGTATCCCCATTGGCTATCTTGTGCACCAGAAATTGTAAGAATATGAAAAAGAATCACAAAGATATATCCATATATGCTCTGCACTGGGTCTGTTTGGTCCCATGGTGCCTCAATTATCTTTATACTGTCTGCATGTGGCGGTAATACCATTGTCTACTATTGAGCAGATGAATAATGAAAAATCGTTATTATTGCTCCTCTGATTTCACCAAATGTGCTCCTAGCAATGAACGTTGTGAAAAGCATTGTTAGGATCTCAATGCAGTCTAGTGCAACATACTTATTCACCAATCAGCAGCGAGATTAATAGCGGAGCGGATGATGAATCGGTATGCCAGTTATTGACAAAAGGTCAGACCTTATCAACAGGTAAATGGCCCATTGACGTTTACTCTCACATTTTAGTTTACCTTTGGCCATCCCTTAAGTGGAGTGCATATAGTGCATGGCTAAGTAGCATAGTGTGACGTCACACAGCAGTGAGGTCATTGGCCTCTGAGGATAGGTGGAACAGTAGACTGAAATATCTGTCTTTACATTTGCCTAGATGTTGATTTTCTATGCTAATTTAGTCATTTGGACGTTTATTAAATACGCTCAGGATCTCCTTGACATATATAGATACATCTATATATGCCAACGAGATCCTGAACACAATAAAAAAAGCGTCCAAATAGCTAAATTAGCATGGAAAATCAACATCTAGGCAAATGTAGAGAAAGATATTTCGGTCTAGTGGAACAGTATGATTTTGTACAGTATCGTACAGTCAATAAACATACAATACCATACAAATAGCCAGGGTTGTAATAGGCATGAAGTATACTGGGGTCTGGGATTTGAGATAAAAGTATAGGGAACAAAGACCATATTTTCCTGTTTATATATGGATGTCTCAACTATATGGATTTACATTGAGACTGGTGACTTGATAACCCGTTTTGTATTAACAAAGAGTTTCAGTGCAATTATTCTGATGTACATTTTTTTGATTTCTGTTCTTGCATCTAAGATAAAGATACATGTTCAGCATTTCTCGCATGTTGAAGTTCAAAACATTGATGAGGTCTGTGGGATTTTTTTTTATTATTACGCTTCAGTATCAAGAAGCAACTTTGAAGTGGGTGTTTTTAAGTTCTATACACTGACCTTTAAGTTTGAAATATTACCCTGAATACCTCGTATCGTAGAAGTAGTAGTACAGCTATTTGCTGTAACTTGATTACAAAAATTGTACATATACTTTTACTCAGTGAAACAATATACAAATAAACTGGAACATACAAAAAAAATTAACACAACTTAAGTAAACATAAGGGAACATCCATTAAGGTCGCTACATACCTTTATGTGGAGATGCCTTAGGGGCTCTAGTCAAGAAGGTACGCCATAGATAAGATAGACATACATTAAGGTAACTGCCTACCTTTATGTGAAAAAAGCCTTAAGGGCTCTAGTACAAGCCTGGGACAGGCCTTTGACGGCATCCTTTTGCCATGCTGTTGGCGTATTTACATAGCGGTAAACTGATTTTAGAAATTGTGCATAAACAAAAAACATACAAAAGAACTTTTAACATAAAATAAGTAAACCTGAGATAAACATCCATTAAGGTCGCTACATACCTTTATGTGAACAAGCCTTAGGGGCTCTTGAACAGAAAGGTATACCATATACAAGATAGACATACATTAACGTCACTGCCTACCTTTATGTGTGAATGCCTTAAGGGCTCTAATAAAAAAATTGGGGCAAGCCTTTTAAGGCTCCCTGTTGCCATGCTATTGACGTAATTACAAAGTGATTTTATACACTCTTAGGTTGTGGCTTTTATACTACTACTACTACTACTACTACTACTACTACTACTACTACTACTACTACTACTACTACTACTACTACTACTACTGATAATAATAATAATAATAATAATAATAATAATAATAATAATAATAATAATAATAATAATAATAATAATAATAATAATAGCAATCCTGTTTTAAATTTCGATGTTAATAAATACGTAAAATTGAAATCTCCCCGGCCCTCTAATGCTAGTTTACGGTCACAGTCCATCACACTTTTGGGGAGGCGGTCATTCTCCATGGATTGAATTCTGTTCCATAACCTTACCATATGAATATAATGGGGTTCCCTCTAATGTGTAAACTAGTCCAACGCATTAAGAGTCCAGGCGTAGACAAATGTTTGATGTATTTGCATTTATTTGTTTGTAATCAAACATTCCTTAATCAATCACTCAAAGTATTTAGTGCCACTGAAATAAAGTCTTCAAATAATTGCAGAAGCTATCAGTGTCAGCTGGAACTGGGTGACCTGTAATGGATTTTGATCATTTGACTCACTAACTCTTGCCGTATCGTATGGTTAGAACTTAACTCTCAAGTATATTATTTATAATGCAGAATTGGCTGTATTTATGTTTAAGTGAAAATAAAACTGACCTCTGGATGCGTTAGTGTGTTGTGTTTCAGGCGGCAAATTCAATGCAATCTATATAGACTGACTAGCTCTTCTGTGAGCATAAACACACTAAAACTAGAACAAATATTGAGCAGTTTAGGGGCGCGTTTGGCACTGAATTTTGATTTATTAGTTTGTTAGTAATAGGGTGCACGGACCTCATTGACAGTGAATTTTCAGAAATTGGGGCTTTGCATTGGTTGTTTCCTCGCATTTCTCAGCAATGCAAAGTCTGCACTTGATAAAGATTTAGATAATATTTAAGCAGACATCCGTGGCTACAACCGCACCAAGTTTCGCTAAATTCCATTGAAAAATTCCGTTACTAGTATTATGCTATGGTAACGAAATCATTTGTCAAATTGATTGTGAAGTATCTTGGTTACTCAGTCTCTTGGTTACAGTATCTCGTGGGTACGAGATCTCCTGATTTCGAAGTCTATGGAGTAAATGCTATTGCACATTTGTCCCACATGTCCATCCTCGCTCAGATCCTCGCTGGCTGATGGGGCATGCGGGTCTCCCTTGCACAATGATTCAAAACAACCTGGGTGTCTGCTTTGACCATGCAGATTCCTTGGAGCTAGATTATTTTGGCCACTGCAATATTTACAACTCAAATGGTTGTCTGATTTTAAAGCAAAGGGGGAGTCTTGACATTTTGCCAAAAAACACAGCCAGATATGTTCTTTAAGGGTGCCACATCACATCAAAAAACCTATTGATAAGTTTATCATTATTTGGTAACAATGAGATGTAACCGAAGTTATACAATGTCATAACTACCGTTGTCTTCTTTCAGTTTTCAGAAATTCAAGTTTTAAAAATGACCCCGGTATTAAGTAGGGTTCTTCCTCGATTGATCAAATCTTTGATCAATTGATCGATTATAATACATTATTATCAATGTTAATATGCCCACCTGCCAGTGTCGGATATATGGCTGAGTACGTGACCCTTAAATTTTGAATGATAAATGGTTAGGAATTATTACAATATTCCTTTACTTTTATGCAACGTTTCCATGGTAAATTAGAGCCCTTCTGAATGGAAACTTTGACCTTGTGAAAATGATCGTTTTTTTTGTTTTAATGAACGACCCATCTGAAATCATTGCAAAACGATCGAACGATTAATCGACTGGTCGTCGCAGCACTAACTATTTACCCGAGACATCACATGCGAATGACTGTATCTATGCCCAGGCAAACATGCATACATTTACCTGTTTACTTTATGTATTAAATGTCTTTACTGTATTACTTATTGTTTCAGTCAATTCAGAATGTAGCGTGTAGTGCGGTACTATCAAGCAGCCTGTCCTGATGGCCGTGTGGTCTAAGAAGTTGCCACTGTCTCTCACCACTGCCCAGGTTGGAATCCCGTCTCGAGCATGAGAGAAAGTTGCCAGTGACTCGGGGTTAAGCAGGGGTTTGCACTGGGTACTCAAGTTTCCGCCACCACTTACAACTGGCAAGTCACGACGTAGCTGCAATATAGCAGAAAAAGTGACTATACTCAAGGTTATACAGTTACATGGGAGTTCAACTGTTACGACCGCAAACGGAACGGACAGCCTAAGGGGGCAAGTCTCCTGGTCTAGATGCTGCCCTTCTTTTCCTCTCAGTGATCCCATGAGGGGAGATTTGTGCATATTGCCATCAGCCTACCCAGCCCCTGGCAGTGGCCATGTTTTTCAATTGGGTGGCAGAGATCACTTCCTGCCCCCTACCTCTGTGCTTATCTTATACACCACAAGGTCCTTTGCCACTTCCCCTTTAAGGCGTACATTTATTAGTACACAGACTGCCCTGGTGAACCGTTATTAAGGTTTTTATCATTGCTCCATGAATAAGTAGTATCTTGTGATTTATAGTGTCCTGATCCACAGTAAGAAGGAAAAAAGGGCAAAGTTTTTACAAATTTTAAATATTTGCCAATTTTCATTTTTCATGAGCGCTTGTGTATTGATTAATGTGAAATGGCATTTACTCATTAATCAATTTCAAATATGAGATATCTTCAGAATGTGGGAAAGTTTCTGCCTCTGCCTGCTTAATGAGTAGTACTGGCACTGTCTCACACTTAACTCACTACATCATAGACTGTGGTATGTGGAGTGAGAGAAAGGTAATAGGGGAAAAAGAGCCATCTAGTGGCCAAATGGAGAACCATGTATTTTAAGGTTGATGGATATTTCTAAATTTTACTTATGTTTGCATTTCATACCTTTTTCTTCTTAAATAAGATTTTGAAAATGTTTCAAAAAATGTATTTGTTCGGATATACCAGTGACTTACCTTATTAGTTCAGGAAAGCATTATGAAATGAGATTTAATGCCCTGCGTCTGAGGGCATTATGGGATTTTAATGACTGGTCACATGTAGAACTACACTCGCGCAGGGAAATCAGCTCATGAGCTCACCACCATTTTGACTTATGAGCTCCTAGTGGTGCGGTTTTTACAAATATATTTTCATTATTCAGCCCAGTAATTATGAATTAAATACTAACTGATGAATATTTATCAACATTGACATGTTTATTTACTTTTAGCATGGGCTGGCATAGAAGAATACATATTCATATTTACATAATGTTCTCTATACAGCGTTACAAAGGTCAGTATAACACTCAACAATGCTTGTATACATTGGGGATTGTAAATAAGACATGACATGATAAGCAGTGATTAGAAAGTGTCTGTCAGATGTTCTGTGATAGCTTTATATTCACCCTACATTTACCAGTCGATGAGTTGACTACTCCCGCTCGAGATCAGCTCATCTGCCTTCAGTAATCGAGATGCGGAGTTTGTGAGCGGTGAGTGCAGCTCTAGTCACATGGTACAAATTTGGACTGCTGATTGGACAATCCAAAGCAAGTAATAATATAACAGCATGTAAGGTTTGGAAATTTTATTTCAGTAAAAAATAAAGTATCTAACTACATTGTACATGCATTCCCTGATTGAGATGTTGAAGTATTTTTGAAATAAAAAAGCGTAGAGCACTTTCTCTTTTCAAGCTGCTAGGAAATCCATGAACACCTCATATAGAACCCAAGGTCCCTAAAATAGTGTCCTTCTAGATGATGCACAATTGAGTAATTTAGGGAAAATCATCAAATCCTCTTTGGTTGTTAAACATGAAATTGACAAATTTTAACTTTTCATATCTTTCACCAAGACCCGAGTGCTTTGTCTGCACTCATAACTAAATAAACTAAATCTTATGAGTTTGAATAAACTGTATCTTATGAGTTTGCTTAGCTCATTGATATTTTTTCAAGTGTTCAATGATTTCATAGTCTGTCTGACCCAAGTTTTTTACCCTTTTTTGTAACAAAATTTGCCCATTGCCAAAAATACAAACACGCTAGATTGCTCACATTTGTATTGTTGGCAATGGGCAAATTTTACAATGGGACCTGATGAGCAAAATCAGCATTTTCCGGAGTTGAGACAAAAGAATGTTTATACATATATGACTTACTGCTCTTAAGATGTTTGCCAAGTTTGGATGTTAAACACAAACCTTTTGTAACAAAAGAGAGGAAAAAAACGGTCAGCCAAGCTTTAGTCAAACACACTCTAGTTTCCTGCAAACTATTTATGAATAACATTATCATAGCCATATTCAAATCAACCCATTATTGCTCAGAGCAGCCTGATAAATTTGGTAAAAACTTTCAGGCAAACTTTCACAACAAATTCTGGAGGAACTCTTTTAGCATTACTGGGTTAACCAATTAGTGCTTTTCTCCTTTTTTGAAAAGTGAAGTCTGGGCCCGGGGTATAGAACTTTTTAAAAATACTAGGAAAAAAGCACAAAATTGCAAAATATCTAAAGATTAGCTTTCATCTTCACATATTTTCAAGAACATTCTCTGGTAAGAAATGTAATACCAAAATAGCCAGGTCTTTCTGAGATCAAAAGTATTACCTAAGCAGCTTGCATAATAAAACATGCCTACTAGCAATTAGTATTTTATAAATCAGCATATCTTTCATCATACTTTATTACAATCTAGAGTCCATGATTTCAGCCAAACAAGCAAAAACATGGAAACAATATCTTCCACAAATACAAATGCCATGATTTCAGTCACATCAATAAATAAATGGGCAAAACATCTTGCACAAATCTAGAAAGTGAGTGATACACAAACAGATGACCCGCCACTGTAGCATTCAATACCTTTCCTGTATTTCAGAAGAAAGAGCCAAGCTTTCTAGAGAAAATGTACACATTATTTTGCAAGATGATTCTAGTTGCCCAAATTCCTAGGGTGGTCTAAATTTCCAAGAATTTATGGTATGGGCCTGTAGAAGTCAATTGCATACCGTCTGTCTGTAGCAATTTAGACAACAATTCTGTCGAAACACAAGTTCCAAATGGATCATGTACAAAAATAATGCCATATCCTTCACTAATGGTTTCAACTATGCCTGGAACAGCATACTCAAATCCTGCAGTGAGGATAATGATAACATTGCTATCTCTATTATTCAACCCTCATGCTGCTGGTGGCCAATTTGGCCAATACAAAATGAAGCAAAAAAACTGAAAAATGACTGAAAACCTGGCACATGTGTACTCATCTGAGGGTACTCAGCGAGAGCTTTTCAATGAATACAAACATGAAAGGGTTTAGATGGTTTTCAAAAATCTTTGCGTCCTTGTGCTTTGGACAAAAGTAGCCTCAGCATTGGAAGGGTTAAAACATGAAAGGTTGGCCAACCAATCACAGCTGTGATCAGCCAATCAGAAGCCAGTTAACACATTTGTCAGGAAGGTGAGGAGCCAAATTAATGACCATCTAAACCATTTCATATTGGTATTCATTAGATAGCTCTCACTGAGTATTCTCAGATGAGTACCCATCTGCCAGGATTTCAGTCATGCTTTACTTTTTTTCATCATTTTGTATTGGTAAAATTAGCCACCTGAATCATTAGGGATAAAACAACTGTCCCACACACATTTCTGTGATGTTGATGTTGCTGTTGCCTTTAGGAAGACTGTCCTCAGTTACAAGATCACATGTCGGTCTTGGTATGAAATAGAGTAGGGCTCAGGAATGTCATGTTATTCCTGTTCTCGTCAGAGCGTCCGAGAACTTCCTCCATCTATGTCTTTTTGGGTCACCTGGTTTCCACTGGTTCATCCCCAAAACCTTGCATCTCCTTGAGACCCTGAAATTATATGATAAAGAGATATCAAATATAGACCATATCACCATATATAAGAGAATATGATAGAAAGATATAGATACAACTTACAATGATTATATCACCCCATAAAATAATCAGATATGAAGAAATTGAAATATATGGGTAAACTAACAATGAATTAGGAGCATGCCTATCCCTTGATTCAAAATGACAACCCATGAAAAAGACATAGGAAAAAAATTGTTTGTTTCCTGTGATGGTCCAAAAAAATAAAATAGGGTAGGTAAGTAGGTCAAAAAATAATCTAATTTTTTTTTCAAACAATGTGTGTTTCATGTATATTTTATGTTGATTGGGAGTTGGAAGGGTGGGAAAAATTTAAGATTAGGAATTTATTTTGGTAAAAACTTAGTGTAGGGTTAAAGAAAACAAACAACTTCTTTAAAGGCCTAAAGTGAAGATAGCTTACTTGTAGCACTAGCTTGATGTGCGCCTTGACCTTGGCCGCGTCCCTGGTCAGCTGGTCACTCTGCTCCGTCAGCTGCCTGCTCTTCTTCTCTATAAACCTGAGCGCCTCCGGTAGCGTGAACTGCACATAGAAGCCATAGCCAACACACACATAGATATACGACACATCAGGTCTGAAAAAATGATGAAAATAGATAGTTATAGCCAACATAGATATACGACGCATCAGGTCTAAAAAAGATGAAAATATATAGTCATAGCCAACACACACATAGATATACGACGCATCAGGTCTAAAAAAGATGAAAATAGATAGTCATATAGCCAACACACAAATAGATATACAATGCTTCAGGTCTGAAAAAAAGATGAAAATAGGTAGTTAGGGATGGACACCTATAAGAAAAAAATGGTACTGTACAGTACAGTATCGGTACCAATGAAACTACAGTATATTATCCCTTCCAATACTGAAGCTACTTTCATTCAAAGTGCAGGGATGCAAAGATTTTTGAAAACCATCTAAACCATGTCATGTTGGTATTCATTGGAAAGCTCTTGCTAAGTACTCTTGGATGAGTACCTGTGTGCCAGTGTTTGAGTCATTTTAATGTTTTTTGCATCATTTTGTATTGGCCAAATTAGCCACCAGCAACATAAGGGTTAACATTTTATTGTGAGTAGTCATGTTTAGGATCTGGGACAATCCCAGATAAATGATAACTTCATAGAGGTCAGTACAGTTAAGAGTACCTTTAAGGAAAGAAACGTTAAGGTACAACACTTTTTGAAATGATACCGGAACCAGTCCCGACTAACTCTTTACGGTATCCAACCCTATAGATAGAAGATGAATAATGAAAGGCTTACTGCTCAGGTTTTGCACATAATTAATTGAGCAGCAATCTGCACTGTTGTCAACCAGTTGTCATCCTATTTCCACTAATGTCAATCACCGGATAGTAGCATTTAAATCATTAAGAAGCTACAGACATTTGAGTTTCAGGCTGTAACTTTAATGTGCCCAATAAGATAGTGCTGGGACGATTAATCGATATAATCAATCATTTTGCAATTATTTCTGATTGATTGATCATTAAAACATAAGACCAATCATTTATGGTTATCTTCTTTGCTCACATGGTCAAAGTGTCCATTCCAAAGGGATCTTATCTACCATGAAAATCATGCATTAAAGTAAAAGATTGCTGTAATATTAAATGAACTATGAGTTCCTGACCATTCATCATTCCAACTTGGTGGTAATCAGCCACATATATCGGAAAATGGCAAGTAGGCACATTAACATAGATAATAATCTATTATAATCAATTAAAAAATTGAACGATTAATCGAGATAAAATTTTCTGATTCCCAGCAGTACTAACAGATATATCAGATTAGACTGTACCACTAGTGGTCAAGAGTAAATCCAAGGTTTACTTACACCTTAGCTTGAACATAGAAGTTACATCCTAAATCAATCTTTGTCCTGATGCCCTCTTCAACCAAGTTAGTTTCCTAGAAATAAAAATATAAATATAGTCTACATGAACCTAATAGCATTCATTATTATGTTAAATACAGAATTACATTGTTTTATTATCATGATAATAGCATTGCTCTGCATGCATGCCCATAGATCATACACCAAAGAAAATTGTGTATGATAAAATATTTACTGTCTGGCATTTGTGTATAAGGTATCCATCAACTGTGCAACAAGGGTTGATTTATTTATTGTCAACTTCTTTATCATATATATTATATACATTTCAAATTCTAGGATATATCAAAAATACAGAAAAATGTCTGAGGCAAGATAAATGAGTGAGTATAAATGTATGCAATGTACACTATAATTACATAAATTCAAAATCCTAAATCTAATAATCTCACCTGTATTTTCTCTATGACATTCTTGAGTTGCAGGTACTCTGCTTCCTCTGAATAAACCTTGTCTCTTTCATCCAATATCTTCCTGAAATGTCATCAAAGTAGAAGTACATTTTCCTCACCAAACATACTTGCAAAATGCATTACTCATAGATCACATTGCTTACTTTCTAGGTTTTTCCTACGTTTCTGTTGAATTCAATAGAAGTAGACGTCAGGCCACATTTCCTATTATTTATATTTGTTTCTTTGACCCACATGGGAAGTGTATGTATGGGCTCATGAATCCCCCGCATATGACTTAAAGCAGTCATAGATCACTACCATATGCAGGGGCGGATCCAGGGGGGGTTCGTCCGAACCCCCCCTGGCTGGTGAGTCACTTTGCACCACCACGCCATCTGTGGACAAACATCAAAACTAATTGTTTTTCCTGCCTCGGCCACCAGTTGCAATTGCAATTATTTTGTTTCTCTGAGCCCTGAGTAAACGATAGGCTGATTGGTATCAGCCAGGGATTGGTGCGAGTGGATGAACATCCTGCTTTCCGAGGGGATTATCTGCCATTAACCGGCGGATACAGAATTACAGTCCAGTCAATTGTAGACTAAGAATAGCTTGGAGAACCTCAGAAGTTTGTTAGGTGAGGGAGGGGGGTTTGTTGATTCCCAAACTTCTAGATCACTTGATTCCTTAGTCTAGCGGATACAGAATTAGAGTGCAGTCGTTTGCAGACTAAGCATAGCTTGGAAAACCTGAAGTTTGGTAGGTGAGGGGGGGGGGGGGGGGTTCGTTGGTTCTCAAACTTCTAGATCACTTGATTCCGTATTCTAGCGGATACAGAATTACAGTCTAGTCGTTTGCAGACTCAGCATAGTTGGAAAACCTGAAGTTTGTTAGGTGAGGGGGGGTTTGTTGGTTCTCAAACTTCTAGATCACTTGATCCTTAGTCTAGCGGATACAGAATTACAGCAAAGTCGGCGTTTGCAAACTAAGCATAGCTTGGACTGGAAAACCCAGGGCTCTACGGTCCCCAGAAGGGCCAGGTAGGTTGGCGGGGCTACCTGAGCCCAAAATCAGGTAGTCCCGCCAGCATTTTAGGTAGTCCCGCCATTTATTCCGAAAAGGCAAAAAGGTTCTTTTTCCCCCTTTTCATGTTAGTAATGGTACTTATGCTTTTTTCTTCTATTTTGAAGGTTGCATGCTTAAGGAATGCTATATTTTTCTCTTTTTCGCTACCATTTTGTTGGATTTTAGTGGGGAACTTCCCCAGGATTCAGGTAGTCCAGCGGGACTACCTGAATCCAACTTTAGGTAGCCCGACAGGGCTGTTTTTGGAATTCAGATCTCCCGGGAGATGGGACTATGCTATATGTTGAGCCCTGAAACCTGAAGTTTGTTAGGTGAAGGGGGGGGGGGGGGGGGGGGGGGGGGGGAGTTTGTTGGTTCTCAAACTTCTAGATCACTTGATTCCGTAGTCTAGCGGATACAGAATTACAGTCCAGCCCGGGCAGTCCAGTCATTTGCAGACTAAGAATAGCTTGGAAAACCTGAAGTTTGTTAGGTGAGTGGGGGGTTCGTTGATTCGCAAACTTCTAGCTAACTTGATTCCTCCAAAACCCATGACGAAAAATACCTAACAACTAGCCAACAGATATATAGATATAACCACATTTAAACACCTTTAATATCTAATTCACCTTATAAGCAAACTTGAAAGTTGATTTCTGAGAATTCGACCAGCGCAGAAGGGAAAATTTACTGAATGGCTCTCATGACTGGTGTTTAGTCATATCACAAATGAAAGAGTCGGTCTCCAATTGACCCCCCCCCCCCCCCCCCCTCAGATGCATGTATTGCAATTATGCTAACATCAGTTAAGCATAGTAGACGAAAGCTCTTCCCTCATCCACATGATGTTCACATTGTTAAACCTCTCCAAAAGATAAAATATATTCTTTAAATGTTTGAAAGTGCAAGAGCTTCATTAAAACTTGCGACCAAAAAAAGGACAATGTGGCCATCACCAAATCCAATTTTGCATATCATAATTTATATGAAATATGCGTTTCAATTAAGATTTCACTCTTAATCCATAATAAATTTTATGAGATTATTATTTTTTGTTATATCTCTTATACAATTATTATTTTTAGTTCTCTGCAGTTGACTCCTGGTGGTGTCATCATAAATAAATGTTAGTGGCGCCACCAGTGTCACTTTTCGGAACTAAATTGAACCCCCCCTTCTCGAATCCTGGATCTGCCCCTGATATGGTTGACCAAATGGTGATTCATTAATATGTATGTGTGTACAGAGCATGGCCTTAGCCAGCAGGGAGTCTAGGTGCCTTTTTGGACACCCAAACCCTTAAAAAGAACCCCTTAAGACTAGAGCTGCACTCACCACTCACAAACTCGCCGAGCTCGAGCTGATATCTTCAAATCGTGAGCTCGTCTATGTTAGGAACACAAACGTAACACAGAGCACCTACGGCACATTATTAATATACACAACTGCTTATCGCTGTCATGTCTTCTTTACAATATCCAATTTATACATTCAAGTGTTATACTGACCTTTGTACGTCGTCAGCACGTTTAATAATTAAATAAACATGGCAATTTTAATAAATCTTCGCCAATGAATATATATTTATTTTTAGCTGGGCTGGAAAATAAGTATTTTTTTTGAAAAATTGGAACGTCCGTGAGCTCATGAGCTCACGAGTCAAAAGGGTGGTGAGCTCATGAGTTGATCTTCCTCCGTGAGTGCAGCTCTACTTAAGACACTCAATTTTTTGTGAGGAATTTCTAAAAATCTCAATCTCAAGCTTATAATTGAATTTTTTCATCTCCTTATAATGCCCATGACATTGCTTAATGATATCTTGCCTTGTTTTGATGAATTTATACATGTTTATGCTTGAGATATGAGTATATTGTGATACCCCTTAAAAATTTGGACGCCCCCAAAAAATTTAACTGCCAATTTTAGGCACCCAGTTTCTAAATCCTGGCTAAGGCACTGGTACAGAGATTCCCTAAATTAATATGTAGAAATTTTTCAGAAATTTGGAAAAATGATTAATTTGTTCCAGAGACTTTAAGTAGATTCTCTGATGTGTACAGAGCAAGCAGTATTAGGATTCAAATAAGCTGTTCATCAAAAGCTCCTTTTTGTTAGACAAATTAAGGGACTGAAACTTAAAATATGACTGCCACCTTATTATAAAGTAGTCCAGTGGCAAGTGGTCCAACGGTTACCCTACCAATCTCAGAAAATGTCTATTTTTAAAACCCTTTGTTAAATATAACTTTGTGACTGCACTTGTTGAAGGGGAATGCAGAATTATTACCGAGCTTTGCAAGCATTTAAAGCTTTGCTTTGTACTCATATAGTATCAATCATGGTATGTACAGAATAACACAACGTTAGAACTGGCAGACTGGCACCCAAACACAGTTGCAGGAGCCACACTCTGAAAAATAAGGGAAAAATCTTAGATGAATGAACACATGGATGCATCGCCATACTGGCCAATTGCCATTGGATCAATTAGAGAACCCTGGCTTCACGTAATCTCACCAGTCTAGTTTCAGGGTGACGTCACTAGGAGACAAGGACCAATTCATAAAAGCTCTCGTATCATTTACACTACTGAGATAATTGCGCACCAACATGCGCAGAACACACCCCTTGACCAATGTCTGGGCTATTTCAGTTGTAACCAGGCTAGGCCAGTTAAGCGAGACCTGCTGGTTGCACATCCAGTGGATCGACATTCGTGGAAAAAGAAATAAAAAGGATGTTTTGTCTGTTTTTTTTAATTTTTCAGGCTGTGGCAGATACCTGTGCAAGAGCTTAGGAGAAATTAGAAAATATATATATATAGAAATACATGTACTAACTTCAGATCCTTCTTCAATCTTTCATTGAGGAAATCCTCATACTGTACAACCTTTGCTGATATTTCTCCATCACCCATTGCCTTGGACATGATTGCTCTTTTTAGTGTTGTTTTTGTTTAAAAAAACAAAAAACAAAACAAATGAATGTTTATGTTGTTCTGCTTTCGCATCATTTGAACTTTTTGTTGTTTTCAGAACTAACTTGTGTCAGTAGCCATCACTTGTATGAAGTTCACAAGATCAATATAAATTATTGTGTGTTAGATCTGGTAGCAGACAGAAAGTACTCCCAGTTGAAAAGAAGAAAACCTGCAGAAGATGTTTTGATCCAGTGACAGACTGAGACTGGGATACATCTGTCACATGTACCTGAGATGCCTAGTTCTTTACCGCACTTCTCCACCTGTGCTCGCAGATTCAATGAGAAAGAGAACCTACCAAATCTCGCGTCCGAACGAGAGTTAGATTAGCAACGAGAGCTAAAATGGCCGAATTGCTCCTTGACTCCAACATTAGATTTTGGGTATTTTTACCCATTGTTGTGATCACATTTCTTATAGGAATAATCAGACATTATGTAACTATCTGCCTGGCATCGGAGAAAAAGATAGAAGTTCAACAGATCGCAGATAGGTCAGTATAACACGCAGGAAACCGCCGGCTTCTAGCATCATGTCTTTCATGATAATGCCGACTTGTGCACTCAACATCCGTCATTACTGAAAATCTTACTGACTGTATGTACAGGAGGGGAAGCAAGATTAGGGAGATTAAAAAATTAAGTGCAGTTGCTTGGGAAGACGTATTGAAGTTAGGGCCAATTTTTGTTGGGCACTGTAATACAAATTAGTTTGAATATTGTCACCAGGTGGCACTAACAGTACAAGTTTAACATATCTGAGGGCTCACAATGTCACATGAAAAGTTTTCAGTTTTGACTTAATTACCTGTGACTTAGTAAATGCTTTAGGGATGAGAAAGAAATGGTTTAGAGAAGGGTTTATATAACCACTAAACGGGGGGAGGGGCTTCACCCCTAGATCAGGGGCCACCCTAGCTAGAGTATCTAGAGATCTGGGAAAGGGGACCACTCGTTAGCTCCCCTGTAATGGGGTGAGCCCTCAAGCTGAAGCTGAAGCCGATCCTTACCTACCTACCAAATCTTTTCCTAATAAAACAATTTCTAAGACATTGACAAAGTGTAAATTGCCCGTGTTGATGTAATAAGCTATTCAATGTAGTTGGTAAAAGGATTTGAAGAAGCTGAGTAGCTAAACCTCATTTTTTCCCTGGACCGACATAAATTAAAATGGAATTGTTGTTTTGGACAGGTATTATCAAAATCCTAGCTAAGACCCTGATGGACTTTGTACATTTTTGAGAATACTGTCTATGGTACATACCATTGGTAGTTCAGTACATCCTGTTTTCGCATGACTAAGAATTGGTTGGCTTGAATTGAATGCTCATTAAGATAAATTCAATTTTTCAATGATTATCTATATGCTTACAGTACAAGAACACTATAGGTTCATATCCAATGGTCTACTGTGCTTTAAATTTCTTTTAATGAACTGTTAATTTATACTTTTTCCATGTATAATCCACCAACATTAATGACAAGTGGTTTTGCATGTGCATGAGGTGATTGTACACTAGTGACCAATGTCTCCCTAGATACTACTACGTGCATGTTGATAGTAAAGTCCGCCAATGAAGGAAAATATTTTCTGAATAATATTTGCTAACCAAATTGAATTTACTTTTACAGCCAAACATTGATAAGAAGCAGAGTCTTGAGAGAAAATGGAAAGTTTATCCCCAGACAGGTAAGGACCACATACCCAGCTGAAAATATTGAATTTATATCATTTGATCAACTACGTAGAGTAATAAACTTATAATATGTCACAGTGCTGTCATTAAGTGTTTGTTATATATTATAGTATTTTGCGCAATGAGTGAAATAACTGACTTGCATATCAAAACTGGCAAAGAACCAGAAATATTTTTATGATTATTGGTGTTAGATATATCAGGATAAAAAGATAGAAAAAATTGGTATTTGTATAATATATAGACCTACAGGTGTATTTTTGTTACCTCCTTGAAATTGATACTTAAATAAAAACAAATCCT
Source organism: Maea johnstoni (assembly GCA_963942565.1). NCBI lineage: Eukaryota > Metazoa > Annelida > Polychaeta > Spionida > Magelonidae > Maea > Maea johnstoni. Next base: position 48,621,047 of record OZ012687.1, read on the forward strand.
GTTTTAAATCTGATATATATGTTAATATTGAATAAAAAACGACCATGTATAGGATGACTATCACTTTGAATATTTGTGTTTCAATTTTGGAGATTTTAAGTACTGAACTTGTGATTATTTAGTATATATATACTGAACCCATTCTTTCAATTTTCAGTCATTCATCTCAAGGAAACATTACTTCAATGATAAAGACACAGGGTACTTTCTGACGCAGAAGAGAGAAAATGTTGTAAAGAATCCAATGACAGGTATGTTCAACTTTATTTAGTAAGCTGCATATATGTACTTTGTTCTTTACAAAGTAATTAATATTCAGTTGATATCAATTATATAGATAAACTACTGTAGAATGGCTAATTTTTGTGTGAGTTTTATTTTCCCGTTTTTTCCCCGAATGCTTTCAAACAGGAATTTAAACAACACAGGAAATAACAATACAGTACATGTCCGGACTTAATAAACACGGAAAATCCTTATCCTTACCCATTAATATTTATTCTTTAGTATACTAAAATCAAAAATCTACACAAAACGGGAAAATGAGAAACGAAAAAACAACAACAAATGTCCTGTCTTCGGAAGTGTTTATAAAACGGAAACACCCAAAAATGAAAAATTAGGGAAAATTATTACACAGAAAAATTAGCCATTCTACAGTATATAACATGGTCACTTTCCAGTGCAGCATATTTCTAAATGTTGATATTAATTGATTAAAATTATGATTTTATCATAAGGTATTTGAGAATTTATACACTCTGTCTGGTTGACATACATGTGTGAGTTGTGTTATGACTTACTGTATGGCCTTTTACTTATTCAGTTGAAATCGTGTAAGGTGTCTCGTAAGTACTTTGGAGAAATTAGCACTGGTTCCATGCATTTGAATGTGATATGCTCATAAAACGTTGTTCTTTCTATATAACAAGTGTTGGTAAGTACAGCAAGTAAAGAAGTTCCTGAATGTTATTTTTTGTATTTTGCAGATCCATCTATGATGACAGATATGTTAAAGGGCAACGTCACCAATGTATTGCCCATGATCATCATTGGAGGCTGGATTAACTGGGCCTTCTCTGGATTCTTGACAAGTAAGTTCACAACTCAGCTTTTATCATGTCTGGCTATAAAAAGAAGAATCATTATAGGGTTTTGCCTAAATATGTATACACACTTTAGAGTGGTACAGGTACTTGATACGATACGAAATATTAATATTAAATAGAAAATATCTGTTAAGATCTGTTATACTGATACTGCTTAACAATATAAAATTGACTTAACTGCCACTTGGCGGTTTGCTATTTATTAGTGAATTTTTTATTGGCTGTGCTAAAGTTAAAAAAATAATAAGTAACTAGGAGGCAGTAAGTATTGTTAACAACGATTAGTATGTTGTGTCGTTAAGGAAATATCAAATCCTATTGTGGAGATTTTAGGGGTGCAAGTCCTGAATACAAACTGCAGTATTAATCAGTGTCTTTGTTGTTTAGTGACATAGCTTTTGAAAGTAATTATTATTCTTTCTACTAACTTTCTTTTATCTTTATATTGAAATGGATGGTTTTATAATGTCAAAATGTTCTTCTTTCAGCAAAAGTACCTTTTCCTCTCACCTTCCGCTTTAAGCCTATGTTACAACGAGGAGTTGAACTCATCTCATTAGATGCCTCATGGTACGTAGAGCCATTCAGTCATGTCACAGTCTTAGACAGCTGGGTGTGTGGGCGCCTGTAGGACACCCAGACCCTCAAATATCACCCCTCAGGAGACCCAAATATTTCTTTGTGTCATTTCTTAAAATGTCAATTTCAAGAAAATAAGTTTTTCAACTTAAATATAATTTCTATGACATTGTATAAGGGTATCATGCATTATTTCAATAATTAAATACATGTTTATGGTTGTAATCATAGTATATTGTGGTCTCCCTTGAAAAATAGGACGCCCAAATATTTTTTAATTGGCTATATTGGACACCCAGTTTCTAAATCCTGGCTAAGACCCTGCCAACCATTCATGACCTGATTCTAATTGATGTAACCCTTTTGCTGGTGGTGGTTTTCAAAAATATCTGCGTTCTTGTGTCTTTGATGAAAGTAGCCTCAACATTGGAAGGGTGAGCTTGCATCAATAAGGAAGGATGGTTGGGGAAATTAATCACTAAGATGGCCAAAATTGAAAATTGTAACATCGTAAAGATGAATAAGTTACTGGAAAATAGTGTAAGTGGTAACACTAACCAGGAACTGTTGAACCTTAAATTCTCGGAAATTTAGACCACCCTAGGAATTTGGCCCGCTATGATTATTTTGCAAAATAATTATTGGGAAATATGGACCACCCTTGATCTATCGCTGGTAGCTTTTTCACAAAATATGGACAACCATTACTCTGCTTTGTCTGTATTTTCATAAAACATGGGCCAGCCTCAACCCATAAAAATTGTAATTATTAAAAAGAGTCCCAAATTACCTAAAATTTACAGTAGTCTACATCTTATTAGAGATGTTTTATACATGTTTTCCCTAATATTGCCTATATGTGACTTAAAGTGTTGTTGGTAACATGGTCAATTTCTTGATAGATAAGAGAGAATAATCGTTATTCTCTATTTTTGACTAGATTGTTGTAGTTGTTTTGTATATACCTAGCTGTCCTAGCACTGCATTAGCAATGGTAATATCTTAATGGCCATGTATTGTTTTACAGGGTGAGCTCTGCGTCGTGGTATTTCCTCAATGTGTTTGGACTTAGGAGTATGTATAACCTCATCTTAGGACAGGACAATGGTGAGTTACTAGTTCTTATCAATCATGGGTCCACACAGGGCAATTAAATCCTTGTACAGGTAACTCCGGTCAAACCAGAGTTGTGGAGTTGGATTTTTTTACGAGCCGTACTGCTCCGCCAGTCCTTGGTACGCACACTCTGAAATAGATGGGTTGTTCCAGCGCATTGCAGGCCTTAGTTTCGTATTATTTTTGAGCAATATGCTCATATATTTACATGTTGACATGTTGTATTAAATTTTAATACAAAAATATATGACAGGAGAAAAAAGACTACAAGTAACAACACTACATTGTTATGCTGTTTAAACCTTTTTTTAAATGAAAGATGAATTGCTTTTATATGAAAATGAGTTTCTTAAATGTTTGTCAACACCTGCCCACTTAAACCAATAAGGGCAATTTTTCCTCAAAATACTGTTCAAAAACTTTTTTCGTTTGATCAAAACCGTTAGCAAATTGTTTACTTTCATCCCTAAAGTAATTCCTTAATCTTTGCTCTTTGTAACCATCAACATATAATCATCAATTGTATATATATATGGTATTATAACCTGGTTTTTCATGTTTCAGCTGCGGATCAGACTAAAGTCATGCAGGACCAGATGTCTGGAGCAGCCATGGCCATGCCTCCAGACTCAATGAAAGCCTTTAAGGTACTTATCAAGTAGATAACTTCAGATAAAACTAATTCTTCATGCACATCCAGGGTCTAAAGGTAGCTCTAGCCCGGACCAAAGCATATTTTGAAAAGTGCTATTAAAACTTTCAGACCAATACCCAACCAGTTGCAACACATAGGGCTATCAACATTTTCATTATTGAAACCAAGAATCAAAGAATAGACTTAGCTTGTGGCAGAGCTATTCTGTGGAAAGGTGGACTTATTCCTGTGAAACTTTAGATATGTGTTCAATAAACAGAAAAGCAGTTCATTTTTAGCTGTTAAAAGAGTTTAATAGTTTGAGCAGGGCAAGTAGCAGGGTCTAAGCCATGATTTTCTAAATGCCTGTCTAAAACAGCTATCATAAGATTTCTGCCCATCCAGATTTAGCTACTTAGGCACTTCAAATCCTCATACCAGCTACATTTTATAGCATACTTTGTCAAAAAGGGCAGTTAACATTTGGGCCACTGTAATTATTTTGCAAAATATTGAATGGGAAATCTGGGCAACCATTCTATCTATCTCCAGTTGCCATTTCGCAAAATATGGACCTAGCTGAAAATAGTGCCGATACAACATCAAGCTATTTTCAGAAAAAATGGGTATCCCTGAACCCATAAAATTGTAATTATTAAAAAAAGTCCCAGATTTTTGAGGATTTACAGTATGATAGAAAAATATCCTTAATTCACTTCATGTCTTTTTACATACATTTTCAGGCGGAGTGGTATTTTCACCCTGAACCCATAATATTGCAATTATTAAAACGTGTCCCAAATTTTTTGAGTATAAAACAGTATAACAGTATAAAAGAAAATCCCGAAATTAACTGCATGTCTTTTTACGTATATTTCAGGCTGAATGGGAGGCACTGGAGATCTGCGATCACCACTGGGCACTAGAGGGTGTCGAGGACGAAATCACAGGACAAGCCGTGCACCAACCAGAAACCATCTACATCAAGAACAAGTTCGACTGAAGCACATGGGACCATTAATTAACTCAATTTTAAGCTTGATGCAGTGTCTTTATTGAATGAGGGACCTCTGTGCATGTTTTGTGGAGAATTGTGGAGAAAAATTAACCCTTCCAATGCTGAGGCTACTTAGGCCCAAAGCACAAGGACGCAACGATTTTTGAAAAACGTCCAAACCCTGTCATGTTAGTATTCATTGGAAAGCTCTTGCTGAGTCCTCTCGGATGAGTACCCATTTGACAGGGTTTCGATCATTTTGCAGGTTTTTGGCCTCTTTTTGTATAGGCCAAATTAGCCACTAGCATAAGGGTTAAGTTTGATCCGGTATCTATATTGATCAAGCGACCTCTGCGTGTGTTTTTTGTGGAGAACAGTGAAGTGAAAGAGACCAAACTAAAGGAAATGATTGTGATTTGGTCGGAACAAACTGTGTATGGAACAGATTTTTTGTCCTAGCAAACAATAGTTTTGCTGGTATACATTCATTATCTTTTTGTAGCACATAAAGAATATCATTCGTCTTGAACATTGTAGGAGCTGGAGTCATGTATGTACCAATATTTTGACTAATATCTAGGCAAGAGGAAAGCTTCCTAGAACACAAAATGAATAAGTTGCATCGTTTAATATCAAAGAAAATGTGAAAGACTCATTCTGGCATAAGTCTCTTTAACCATGAATACTATGTCCAGGTAGCAATTACGTCATGTCATATGTATTTCAAATCTTACACAATACAATAATTAACCTTTTTGATACAATTAATTTTCCCATTTGATAACAGTATTTATTATCATATCAAGTACCGTTACTTATCCCTATGTATACTTGAATGGGCTGCTTGACCCATTCACACTCAGAGTTGCTCTAGAAAGTATCGTCTGCTACTGTCATAGATTTGAAAATAACTTGGAATTAAAGCAAAAGTTCACAAAATATTTGGAGAAGAGTTGTTGTTTGGCTTCTGATTAACATTTCTCCCTCAAAATCCTTACAAAAAATGCTTTTGTTAGAAAAATATTATCAAGATACTGGCCTGTTTTGGCCGCTGTGAGTGTCTATGGGTTAACCAAAAGGTGCATTGTCCTGATCAAAACATATGAAAGCGAGGTTTATAAAAAATGAGTATCCAACCACGTTAAGTTTGGACATCTGCAATTTGAGTTTTATATTTCACAACTGTTCTCCTTAACCTTTAATCATGGTCTAGACTTATCCTATTGAGTAATATATGTGTTTGTGTTTGTAATATATGTGTCTGTATCTAATGCCTTCTTATTACAATTTTGATATTTCACAAGATCACAATTGTGATGTACTTGGTTAATTAGTAGCATCGTTATATTGTTCTTGCAAAATACAGCAAATTCATATGATGACAAAGATAAATGAAAATGCAGTTGGGGTAAAACAACATGTAAAGGCATTTCTATTCCAGCACATCTGATTTATTTCTCAAAATATACATATCAGATTATTTTCACATAGCACAGTATAATCTTGTGTGCAAAGGTCTTACTGTGGTGACCTTGCATTATCTATAAATCACTCAAAATTTATCCACAAAAACAATACACATTCAAGCAAAGCAGTGCATTTCACAACCAGAGGCTTATTTGGCCAATACAAATGATGCAAAAAACTGAAGATGATTGAAACCCTGGCATATGGGTACTCACCTGAAAGTACCCAGTGATAGCTTTCCAATGTATACCAACATGACAGGGTTTAGACGGTTTTCAAAAATCTTTGCATCCTTGTGCTTTGGACGAACGTAGCCTTAGCATTTGAAGGGTTAAGATAGGGATTGGCCATCAAGAATTATTGTTCTTCAACTGTCATTTCTGCCTCAGTATAGGAACAGGCATTTTCATGTGTGAACATTTACCCTGTTACACAAATAAGCTACTTTCATCTTACTCCAGTTCATTTTATCAACTGCACTCTAAGGGTGGAGCATAGTCTTAACCAGCAGGGCGTAATTTTGACACCCAAACTCCCAAAAATCAGCTATCAGGACACTCATTTTATCTTAGAGGAATTTGGAAAAAGTCAATTTCAAGCATATAGTTGATTTCTTCCCCTCAATTTAATTTCCATGGCATTGTATATGGACATTATGCCTTATTTCAATAAGTAAATACATATTTATGATGTAAACTGAGTATATTGTGATCTCCCTTGAAAAATAGGATGCCCAAGGATTTAACAATTGCCAATTTTGGACACCCAATTTCTAAATCCTGGCTAAGAACCTGGAGTGCAATCATTTAATTTTAGGCAAAATGAGGAACAGTCTTGTCTTCATGTATTTTCTCTATATATGAAAGACTTCCAAAATCACTGCCATTGCACATTTCATGGACGGCTACAGAATGATACAGTTATAATCAGTCATTTAAAGAAATGGATATTCTGTTATGAGCAGGCCTGATTGCATATGATAATAAATCACTTATCTCATAATAATGAGGGAAAATTGTTGATACTTGCAAGAAAATATCTTTTCTGAAAATATCTCTGAAATTAATCTGAGTGGTTTAGCAGGGTCTGTTCGGTATAATGAAAGTAGGAAATATTGTACCATTCATTTACAGTATTATTCCTGTCATAAGAATATTAACCTTCAATATTGGCTTTTTCGGAATAAAAAATCTCGGAAAAATCCAACATCACAAATTTGGTTAATTTCACCTCAGATTAATTTCCTATTCTACAGTATTTCATTCGAAAGAAAATGTTTTGTTTTCAGAAAAGGTCAGTCAATGGTAGGAATGTGTGACACATATTTGATCAAATTCTATTGAACAGAAAAGAACGAAAAATACATTAATAAGAATTCAATTAGCTATAAGACCATTTATAATTCTTATGCTGGTGGCTAATTTGGCTAATAAAAAATTAAGCCAAAAAGCTTTAAGAAAGAACGCAACCTTGGCAGATGGGTACTCATCTGAGAGTGCCAACATGACAGGGTATAGATGGTTTCAAAAATATTTACGTCCTTGTTCTTAGGACGAAAGTAGCCTTAGCATTGGAAGGAATAACATCCATTACAAAACACCATGATCTAGAACCTGTAAAGCATTATTCCAATTTTTATGATGTCCAATCTTAAATTCACCAAACACACCCTTTCTCAAAGATAAAACATTATGAAATACATGTTTTCATTCATCAGAATTACAATTCAAAAGAACATCTGGACAGATTGGAATTGGTATGGACGGATCATATCTCAAAACAGTCTCACCATTCTAGTGATATCTCGCTGAACAAAGTTTTTATTTATGGAAAATGAGTGTTGTGCTCAATTCATGGTTCATTTTGATATGCCACATGAACAACGTGTTGCTGGATTTTGACCAATAATCCACATTATTATTTGGCATATGGCCTTTGTGAGGTAAATTACAACTTGGACTCATAAGGGTTAAACAGATGGCCCTTATAGCTGCTCCCTTATAAATATTTCATAAACAATATATACAAATATCCAGAATCATATGCAACTATACAGAGAAAATCTACACTTTCTAGTATGGATTTATACCAATCCGTTATCTATTTTCCATTCAAAACTTATCATAACTGATCTTTCGGGAGGGAAGACAGATTCAAGGCCTATTGGCAAATTCTCAAAAGATCAGCTCATAATATGTACATGTACTAGGGTCAAAGTAATGGTTGTTTTCACAGGATATTAACATGAAATGTCATCTTTTGGCGGCAAGTGTTCAAAATGATGTCTTGAAGTATAATTGCATATCAGTTCGAGCAGATTTTTTTATAACAATATTTAAACAGAATTGCATTTTTGTCAGCTTTGGAATCAACAGCTTGCACTATTTACAAATCTTAAGTCAATTAGTGGCATTTCAAGCAGATTTTTTTCCAGTTGATTTTTACACATGCCATTTTCATTCCTGTAAAGTTCTTAAAACGCAAGCTCATAGTATTTACATGTCTTGGGATCGAAGTAGCAGTTTAGGCAGGGATCGTATAGCAAGTCTAACTCCTCCTCTTCATCAGTATCATCCGCCTTATCATTGTGGCTGCTGTGGAGTCTGTGGCCACGAGCTTCACCCACTGAAACAAAATGCACATATTCATCAGAGAAGTAGGGACTGACACCTTTAAAATGATACTGTAGAGTGAGAATCAATCTAAGGTGCAAATTAAACGAATTTGTGATTTTGGATTTTTTTCATTATTTTTTACTCTAAAAAGCCAATATTGAAGGTTAATATTCTAATGACAGGAATGATACATCCAACTTTCATTATACCGAACTGATCCCACTCGGAATAAGTTTGGCAGAATAAACCATTTGGATTAATTTTCTATTCTATAGTACAATACAATATCGATATTTCCTTTATGATACAATACCTTAACGATATTTTAAACAATACTGCCTGCTTCTTAGAAACCTAGTTTTGTTAAATTTGTTAAATTTTCGCAAATTTTAAACTTTGCGCAGAAACATCCACGTAGCAATTAAGTCAATTTTGCATTTATTTCAAATTTGAAACAATAAGGTACTCAACTTTTTCGAGACGATAATTTTTCCCACTCAAGTTAATGTTGCGCCGTTCAATGCAGACCCCTATAGTCCGCAATTATTAACCCATTAACGCCAAAGAGATCTTCCAGAAAATGTTGTCTGGAACAATGGTACTTTTGGCGATAACTTTGTAATTTAGAATGACTTTACAAAACATTTGAAGGAGAATTACTGGTTATGTTCAGATTAACATTTCTCCATCAATTATTTTCCTTACTATGCTTTTGCCTACAGGATTTGATCAAAACTGTCAGGCCTCTGCGAGCATTAATGGATTAAACTGCCCACCATTATTTGGTCATCTGATTCCAATGCTAGTATCATTCAACACGCTGACATGATAGCTTGTCATTCAACACCAGTACGCAAACATTACACTATGCATCAATGGCAGCTGCCTGCTGAGCACATTACTTAATATGCGCAAAATAAACATGGTATACAGTACTATCTGTGGTTTACCTGGTGACAGTTTCCTTGGAGATTTCGAATCGAGTTTCCCTGGAGACAGTTCATCTGGGTTGTTATGGTGACGGATGTCGCTTGGCAACACTATTGGAGGACTAAACACACCTGTCCAATCTCTGCAGAAAAAGATATATTATCACAAAAATTAAGGTAAAATGGTAAAAAGATGGTAAGAATAGTAGTTGTGAGAATAGAATTCTTTTTGTAATGAGTGGTCAAAGCATATTTTGAAGAGGATGACTTTGGAAATGCTGCCACATTTATCCAATTCTTAGAAAATGTATGTCAACTAATGAACAAAAATATATAATTTATTAGGGATTGTCTGGTTAATCGGACATGCTGATTAATTGCTCATTCACCCTCTGATTTTGATGATCGATTGCAGTATTATAAGATCATTTATTTTTTAAGTTCTTTAATTATACCTTGAAATGGCCTATTAATCAATCAATTGAGAGACAATACAAAGATACAAATACAAATGGATAGATACAAATGGGTTAAAAAGAAGGTTTAAAAGACGTACCTAGGATTAGAGGAGCCTAAGGGGTCGTGGCTCATCCTGGAGGTTGGTAGGTGCATCTCGTCCTGATAGTGGTGTGACCTCAGCACAGGGGCCTGCAATACACAGAGGAGAAAGTTCACTTCACAGTGATCCAAAGATAACTCAAAAACAGGTGTAGAAAATATAAGAACATTAGGCCAAAAAAAGTTGTTTCCTGTAACGGTCCAAAAAATAAATAGCCATTAGGGTATGTAGATTAAAGTAAAAAAAAATGGATTAAAAATGTTTAAAAATGTGTGTTTCATGCATGTCTTCTGTTGCTTGGGAGTTGGAAGGGTGGAAAAATCTTTAGGGTAGGGACTTTTTTGAGTAAAAACTTGTTAGGGTCTGGTTACAGGAAACATTCAACTTTTTTTAGGCATTAAGAGCAAAATTGAAAAGGGTGTTTAGCAGGCTTTGAACCTGAGCATAGACAGCATCCACCTCTTATGTAATCAAAATCATGCTAACAATATTGTATACGGCTTTAATTTGGAGTGCTAAATTTCTCTTTACAACCCTGATGGAGGGTATTTGTGTAACATTCAAGCATCGAGCGTGTTATTTTATAAGCACAAAAATAACACGGTATACTGTACAAACTTACCTGCCCCCGCCAGGTGCTGAAGGATGTATCATCACTGGAACTGCTTAACGAGTCGTCGCCGTACAGGTGTTTATCTAGACTATTCCCCTGCTGCCCGCCGTGGCTCTTATCCTGATTGGCCCCGCCCCCAGCCCCGCCCTCCTCCTCAAACTCCTCCTCCATGGCCTGCCGCTTGAGACTCAACAGCATGTTCGCCTCGAACGACTCGCTTAGGTCCTCCATCTGGTACTGGGGTGCTTCATCCTGGGATTGATACTTCTTGGGTTCATACGGCTTATGCTAAAGAAAGAAATACATGGGACCCATAAGTGAAAAGCCAACTTGTATCAATATCAAAGAAGTCATGAATGTATAATTCCTAGCATTTTCTTGTATTATTCTAGTTAAGTTTATAGCTAATGTTTTCCTGATCAACAATTTCCCCTCTTAGTACTTTCCATAAACAAAGTTTTATTCGGAAGATATCCAAATAACATGAAAGTCATGCATTAATTGGTTGATTATCACAGGTTCCTAAATGACATTTTTCCGTATAGTACCTGCCAAAAAGGGATACATTAAAGAGATGTCAAAAATGTCAAACCTTTTTCGAATGTTGTAACTAATTATTGTAGTCATTATCTAAATAAGTCATTATCTGAATTCTTACCTGTGATTGGACACATGACTTGGGGCTACGAAAATATTTCCAGTAAAATTCCGAAGGTAGGGAGGAAGTTCACATATATATCTTTTTGGATTATTTTCTTTTTCAAGAAATACGTGGTTCATGCATGTTTTATGTTGATTGGGAGTTGGAAGGGCGCAAAAAAACTTTAGGGTAAGGATTTTCCTGAATAAAAAAATGTTAGAGTAGTGTTACCGGAAATAAACCTTTTTTTAGGCCTTGTGAGATGCGTGCATACAGTTGTTATCAGAATACTTACCTGTGATTGGACGCTCATGACTTGCGAGAGGCGTGCATCGTCTTTGGGGATCTCTCTGAGCGACTTGCGGCTGATGACCACACTGCCCTGACTTGACCTGGGACTGGAGCCTTTACTCCTGTGTAAGCTAGAATGCACACTGGGCCCGTTACTCGATAACTGCACACTTGGGATCGGACTCCGCAACCCCACACCTTGAAGTCGCTCGATCGATTTATGCACCGGTCTCTCTTTGCTACTCCGGGCTTCATTGTCATTTTTATCGAGAGATTTAGTTGATAGTCGCTGAGCTGCCGTAGGTTGTTTTGAATCAATATCATCATTTTTCTTACTTCTATCATATTGTCTACTCTTCCTAGCAATGTCCACATTATCTTCCCCATCCTCTTCATCTTCGCTAGAGGAATGTTCGTAATACCGATTTTTACTCTGACTAGATTGTTTATGTTGTTGCTCATTCTCTTTTCGTGAATCTTTCCTCCGAGAAAATTCGGAGTCACCACCAGCCTCATCCACCCTACTATTATTTTTAGTCTGACTAGCTTGTTTATGCTGTTGTTCATTATCCATTCTCGAATCCTTCCTACGAGACGTACTAGCAGTAAATTCAGAATCACCAGCGCCATCTACCCTGCTATTTTTAGCTTCTTTGGTGAGAATCCGACTACTCAGCGGAGCTCGTCCACCGAGAGAGTTATTGAAGAAGTCCTCGACTTCGTCCTTGGTTTCCTCGGAGGGCGTGGTTCGGGGGCTGGGGGTCGCGCGCGGGCTAGGGCTGCTCTTCCAGATCTTGGCCTGGACATCCTCCTCCTCCTCCTCACTCCCATCGCTGTTGAAGAAGTCATCCTCGGGTTTGGCTCCTCTCGCCGAGAGTAGATTACGCTTCACGACGGCGTTACGACTGCTCGTCAGGTTCCTCTTCACATACTACAAAAGGGAAGGTGAAATATTTCTAGTAATTAGTAACGCTGAATAATATGTGTATGTGTGTGTGTATGTGTATGTGTGTGTTTATGTGTGTGTGTATATGTGTACACATATTTCTGAGTTGTGAGATGACCTCCAAATCTAAAATAATAGTGGTCACTGAAGCTTGGGTACATTGCGAGATTGATATCACAGTGTTTCTACAAATATCTTTCTTGTTTTCAGTCTGATTAGAGTTAGGTTTAAGGTTAGACTTAGGTTTAGGGTTAGGGTTAGGTTGGGGTAATATCAGCTCAAAAGACGCCCAAATGAAAAAGTTGCTTTATAATTGGAAAGATAGGGAACAATCTCACAAATCTGAATTAAAGGATTTTATGTATGTGTGTGTATATGTGTAAGTGTGTATATGTGTGGGTGTGTATGTAGGTGTGTGTATATAATATATGAATGTGTGTGTGTGTATATGTGTGTGTGAATACTGATAAGTAAAGATAAATAGAAACAACAAGAAACAAGACATGTATGGTAACAAAATACAGGGCTGGTGACAGATATGTTTGCCCTGTGACAAAAGAAAATGAGGATAATAAGTTTGTGAGTGGAATTTCGTTTTGTCGCATTACCTGAGTTGACTAAGTCACTGGGCCTTTAGGGCTAACCTAGTATATATTCTATTTTAGTTAACAAGGTGGTGTATACCTGGTACAGGTGAGCAGCAGATGATACCTAGGGATTTAGTAGTGTTGGGACGATCATCGATTATAATCGACGCTTACTCGGTTGCCTCTTTCATAATGATTTATCGATAATGAAACTGGTTATCGATAATAATCGGAAAATACGACACCTAGCGGCGAAACATGAAACTAAAAAACGGCAAGTTGTCAGCTTTCTCGCAATGAAACTTAAGCTCCAAACCACGTGAAAAGGTAGTAAAAGTGTTCCAAAATGTAAAAAGATTATTGGTCTTACGAATCATGTACTGGTATTCAGGTACCAATCCAAATTATGCATGTTGGGGATGCAAGCTGGAGCAGATCGTGAGAGCTTATTTGGTGCATTTTCACTCTTTCTAAGGAGTGTTACAAAAGGTGCACATGTTTCAAATTTTGCACTCTAGGCCTGTACCCAATTACCGAAAGAGTGCGATGAACTGATTATGATCGATAATCGATCGGTTGGCTGTAACTGATTATCGATTATGAAATTGCAACCGATTCCCAACCCTAGGATTTAGAATTTTCACGATATGATACAATATCAATATTCCCTTAACATTACAAAACCTTAACAATACTTCTAATGATACTGCCTGCCTCCAAGGGACCTAATTTTGTTGTATCAAGCATATTGGAAATTTTACAAAAAGATAGCAAACTGCCTTGAAACAAGGAGATGTCCAGAAAGCAATTAAGTCAATTTTATAATTAATTTGAATCTTAACAATAAGAAAAGATACTGAACTTTTCCAATATGATACATTTTTCCATTTGATACCAGTATTTGGTATCATATCGAGTACCAGTCCCTATACCTAGTGATACCGGAGATATTGAGGTAGGGCATACCTGTTGTGAGGAGTCCAGGTTGTGGTGAGTGCCGGCAGGTGAGCCGGTCCTCAGTGGAGCAGACTTGGGGGGAGAGGTGAAGGTGTAGATCACATCCTCAGAATCCTTTGAGATGTCCCTGCAAAAAGAGGCACACATTAGAGGTAGCACTGTAGACTGTTAGTTATATTTCTTGAGACATATTTTTCCTGATTTTATGAAGCTCTCTTAATTTCTCGTTTATGAATTTTCTGTCGTGAAAGGGCCAAGATCACTAACAGCTCTTAAACAAAGTCACATCAGCACCGAGGTGGGCAAAAAAACAACAAAATGCCCAGGTCTTAAGTGTTTGTTACAGACAACCCCGAATGCTAATAGTACAGCCTGACCATCATTAAATGAGTCTTGCTTATCTTGCCGCTAACAATGGTCAACTCCCTTGCAAGAACCTATTACCATATTAAATTTCTGTTGTTGCTTAACTTATTCAACGGCTGCTACAGGTACAGACTGACCCATTCTAACAATAGGCTACGATTAATCTGTAACTGGTAACTTTTTGAAACCTCGACTATAGGATATGGTATTTAAAATTCTTGGGTGTATGTAAGAATGTATGTATATATTTACATATATATATACATGAATATATATATATGTATATATATATATGAATATATATATATATATGTATATATATATATATATATATATATATATATATATATATATATATATATATATATATGTATGTATGTATATGTATATATATATATATATATATATTTATATATATATATATATATATATATATATATATATATATATATATATATATATATATATATATAAAAATATATATAAATATATATATATATATATATATATATATATATATACACACACACTGTATATAGACGTATACATTAATATTTGTTAATCTATAGTCACAAATATTTCTACATAGTTGGTGCTTACAGATCTGAATCAGGGCTGTGTATAGGATGGTTACCCGCCTCATCCTCATCCTCCTCCTCTTCATCCTCATTATATTGCTGTTGCAAAGCAAGCCTGTTTTTCACTGCATTGATAACATCAGAGATTGATTCATCTTCCTCTTCATCATTCTCAGAAGCATTCTCAACTGAAACATAAATGACAAATCAGCAATGTGGCAAATAAAACAATAGGATCAAAATAACTTGTGCGATGAATTGTGTTCAATACTAATCTCTACAGCAGAACACAAAAATGGAACACTTTAAATTTCACCATATAAGCAGCTATGTAACTGAGTTGTCATTGGAATCAAATGCACATTCATAACACATACAATAATAGGACAAAAACAAACAAGTTAATATTTTAGGATAACATTTGAACTCAAAAAAATGTACAAGTAGAATACAAGTTTCTGGTCTAAATTTTTAAAGTATGATAAGTGCTGAAAAGATTATCTATAATGCAGCCACTTACTCTAAAATAGCTTATGTGACTATGTTTACATGAAATAGATAACCTATGCTCATGGTTCCTGAGAAAATAGTTCTGCATGTATGAAATGTATAAAACTAGATGTATACTTACTTTGTAAATATCTTACACAATAAGCACAAATTCAAAAACAATAAGAAATTGTAGTCTTATAAGAATTCTGCTCAGGGATTGGCCATTTTAGGAGCAATTTTTTTATGCCCCTAAATCAGGTGATCTTGCAAGCAGATGTTAAATTTAGTTTGCAAAAGACATAACAATTATCAACTGTCTAGGGGCAATTTGAGAACTTTTCTTCTTTTTCAGTCTTTACCTCCTTATTTTACCTAATAGTGCCCAAAAATACATCTGCAAGCACATATTTTTCAGAATGTTCTGGTGGAGCATGCCCCCAGACCCCCTAGCCTCGACAGTGTGCCTCTGTCAATATCTTAGCGAGGCTGCTGCCCGCATCAGGATTCATTTGTCCTATATTTATAAACCTAGACGCAAATGTTCATGCAGAGCTGCAAGCGCCCCCAAAAGTGAAACGGCAGCAGATGTAACTAATTGAACCTCAGAATAGCAAGTTCATAACACTAGGAAAATTGGATTGCGAAACTGGCGATGCCACAAAGTTAACGACATGTAAAGGCGTATTGATAAAGTTATTATTGTTTATTTATTTGAAAAGGCATTAGATTAAAAGATCAAATACAATTTTTCAGCTATTTTGGCGCTCCTTATTGGGTTCTAACGACATTCAGGTGATGGCGAGCCGTCTGGCAGTAGTTAGACAACAGGCGCCATATTTGATTTGGTTATTTACCAAAGGTGACGAAGGTAGGTCATAATCAGTTTCGGGCCGTATGTAAATGTGTGGGGTCATTGATAAAAGTGCTTAGTGGTACATGTACCTAACAAAGATCTACTACGGTTGTCAGTCACGTAAATGACAAGAATGACTCAGAATACTAGGAACGATCCCAAATAGAGTTACGGGATTTCATCAATATGGTTCTCTTTTCACTCCGTCTCACACAACAGAAGGAATAGCCTGATTGATAGGCCCAGTCGCCCTGGCCCAGTCGACTCCCGATCCTAGGGTCGCCGGTTCGATTCCGTCTCTCGATTGTGCAATTTTTTTTCCACCCGCCCAGTGCTTCGTGTGGTACTTAGAAATATTTCATACTCAAAATAACGGTGGCTTTATTTCTATGATTTTTTTTTACTTAACTTTGCTAAAAATGAATTGTTGGTCAAAACCGTTGATCCCAGAAAAGACGTCTGCCTGAATTGCCGTTCGCCATAAGGGCCGATGACTTTATGTTGGGCTTAGACTAAAAACAATCTTTTATCTTTGATTTATTATAATAAACATTTCCACAGTTGTGAAGTTAGGAATTTCTTCGAGAAAATATATAGTTTAATGGATGCAAGTAATGCCTAGCCTTCATATAAAAATTGAGATCTGTGAAGTTTAATGGGTGTAGGTATTAATTTATATCTGTTGATGAAGGACACTTGCTGCACATGACTTTACCTTAGATCACCAAACACAAGTGGATTCGAAACCAGCCGGTCAACATGAACATGCAAGCCTCAACTAATGTCAACTAATAGCCGCTAATAGGCCAGAAATTGGTGCTTTGGCCACCCCCAGCTGGTGGTGGAGATAAGGTGTCTCAGTAATGTAATCGATGCGAGAGCCCTGATTGGTCCTTGTTCCCACGTGAGCCCGCGCTGATGGCTTATGTGGTACTCCTGACATGAGTCCAGCACTTAACTATAAGGCATTACTTTATGCAACTCCCACCCATCTACCTTCTATCTGCCCTTTCACACGTCCCCACGTGATCATCAGTGCCCTATCCATGCACCTTCCACCTGTACTTTGGGCTTGGATCCGTGCGCCCGCCACTCACTTTTTGGGCGCACGGATCCTTACTACACTGCCACTTTCTATTCCTCCTGCGGCCTTTAGCGCCTTGCCGCAACACTTGCCTTCCCCCTTCTCTGTAATTATACTGTCCTCCCAGTACCTCTTTCAACGGGGCCCTATCTGGGTGCCAAATATGCTCCTGTCTGAAAATGTTAAGGTCAATTCCTGTTGCTTGAACAGTTTAGATTGCTACCTGTGTGTTTTGCTGGTGTTGTTTCGTGTGCTGGTTTGTGCCTGTGTCCAGTGTGTCCACTGTGGCTTAACCTGTAGCCGTCATCGCTGTCTGTGGAGGAGAGACGCTTCCTGGGCGTTACACTACTCTCTACATCTGAAAACAAAACACACACGAGATATTCATTAACATCCACTGTGGCTTAACCTGTAACCGTCATCACTGTCTGTGGAGGAGAGACGCTTCCTGGGCGTTACACTACTCTCTACATCTGAAAACAAAACACACACATGATATTAAATAACAACCATGCTTTCTGTCTTCATCAGATGCAAGTATGATCTTTCAGGGATTGACCATAACATTTTCAGGCAAGAGAAGATTTGGCTCCTAGGATTACAAATGAAAATGCCCCTACAATGACTATCAACCCTTATGCTGCTGATGGCTAATTTTGCCGATACAAAATGATGCAAAAAAACTGAATAATGACTGAAATCCTGGCATATGGGTACTCAGCGAGAGCTATCCAATGAATACCAACATGACAGGTTTAGATGGTTCTAAAAAATCTTTGCATCCTTGTGCTTTGGACGAAAGTAGCCTTAGCATTGGAAGGGTTAAGGTCAATATCTGTCTTTATCTTTAACTCACCAATGTTGGAGCTGGTACTAGTGAGTAGCCTGTTTGATGAATATGAATTAGTCCACTAGGCATGATTTTTTTTCATATAGCCGTTGTTGAATTACATATGATACTCACCTATGTTGGAGCTGGTGCTGGCCTGCCTGCTACGTGTCTTATCGCCGCTCTTGACGCGTAGTTTCCGCCGTGTTCTGTCAGATGACGGCTCCCGAGGAGGGTGTGGGACCATCTGCCTCTCCTCACTGGAGTTGATATGCCCTGACCACGTCTTACTGCCTTCCAATGTTCCTAATTAGATAAAAAGATATAAAATGTAAAATAGTATATATATATATATATATATATATATATATATATATATATATATATATATATATATATATATATATATATATATATATATATATATATATATATACAGGCAAACTCGGATATTACAGACTAGTGTTCGTCCGATTGTTCGAACAAGCCGAACAGCGTTCGTTTGTGCCTCCGATTATGATGATCGAACGCAATTTTACATGTTCGAACATAAAAACGAACATGGATAAAAATTCTATTCAAAGAAATAGCTGGACTTTCGGTAGTCCTGCCTGTCAAAAAATCTGAGAAAAAAAGTTTAGTTACCTATTTATTGCCCCACCAAAGAGGAAACACTGCTGGACCGCTCCAGATCCACCTCTCTGAGCGTGCTGAGGCGATGTTACGATGCGGCCATTGTTGTTGTGGTTATCGGCACACCATAGCGCAAATGCGCATGACACAATTACGCTAGTGTGTGTTGATACCGCTAGGTGTCGCGGTACCTTATGACTAAAGTAAACAGCAATGGCAACACGGAAAACCATGTACACAACTTCGATTATTAATCGGTCATCGGTCGTTCAGATGGACCGATGATCGATCTTGAAAATTGTGACCTATTCCAAACACTATTACAGACTCAGTGGGACCAGGAAAATTGGTCCGTCATATGCAAAATCTGTCATATGCATATGACGGACACAGTCCGTCATATGCAAGTGTGCATGTTATTGCATTGGGGACCTCATTTGATATATATAAAAGTCAAAACAGCGAAAGAATATGCCTGGCTGGACTTTTATTATACATATATTTGTCTGCTGAGAAATACCAGACAGTGCGAACTGAGTGCTGTCTGGCCGAACGTTACTCAGCACATGTGTTAGTATCGGCGGGAATAAGCCGACTGCTAGACACGTGTTTGTCTGGCATACACAATGCTAATTACATCGTAAATAGCACCATGTGTGCCGTGATATTGGTCCTTGGTAACCGAGTTATGGCATACGGAATGCGGCCTATGTATGGTCCAATACACATACTTGATATACATGGGACTGAGACCAAGCATATCGTCCGTCAAAGCCAAAAGTCTGTCGTACAGTGGTTCGGCGTAGCCGAGTTCACCTGTATATATAAATTTCTTTTCAAATTTTCATATATATATTTCTTTCCAAATTTTCCACTGAGAACTTTTATTTGCACCCCTTCTCTCTTGTGGTCTTCACTTGTAAATCTACGTAGTTATAACTCATCAACTTTTTTTAGAAATTCTAGAATTTATTTTTTAATTTGCCCAAATATTGGTAGTTAATTCTGTAGATCAAAAATTGAATTGGAATGGCCTTACTGAAAAAAACAGGAAAACATGCCTGTGCACTGACCTTTGTCCACTGAGGTCTCAGGGTCCTCCACATTGGCGCCGGGGTCAGAGGTCAGTCTGTGGTGGTTCTTAGCGCTGGTGGGGGAATGCAGAACCTGGAGCTTGTCTACACGGTGTGCGCCACGCCCACTGCCGGGCGGCACATGGGAGTCTCCTGAAACAAAGCAACAAGAGTGAGGCCAATGGCGTCAACAAAACAGTAGAGTTTACCGAATAAATCAACGAGAAAATAGTTTTCTAAATGGCCAAAAAGAGTGATGCCCATTGTGTCATCTTAGATGAAGAGAACATGGATTGGTGGCCACAGACCGATTACCATACGGCCCATTGTAAAGCCCTGGACACATCTAATCTTGCATCAGTGTAACGTCACTAGGAGACAGACGAATGAGGGCTCTCATATTTGTTTACACTATAGAGGAGGTCGCTCAAGCACATTGGCAGAATGCATCTCTTGAGTGGTTCTCATCAACACCTGGGCTAGGAGTCATGCCGAGGCTGTTGAGCAAGATCTGCTGGTTGCTATCCAGTGATCGACATTTGTGGCATCATACAGAGAAACAGAGAGACACCTAAATAAATCAACACAAGAGATACCAATGGCACCATAGAGATAATAGGGAGAGATCTAATTAAATGTCAATGATTGAATTGAAAAAAGAATGGAGATCAATGACAGCCCTTCTAATTTTAAGACTGTGTAATGCAGGAATTAAAGGTATCTTACCTGCAGCCTCCCGGTGACTAGAGTGCAAGGATCGACTTGTACCACTGCCGTCCTTCCTCGCACTCATCCTCTTCCCCGCTGATCCTGGCGTAGCGATCGGAATCTTCGACCCAAACGCAATGTGGAAGCAATCATGGGGGGTAGACTTTCTGCCACTCAAGCTCAAGTCTGGAATAAAAAAATAAAAAAAAGAATGAATATCGGTCATGATACTGCTCAATAATTATCACCCAATGCTAAGTCCAAATCAGTTAACACTTTATAGGGTTTATTTAGTAAGAAAATACAAGCAAAAGATTGAAAGACTATGAGAGTAAAATTATTCATTTTTGAATTTGATTCTAATGAATACCTTCATTTATTAACCAGCTGAAAATCCCCTATGCCCCCTTCAAAAACACAAAACAAAAAAGTAGTTAACACTAGAGAAAAGAAATGATAACAGTACCTAGTTCATGCATTGAAGAATCTATTCAATAAGAACAGTCTGTAACCCAAGAACATTCTCTTATTATCTGGGAGATGCAGAAAAACAAAAACAACTTGAATGTCAGTATTTGCCTGATAATACCCAGAAACTGACTTGCAAGCAGGTCAACACTGCTGAATGACCTGGCGCCCTAATTATAAAACTTTACATTAGAGCTGCACTCACCACTCACGAACTCGAGTGGCTCGAGCACTAGGGCAGGCGAGCCGAGCTCGAGCTGAAGTCGTCAACTCGCGAACTCGTCTATGTTTAGAACACAAACGTAACATAGAACATCCAACACAAATGTTCGTATTACTGCTTATTGCTGTCATGTTTTGTTTACAATCCCCAATGTATAAAGGCAGTGTTGAGCGTTATACTGACCTTTGTACCGCTCTATAGAAAGCCATATGTAAATATAGATGTGTATTCTTCTATGCAGGCACAATTTAAAATTAAATAACCATGTAAATGTAAGCATTTCTCCATCAGCACGTATTTCTTTCTTAATTGGTGGGCTGAATAATGAATATCTATTTTAAAAACCGTGCATCCACGAGCTCATGAGTCAAAATGGTGGTGAGCTCATGAGTTAATCTCCATCTGCGAGTGCAGCTCTACTTTACATACTGTAAATCACTTAAATATAGCGGGAACAATAAGATAGTGATAATAGCGCTCTGCCCATGAGCGTTTTTTTAAAATCCCCTTCTTTATTAAATTGCCCAATATACATTTTGAAGGGCATAACAAAAGCCTAGTTATGGGGAGGCAGCTAGATACTGCATGCGGCAATTAACCACTGCCTCCACAGTCTGGCAGGGGGGGGGGGGGGTCCACTACAGTGACCCTGATCCCTAGAGAGCCCCGATAACTGCAATTTTACGATATGTAAATAGAGGTCGCTATTCTGTGGTGTATACAGTGAGGCTCTCCCGCCCGCTATAATTAGACCACGCTATCCAGGGCAGTACCGTAATTGCGCTATATAATGTTCACGCCACATTTAAGTGATTTACAGTATTTCTTGCAAGGTGACTGTGGTTAACCCTTGCGATGCTGAGTCTACTTTTTTCGTCTTGCTGAGCACTATCAGATGAGTACCAATGTGCCCGGGTTCCAGCCATTTTTCGACTTTTTTTCAAATCATTTTGTTAGATCCAAATCAGCCACCAGCAGCACAAGGGTTAAGAATACTAAGGCATAGCAATACACAGGAACTGTGCCAAAAACAATATGTCACCCCTGATAGAATGGAGACCTAAAAAACAAAAATAAGGAAAAAGCAGTAAGTACCTAATTCATGTGTAGATGAAGCTGGTCGGCTCTCGGGGTTGCTGCCCTTGAGTTTCCACTCCGCATGCCGCAACTTGTTCATGTTGATCACCTGCGTCGACTGCCGCACGTCATGTGACAGCTGGCACTGACGCGGAATCCCGTCCAGTTCACCGCTGTTCGTCCCTTGAAACCCGTACAATGCTGGAAAATAGTAATCAGCACCTTTGAAATCTTCTGGATATGATATGATATAAATATTTCCTATGCGATACGATATATGAACGATATTGCCTGCCTACCAGGGACATAATTTTGATTAATTTACAAACCTGTCAACATTCAACTATCCAAAATAAGATTTCACGCAGTTCACTTTTGGGGCTTCTTTCACGGCATGTTATTTTAGTTCCAATCCTGGCCACCAGGGGTCAGGTAGTTGACAGGTATGAATGATAGTAGAGTTGACAGGTATGGATTTAGCACTGTCATCCTTAGAAACTTTTCTAGTATATAGCAAACAGCCTTCTTACAGAGCCGAACAGTTAGCAATTAGGTCAAATTTATACATATTTTGAATCTTAAACAAAACGGTACGATATTCAACTTTCTCGATACAATATCAATATTAATAATTATAATGATTTAATAATTAAAATGATGTTAATAATAATAATGATGATAACAGTAATAAAAAATTAATGACAATAATAACAATAATAATAAATAATAATAATAATAATAATAGCTTTAATAATGATAATAACAATAATAATAATAATACATGTAATGATAATAATAATAATAATAACAATAATAATAACAATAATAATAATAATAATAATAATAATAATAATAATAATACATGTAATGATAATAATAATAACAACAATAATAATAATAACAATAATAATAATAATAATAATAATAATAATAATAATACATGTAATGATAATAATGATAATAATAATAATAATATTAATAATAATAATAATAATACCATCAATAATGACTAAGTATTTGATATTGCACCCTTTCCACCTATATTAATTACCTTCGTCATCGGTGGTATCGGGAGGCTGGGACTTCATGGTGAAGACCCTGCGCAGCCTGCAGTTGGCAGAGATGGAGATGGATTCTATGGCCTTGTGCGTCTGGCCGCGCCACGTGTCTCCCACCAATGAAACCAGGTCCAGGCAAAGATTCAGCCACTGAAAATGAATTCACATGTAAATATATGTTCAAAAAAAATCTAGTCAAATAAATTATCCCATTAAGCTACCTTAAACCTATTCTTAGCATTTCCTTCCCAAAATCATCTTAAGTTTTGTTATCCATATATTTCTAGGTAAAAGTACAGCATAAACTATATTTCAACCAATCTTCTATACTTTACTTTGTTTAGATGGTATGTATTCTCCATTTTAGCAAATCGGGCAAGAACTTTTTAGTTTTAAATTGCCCGCGTGAGCAAGCTGATTTTCTGAACACCAAACACCTTTTTTTAATGGTAAATGGCCCAAAAATCCAGAAATATGCCGACAATGCAACAAAACTGGAAAGAAAATGGTTTTCAAAATCATCAAATCCATGATATTTAACAATACATGCCTCCCTCGCATATGTTTTAACTTATTTGGGGCAAGTCAAAAATTATGTTGGCAAGTAAAAATCATGAACTACTTGCCCTACATGGTGAGTCAGTTCTGAAAATTATGTTGGTGCCTGCTGTAAGGGTTGTTTCTGTTACCAGGCACCAAATAGTCTAGATGGCAATAGTGTCCAATTTAGTTTACATTTGTCTCACCAGGATTCAGTTTGATTATGACAAAACTGTAAACATATAGAGATAGGAGGAGCAGGTGGTGCCATCTATCTACCAAACCTGGTACCACACCACAGTGCTTGGTCAACCCATAAGGGAAGGTGAACATTACAGGGACTAGGAGCCTAGTCTAGGATTGATAGTAAACTTACAGTGCCTCTCTTTATGATGGTGAGAGGTATCTTGGCGTGCAGCGGTGTGACGTGGATCTCTTTATGGGCAGTGGAGAACAGCAACCGTCGCTTGTTGTTACCTAGGTCTGTCACACTGGAGATAGAAATAATAAAGTCATGAATGCCTGCTCTAATTCAGGAATATCACTGCAGGGCAGGAAAAATTGACTAAAATCAAATGTGTCTTTGCCCTATATAAGACAAGTACAAATGAGGACAAATCCCCCCCCCCCCAAAAAAAAAAAAAAAGAAAAAAAAAATTAAAATGAAATTATAAACAATAAATAAATAAAAATCGATAGAAAAAAAATATATATATATGAAGTGTTGCATTACTTGGAGGTACACACTCAGAGAATACATACCCAAGGTCCAGGGAGAAATCCACACCTTTAGCTACACACATTTGCAAGATGAGAAACCGCTGAATCAATGTCACTGAAAATGAAAATAGCATCAAAAAGTTAAAAAATATGCTGTATATACATGTAATTCAACAAAAATTATATAATGTGTTTTTCATTCATTTCAATATATTTTTCACAT
This sequence comes from Maea johnstoni, assembly GCA_963942565.1. NCBI lineage: Eukaryota > Metazoa > Annelida > Polychaeta > Spionida > Magelonidae > Maea > Maea johnstoni. The sequence continues at coordinate 48,646,011 of OZ012687.1, forward strand.
ATATATTAAATTTCATTTTTATATGTTACTATTATTAGTAGTACTATTGTTATTATCATTGTTATTATTATTGTTATTAACATTATTATTATTATTATTGTTATTATCATTATTATTATCATTATCATCATCATCATTATTATTATTATTATTATTATTATTATCATTATTATCATTATTATTTTTTAATTTTATTATTGTCACTTTTATCATTATTATTATTATCACAATCAATATTGTCATTATTATAATTACTATTGTCATTATTATCATTATTATTATTATTATTATTATTATTATTATTGTTATCATTATTATTATTATTATTATCATTATTATTATCATTATTATTACTAGTTTTATTACTCCTTATTATTATTATTTTATCATTATCACAATCATTATTGATAATGATAAGTTAAAACTATCCAAGTTTTATCAGATATGCCAATTTGACTTTTCTGAATCTTTATGTTATTAGATGATTAGATATATGAACCAATAAAACTTTGAAAATACATATTGCATATGTCATGATAAATTCTTCAATTTCATAAACTCTTTTAAAATATTTCTGTTTTAGCAGGCAAATTGAAATCTTTGATGGGCAAGTAGCATGACTTACAAGACTGTCTTGGATCTTTGGGCAGTTGCATTTTCACCTTGGCACCACTCCCCTCCAAGGTATACACGTAACTCCTTACATCTTTGTCATACACCTGTATAAAGTAGAAAATACACAGTGGTATTGGAAGTCATTCACTACATTCAATTAGCAGACAGATAATAAACATATGTAAGTAGGTAATGTCTGATTAATCGAACATGCTGATCAATCACTCATTCGACTTCTGATTTAGATGATCGATTGCAATTTTATAAGATTGATTATTCATTTTATTTTTTGGAAAAAAATGTATCTACAATTAGGCTATTGATCAATTGAGAGACTACACTAAAACCTGCTAAATCTTAACTAAAATCAAGCTGTGACCAGTGAAATTAAGGACTTCAAGTGATTAGTTCTTTTACATAAATGGAGCCACTAATATAATTGCCCCCAATGTAGGTTCTAGGTAGCCACCAGGCAGTTTGATGGAGCCAGGAACCCTTAAACAAGCCAAGACTACCTAAGGAAAACTGTGCATCTACATCTATAATTTTTTATTTGATCATCGCTCACTCAGATTGGCTGATGATCGATCCTAAATATTTGGACCGATTTAGAACAGTAAATACATAGTAATTCTTGATACCCACCTTTCTGATTGCAGAGCCTCCCCCTACTTTCCATGCTGCTGTTGGGTCTTTACCTTGGGCACTGAAGATTTCAAAATATTGGCCACCCTGTAAAAAACAAACAACAGATCAAAAGATGATAACAAACCTACTCTCCATAATCGCATCACAGTTGCTGAATTAACACTGTATCGCTGTATCACAAAGTCAATATCATTCAAGACATTATATAAACCTGGAGTGTGAGTATGCACTGTTCAAATATCTTTGCAACTATGTCTTCATTCATAAATTTATACCAATCATTTTTCATTCTGCATCCACGCCATCCAGCAAGTCCCTTGGAAGGGCTGTTATTAAGATGTGGCCTTCCGAGGCATAAATCCACCTGTCAGTACTGAATGACTGACTGACAGGAGCACAGACCTCTGTAATGTATCCATGTTCAGGATGTATTGACTAACATTGAAACCTTAAAATAGGGCTGTACATAGACCTAGTGTCCGAGACATTTACAAAATTGTCACTGACTCATGCTAATACATGTTACATAGTTTGATCATGAGACTTTTAAGCTGGCTTTTGCGGTCATCTTGTACTTTATGACCTCAATTCTGGTATGCAACAGAATTGTCCAATTCTGGTACGTACCAGAATTGTTTATCACATGTAGCATTTCTAGAACGTACCATAATTGTACAATTCTGGAACGAACCAGAATTGTCTGTAAATTATCTTCCTGGTACTGGCGGAATGACGCCGTTAATTAAAGACTTTGCCGCTAATTTTCAGTTATACTCATTTCTTCCATAACTACCCGGTGCATTACGGCAAAGTACTTGACAATCAGCATCATTCAACCGGTCGGTAAAACATTCTCGGATAATTCTGGGACATACCAGTATTGCTTGAATTAACAATTCTGGTACACTTATATTACTAGAATTGTTCTGACAATTCTGGTACGTTCTAGAATTGTTTGTAGGGAACAATTCTTGTTCGTACCAGAATTGTAAAATTAACTGAACAATTCTGGTACGTACCAGAATTGAGGTCGCAAAGTACAAGATGACCGCTTTTGCTACTATATTACAGTATACTGCTGATGCAGTGAAGTAGAGTAAATCTTGAGTAAATCTTGAGCACTTGACATTAACCTGTTCTAAATAGGGATTGGCACCAATGTACCATCAAATTTGACCCCTGAAAATTTCATAAATTTGCCCCCCCCCCCCCCCCCCCCCTCTAAAATAGATAGTTACATGGAACCATTACCACAAAGCTCTCAAGCAGAGTATTGAAGTGTCAAAGGTGTCAAATGGTATTAAAGTAAATCTCATCAAAGTTTTTTTTTGATAGACATGAATTGTCTTGAAACAGACTTAATGTAAATGTAGTTGATTGTACATGATAATTGTAAAGTCATATCCCTACGTTCCTACCTGAAACTCGTTCTTAAACATTTCCTCAGTTACTGTCAAACTCTATCCTATGGCTATGAACTATCACCAATGCTAGATGTCATGTCACGAGCACCATGAGAATCCTGTTCCTTCACTTGTCACTTCGAAAACTGGTTATCAGAAACACAAGTGTGGTTGTTCAGACGTTTCACTTCCGTCCCATTTGAGCATCTAATTAAAACATGTAACTACTATGCAGTTCCAGTTCTTATGTTGAACTTCAACTTCAAGTAGACTTCTCGTTTTTGAGGTAAATCAAGCCATGTTTAATCCAAAACTACACTATGTCGGCTGCAAAGACTGGATTCTTGGGAGAAGAATACTCATTTTGTTCAGCTATGCGTATGCCCGTGTCTGAGAAGAGCGGATTTACGGAACTATCAGAAAATTATTGTCACGAATCTTAAACTGAACCGATGCATGTATTCGTCGCCATCTTGAATATCACCTAGCAGGTGCGAGATCTCGTAGTCCCGGCGCGAGATTTGACCCAAGCTGATAGTTGGAGGTGTCTCACGCATCGTTGCACCTTTGATAAGTAAAAGATGACATTTGCGAACGACCCCAACTTAAGTACCAGGTATTGTAGTCCGTAGATAGATGGCACGACGGACCTGGTCCTCTTATCTCTAGAGGTTTTGAAATGAATCCTCTAGCCCCCTGGTGAGATAAGTGTAAACTAAATTGACCACTGTGGCCACCTAAACAATTTGGTGCCTGGTAGGAGGAAAACAACATGACAGAAACATACATATGACAGCCTAGAAATCTAGGCTAGTCCTAGGGGCGCTTCTCTCTTACCTAGGGCTAATTAAAAACACTAATAATGTGGCCATTCGATACGGTGGTTGTCAGACTGATTGAAATCTAATTGGAATCTAATAAATTAGACTTACACGTTAGTAGATACTATAACATTATTTTTCTGTTACCCACGCACCTTCAAGTGCAAAACATAATTTTGATCTCCAGAACTTTACTTTCTTACATAGTCCAGCTTCCCTGGTTCTCTACCCATGAAGCGTAAAGCCTGTTTTCCGACTATCCCAAGTCAGAGAAATACATCCCCTCCCCTCTACTTCTTTCAGCCCAAGTGAAAAATGATTAAGGAGAGAGTGAACAACACGCCTTTTTTGTCTTGACTCTTAGGCGACGCAGGCATAACGTAGACCAAAGTTTTCAAGTCACTTGACGACTATTTTTAGATCTTACTCACTGATTTTCATCATGGAGCAAAAGCGACTGAGACTATCAATATAAGCGCTTGTAAACAGTTATACTTTAATAATGTCGCTTTGGTCGTTCTTCCAGTGAGCTGATGCTTACAAAACTATTAAAGATCACCATATAAGGTCTGTTACTACATGTATCATACTAAACGTTGACCAAACATTTCATCACCCAGGCTGATGCATCTCATGGATTTACAACTTCTCTTCCTTTTCAGGCTTCTTTTTCACACTTGAGGGTTCCAGCTAATTCCATGCGTTTAATTACGCAATTAATGGATCCATCTCATTGTGTGGTTAAAAAGGGGCAATCTAACCACAGACATCTGTAACCGAAAATATAGACCTATAAGTGCAATAAATCGTAGAAAAAACGAGTTTAAAGTGGTCAGTTATGTTTATTTACTATATATATATATTATATATATATATATATATATATATATATATATATATATATATATATATATATATATATATATATATATATATATATATATATATATATATATATATATATATACTCAGTATATAAATATATATATATATATATATATATATATATATATATATATATATATATATATATATATATATATATATATATATATATATATATGTATATATACTCAGTATATATATATATATATATATATATATATATATATATATATATATATATATATATATATATATATATATATATATAAATATATATATATATATATATATTCATTTGAGATATTTTTGATACAAAATGTATTAAAAAACCGGTGAACACCATTTAGCATTACTGTCTTTTGATTGGTTTTTGTCTTAACTATGACAATAAGGGCTAATGTAGTAGTGCAACCAGGTGACAATATTATACAAATATGGCACTTGGTTGAGTGCAATATCAATTTTTATTGCACTCTGAAAAATGATATTGCACGAGGCGCTTGCGCCGAGTGCAATATCATTTTTCAGAGTGCAATAAAAATTGATATTGCACTCAACCAAGTGCCATATTTGTTTTATTATATGCCTACTGCTCATTCAAATAGAATAATTTACTAATTTAAAGAATTATGAAAATGTAGATATTATTAATGTTTTTTCATTTCCAGGTTTTACCACAAACCATTGGGTTATTGTAAATTTCTAAGCTGTAAGATATTCTTCTGTTAATTTAGTGATATCGCAATCAAAATACTATAAATACCCGAAGAAGTCACATGCATTAGTTTTAGAAAAGTAATGATTTATTTATTTAATTAAAAAATGTGTTTTACTAATTCCCTTCCTAATCATGATTTTACAAGAAGCCCAAACTCTTCTGAGTAACTTGTCTCAATTCACTTCTGTTGGCTTCCTTTTCAAGAGTTGAAGTTGAGAATTGAGCACATGAACCTGACAGCTCTGAGTCAGAGTGTTGGAAATTGATATTGCACCCCAATATCATTTTTGTAAGGTGGTCATGTGACCATGATCTGACCAATCATAACAGAGAATGTGCAGTAGGCATATAATAATTATAGATATCATCGAACCACGGTCTACAAAAGTTGCTGTGCTGCAGGACTTTTTTTTACTGTGCTCCGGGACTATAATATGTGGACACCCCTGATAACATAATACCCCTGAAAACCATATCCCTCCTTCATTCATCCCACTCCGTCACCTCTGTTTTCCACCAGTTGTGCAGTCACTTCCTGTTTCGACACACGTTATTTTTAGTTGCGGAAAAATGACTCATTAATTCACTGATCAATAATCACCAGATAAATGTATTCGGTGGTAATGTAATTTAGTCTCTCACTTCCCAATAGACACCAACAGAGTACACTTCTGCTTACCCTATCAAAAATAAAATGATTTTAATCACTTTCACACACGTTATTTTTTGTTGAAGAAAAATGACTCAACAATTCATTGATCAATAATCACCAGATAAATGTATTCGGTGGTAATGCAATTTAGTCTCCCACTTACCAATAGACACCAACAAGGTACACGTCTGCTAACTCTATCAGAAATATAATGACTGTATATGGCAAATCTCCTGTACTTTCATAACTAGTGTGTACAGGAAGATGCTGGACATCCATAAGAAGTATAATTGATACATGCGTGAATAACCATACATCTTATATGCTTATAAATGTAGAAGCCCTTTCTACAGAGACAAGAACTAATTTATAAGTAACTGTGCGCCGTCGGCTATTTTCAGCCTATGAAAGCATGTTCAAATAATCTTACATACGGTCACGTACGGACGTGTGTTAAAAAGCATAATGTAATAAACGTTGCGAAATGTAATACCTACGCATAACGTAATACAAAATCGTTGCGAAATGTAATACCTACGCATAATGTAATACAAAATCGTTGCGAACTGTAATACCTACGCATAATGTAATAAAAAATCGTTGCGAAATGTAATACCTACGCATAATGTAATAAAAAATTGTTGCGAAATGTAATACCTATGCATAATGTAATACGAAATTTTCACGAAATGTAATAGCACAAGGTACGCGAAATGTAACAAAAAATCGTTGCAAAATGTAATACCTACGCATAATGTAATAAGAATTTTTCACGAAACGTAATCATGTAGGCTGGGTTCGCCCATTTCTAACTGGTCTCGCCATGATTGCTATTTCCAAAATCAAACCAGCCTACTGTATATGCTCCCACAAATAGGAAGAATTCACCCAATTCAGCTGACCCCGTTGAAAGATCATGAATCTTTGATCGCCAAATATATACAGGCCACCAGTTGGCCTTTAGCTAATGACATCAGGGAAAACCTGCAACGATTTCCTGATTCAAATCAAGCAAAATGACAACAATAAAGTGGCGAAAATTAAAAGTGTAACAAGAAAATGGTGAAAACTAAATCTTAATCGGTACATGACAAATATCTACTGTACCTGTACAGTAGACTAGATTTCTAGGCTGTCATGTGTATTTTGGAAGATTTTTTGTTACCAGGCATCAACTGGCCTGTTTACAGGGCAGGCACCGATACTGGTCCGACTGGGAGCGCTCCTCATTTAGTTAATCTGGCCATAAAGATGCGGTGGTTTTTAACCGGAGGGGTTCATGCGAAATCTTCTCAATTACAATTTAACCGGGCAATTTATTAGTATTTTGTGCTACTCCTGCGACATCTACTAGTGCAAAACTTTATAGTTCGATCTGTTACTCTCTAGCACTGCTCATCTTCCCTGCTCCCTCTCATATGGAGCGTCACGTCTGTATCCGACTCTACCAAACGGTGCAGGTTGAGCGCTAGCAGGGATTAGGGAGTGTGAGCAACAAGACTGTTTTGCCTTTGCTCCCTGGCGACGCAGGCATTACGCCGGGCAGGTTTTCGAGTCACATGATGGCTATTTATAGGTTTTACTCGCTGTCATTTCCATTTTTGCGAAAAAAAGCAATAGAAAACCTAATAAAAGCAATTAGGGCAGATATACTTTACTTGTGCCGTTTTGAGAATACTGGCAATACATTGGTTCTTGCAAAACCGTCAGAGCTTCCCATTTAAAGTTTATCATTATCATCCTAAACATTGACAAACATTTCATCTCCCCTCCGGTCCTAACGCATCTCATTGATGTGCCCTAAGTTATATAAAAGGGAGTCCAGCTTTTTTCTAGTTGTCCTCTTTTCCCACACTTGAGGGTTCCACGCGTTTAAATAACAAATACGCACTCAGTGGTTCCATTGCACCATCTCAGGATGTGGTTTGAGAAGAGGCAAATGAAGTATAGTCCCTGAAGTATTTTTTTTCTCTGTGGTCTATTTATATCACCCTCCTTTTTCTATCCCTACTTCCTCCCACTCCCTGCTACTATCCCTCTCCTTCTGCCTCCCCTCCTCACCACTATACCTCACCTCCACCTCCCCCTTCCACCCCTCCTCCTCACCTCACTACCACCACTTCCCCTCCTCACCACTTCTCCTACTCCTCACCACTACCCCTATCCTTCTGCTTACCCTTCCCATCCTACTGCTGCCCCCTCTCCTTCAACAGTGTGTCCATGTAGTGAAATATCTAATAACTTCAGCTTATGATATATTAATCTAACATATATCAGCTACATTTATACCAAGTTTTGTTTTGTGGTCTCATTTCCTTCACATAAATAACTACTTGTTAATATTTTTGTATTACTAGTATTCAGGGCTCTTGTTGCATGCACCTCCTAATTCACATTGGATGACTAGTTCTAATTGAGCTATACTATTTACTTGTAATTGCTTTCTAAAGAAATTCAAGTTTTTAGCAATAAGTCCAAATTTTGGTACACCTGCTTTCCATATATTGGCCCTGATCAAAACGTACCTATATTGCCCCTGTTTTTATGGTTCAATTTGACCATGTAGTGAAATGCCAACTGCCATCACATTGTAATATTTCATATGTACTAAGATAAGCTGTTAATATGTTTAGGTGTCTTTTTGGTTGATTGGCCACTTTGAAGTCATCCGTTGTAAAGTATGTAATGTTATTATTACAAAGATGATATTCACTATAGTTTTAGTACATCAACACATAGAGAATCAGATTTTGAAATCAATTTTGTTTTTGCTACTACTTACTAGTATTTAGACAAAATGAACCAAAATTGTTTTTTTTGTTACTTCTATACAATGTTAAAGGAAATGCATACATGATACAGTAGCACTCAATCCGCAACAGAGCACTGCATCTCAGTCAACTGAACGTGTAATTAGACCTAATGCTGCCCCTACTCGCCCTCCTAACAACCCTGCTAGTAACACCGTCGGTCGCACCGGCGGAAGTATCCCAAGCGCTATGTATGCACCGATACAGAGTTCCCCTGCAAATATGTCAACAAAGGCCCCCGAGAAGCCTCAGTATAACAGTGACAAAGTAAGGGCAGATGCAGACGCAAGCGCTAAATCGGCCCCACCTCCTCCACTGAATAGAGAAAGAAGGGTTACCGACAAGAAACGTCCCGATACACCGGTCGAGAGCTTCTTAAGGGAGGCAAAGCGAGTGATTCCGCCCATACCCACCAGGCGTAACCAAAACAATCAGATAGCCGACTCAAACAGAGTAAGCGAGGACAGGCGTTTCACGAGTACCCCCAGTAGCGCGAAAGCACCTCCTCACCCTGTAGCTTTGAGTAACATGTTCGCGGCCCTAGAGAGCAATGAGTCTCACGATTTGGAGGAGGGAGTCGGTCGAGTCAAGAAGGCCCCCATCGTGAGTGTTGACATTACTAGCCCCGAGCAGTTCCCATCCCTGCCAAAGAAGGCGGCTGTTACTAACCCCGCAAATGTACCAAACGAGACCAATGGCGGCGCCTGTGGCCCTGCCGCTAACCAGTCCTGGGCCGAGGTTGATGATGAGGCAAGTCGGACGATCGAGGCTTTCCTGGCATCAGAAAGTACCCCGAACCCAAGGGAGGACAGAAACGCCCCGTTAAATAACCCGAGTATGCGAAACAATGAAAATCAACCCCCCAACAGACCCCCAATCGTTTTCGCTAACACGAAGACCAGCAGGCAAACTGATAGCACTACGCAAAGTAATAGAAACACTGGGGCGTACAATAATAACGCTCAAAGGGGTAACTCTAACGCAAGTAATACCGATAGGGGCGCTACAGGTGGCGCCTATGGGGGAGCCCGTCCGAAGGGCTCGAGTAGTACAAACCCAGGTAGGATGCACCCTGATCGAATCGTGTCCCGAAACGGCTGGTACACTGAGGGCAAGAAGCGTAAGCGAACCACATCGAGCCCCGGCCCAGCTATATGTGGGGGACAGATTAAGCCATTCAAGGATGTGTTTGTGAGGAGTCTGAAAGCGGACATATATGAGGGACCGGGTCAAATGGCTGACTCTGTCCAAGACTACTGCGAGGAACGCGGGGTGGGCGTGTTTTTCATTAAAGTGCTGAATAATGGATTTGGCGACGGATACGCGAATGTTAGAATGACCGTCGCAACATGTGATTACGAGACCGTTACCGACCGCGATTTTTGGCCTGAATCCGTTTCGGCAAGGGAATGGTATGTCGGGAAAGACAAAAAGGGTGGAAACCCTAACGGTGAGGGCGTAAACTAATATGGTGAATTTCGTTCCAAAAAATCCGGACATGCACTACGTCATTACGCTGATATTTATAACTCTGTGTGTGTGTGCGTTGCCTATCATGGGCAAAATCATTGAACCATACCGTACCATCCCGGGTACGGTCCCATACGTGGCAAAAGATATGTGCGTCAAGAACATTTACGTCCTACAAACAGTTGCTGACGCCCTGTTGAGCGAAGGTATCTGCCCTTTATACGAGACAACACCGAGGATCTACTGTATATTCCATGTTTTGCCATCTATAAGTATATTTCAGGCCGCTAATCCGTGGTCCGTACGACAGGGATACCTCGAAGACATCCCCAGAGAAATCCCACCATGGTGCATATCTCGAGAGGAGGGTGACGCGCGAGTGACACCCGGATCAGCAGTGCACTACGAGTCGCAGAGAAGCCTCCTACCGGCCTATCCATTTACTACTCCTTGTTCTCATAATATCAGTATTTTTCAGAATGACCAAACACCCATATATGATCCGTGTATGAACCGCCGTTGGAGCGGAATGTGGATGCCGAGAGGAGACAGCTTCTCCCACCACAAAAGACGTGCAGTGCCTGTCCAAGCCAAGGGCTATACCGGGCGCCGACCTATGCATACTAACCAAAATTGTTCTTATATGGCCATAACGAGTAATATGGAGAGTGGACACCGATCTCTATACATAGAAGAGTCAGTCTGTAGTGTAACGTTACAGTGTCGCATCACCTACAGGAAATATCGTTCATACCATAATTTACTAAGCGAAATAAGAGGACTGCACGAAACTGTGATAATCTGTGATTATTTAAGGCCGGAATCTGCGTTATATATGTATCATTATGACATTAAGAATAACATACATTTTGAATGTTTTGACAACGCGAAATTAACAATAAGTACTTACTATGTTTTTATGGAAACATGCACATGTCTTTGGTCAGGAATATTGTCATACATGAAATTTTATGATTTATTTATTATGTTACAGCTTGATTGTGTTGAGGAAGCGAGAATGAAAATGTACATACAGCCAGTCTCACCTCCGCCTCTTACGTATGGGGACGCGAACACCAATGCCAACCAAGCGGTGATATGCATAACATATCGAGATGAAAAAGAGGTGCGAATATATTATCTGAAACTGAGAGGAATACTGGATATTGAATGTGTATATATGTTTGATCTTATCGTGCAATTTACTTCTATGAGTAATGAATTCTATTGTATATATCTATCAAATTTGAAAGTGAGAGAGGTACCGAATTTTGTATATTTATATCTAGTGGAATTATTCTTGCAAACTATACATGTGAGTAATGAAATCTCTTGTAAATTTTTGCGAAATTTTGTAGACATACGCGAACCAAGCTTCTATTCTCTGCAGCAATCTTTTTCGTATTTATATGATGAACTATCCTGTATATATTTACCAATTGTATATTTGGATATATGCGTACGAAAGTTAGTTTGTATATACTTACCAATTTTATATTGGGAAGGAATATCAAATCTCGTATACCTACACCTAGTCGAATTTTTTGTGCAAATTGCACCTATGAGCAATGAACTATCTTGTAAATGCGTACGAAAGTTAGCCTGGATAGTGTCAGTAGCATTATATGACCATGTGTACTCCCCCAGATCTCTCTTTCTATGTTTCATATCACAACAACCTACGAAGCGGTATTACTATCCCAGATATATAATACATTACATGGACCCTGCCAGCAGCAGCGTGCCTGACGAAGCATCGCACCCGACTATATATTCCATATACCACTGGTTCCTGCAACAATTCGCGACGTCTAGAGAAAATACTACCGACGTACCAACCAAGCAATCGTTGACGGGCTTCACTACGCACAGCTTAATGCTCAGCAGATGTAGGAATATCTATCGGGTGAGAAACCCTAATGCTCTTGTAGTCACAATGTATATGCCACGGTTAGAATTGAATTTCCCTACTCCAGGTTTTACTGAGATTTCTCGAATCAAAGCTACGCGAAATGTCGTAAGTGCACATACAAATGAGATTACAAATGCAATAGGGGGCTCAAGGGACATATGTTTTGTATGGTATTTACTAAGTCTATTATTTATATCTAAAACCAGAAGATGCCAGAAAGCCAAAACCATTTAAAAATATGTACATGGAATAGTAGGGGATTAGCCGCTTCTGTTCCATTTCTGCGAGCCTTATGCGAACAGAATGATATAGTATGTGTAACCGAGCACTGGCTGCATCAGAATAGACTAAGTAAAATTGGGGATATCGCAAATGATATTGACTTCATAGGGAGAGCAAGTAGACATGCTCCCAGTGATAATTATGGGTGTCATAAGGGGCAAGGGGGGGTTGCAATTATATGGAAACGTGGTTTTAGCAGCATCTCACCCTTATGCCAGTTAAACCATGACAGGATTTGTGCGATTAGGCTACAGGGCGTAAACAACTCTGTAACTAATATATTTTGTGTGTACCTCCCAGCTAGAGGATGCGCTGATGATTTTGAATCAACTTTAGATGAACTAGGATCTTTTATTGAAAATACTGAAATGGGTAGTTATAATATAATATGTGGGGACTTAAATGCAGATGTGGGAGAAAAAGGTGGTAGTAGGTCGATTAAAAAGGCAGATAAGAGAGGTATAACTCTAGACAATTTCATTAAGAACTATGATATGGTACCCGCTAACCTAATGTCAAAGGCCACAGGACCCATAAACACGCACTATGGCCCAACTGGGAAGACGTGTATAGATTATATCCTCGTTCCAAAAAGTCTTGTCAGTAGCGTCGTATCCTGTATAACTGGTAGCTACGACCCCATCAACACATCAGATCATAACCCAGTCAGTGTCTATTTAAATATAGAAAACATCCCATGTGGGGCCACTGAGGGGGCCTTACCCACGAAGCTGAGATGGGACAAAATGACCCAGCAGTCCTTGTTTATAAAATATCAGGAACCGATAGGGCGTGACTGTGACATGATGCTCCACAGATTCAGTACGGTTGACCCTAATGAAAATGATGTGGACGATCTTATGGATGAGATAATAGGCATCATTAAGTTACGTGAGAAGGCAATTCCAAAAACGAAATTTAAAAGCCATATTAAACCCTATTGGTGTGAGGAGCTGCACCATCTGAAACATGCTAAAGTTGAGGCCTATAGAAAATGGGTGCAAGCGGGCAGGCCACGTGATAACTCAAACCACCTTAATGTAGCTCACAAACATGCAGAGAAAGCTTTCAGAAAGAGAATAAAACAATTATCTAGGGATTATGATGAGGAAAAGTTGAAGAGGTGTGTGGAGAGTGCCGAGGTTGACCAGAATGTTTTCTGGAGGATGTTAAAGAGGGAAAGGGATGGGCCTAGAGTCAGGACTCCTTCAATTGAGAATGAACATGGGATAGTTGTACATGAAGTGAAAGAAATTCTAGAAGTGTGGAAAGTACATTTCAGCAAGTTAGGAACACCTGCTCAATCAGCTGATTTTGACAAAGAACACTTTGACAGAGTTAACAGCAGAATTAGGGAGTTGATTATGAGTGAAGATAATGATGTTTTTACGCAAGAACATATCTCTTTTAAAGAAGTGGTCGATGGTGTAAATAGGTTAAACTCCGGAAAAGCGCCAGGCTTTGATGGGGTGACGAAAGAACATATTTACAATGCAGGGTATCCCCTTGTAAGGTTACTAGTGCTCCTTTTTAACTGGGTTCTAGATACTGAGCATATACCTATAAATTTTCGCAGAGGTATACAAATACCTCTATATAAAGGGAAAAATACCTCGACTTTCGATGTAAATAATTATAGAGGTATCACGTTGCTTAGCGTGTTTAACAAATTATTTGAAGTAATATTATGGAACAGAATGGAAGAGTGGTGGAATAGCTCAGGTGTTATCAACCAATTACAAGGGGCGTGTAAAAAGGGCATTTCGTGCGTTCACTCTACTTTTATCCTGCAAGAAACAATAGCCACTTTGCTAGAAAAGAATAAGAAAGTATTCGTATTATATCTAGACGTGTCGAAAGCTTTCGACGGAGTCTGGGTAGAGGGACTCTTTTATAGATTATGGGAAATGGGGGTAAGGGGAAAAACATGGAGGTTATTATATAAATCGTATCAGGACTTCAAATGTAGAGTAAGGATCCAGAATCAAATGTCTGAGTGGTACCCTCTAAGGTGCGGAATACACCAAGGAGGGTATTTATCTCTTTTAAAGTATTTAGCATTTATAAATTCGCTCTTAGATAGTCTAGAGGAGAGTAAGCTATGTTGTGCTATATATGGTATTAATGTATCTCCGCTCGGGTATGCGGATGACATAGCCTCTGCCAGTACCAGTAAAGCCAATACTGACAGGGTTCTCCAAATTGTTTATAATCACAGTTGTACCTGGAGGTACAAGTTTAACCCAAAGAAAAGTGCCGTTTTAGTGTATGGGGAGAGTGAGCACGAAAATAGAAAACATGCCAAATTCCGCACTTACATGCTTGGGAAAGATCGAATCAAAGAGAGTACCACATATGACCACCTAGGGCTGAAGAACAATAATATGGGCAACAACGTGGAAAGAACCACGGAAAAAATTAGCAAAGGACGGAAGGCACTTAATGCTGCGTCAGGCCTAGGGCTTAAATCCGGGGGCCTAACTATAAAAGCATGTTCAATGTTGTTTTGGGCAATGGTCATACCAATAATTACCTTTGCATGTGAAATGTGGATTTTATGTGATAACGATATTAAATTATTAGAGGATTTTCAAATATATGCAGGACGCAGAATTCAGCGATTTCACCAAAGTTCCCCCAGGGAAACAAGCTATGTAAGCCTAGGGTGGTTACGTATTGAACTATATATATATGTGAAGAAATTGCTTTTTATTAGATCTATAGCGGTTTTAGATGATGAAAGTATCATAAAGAAAATCTTTATTAAACGATCGCAATGCTTCAAACAAAATAGCATACAAAGTTGTGAAAATTCTTGTAACAGTCCCGCTTTTGACCTTTTAAGAGTAGCAGAAATATTCGATATGAGCCAAGATGTCGATGACCTCCTAAACGGAAATAAAACCTTCAGTAAACGACAGTGGAAAAGTATAGTGTGGGAAAAAGCGTGGGAATTTGAGAGACAAGACTGGGATATCAGAAAGGTGCTGTTTAAAACAACCAAATATTTGAAGGTGGTGGTAGATGATGTGCAGACATTAATCTGGTGGAGATTAGGGGATAAAAACCATGAGATAATGTCATGTTGCGAGACAATGTCAAAGCTGGTGTGTAAATCAAGTAGGCTTAAGAGTGACTATTACCTGTATAGAAGCCAAAACATGTACTGTGATCTATGCCAAGACCTTGCTTACGAGGACGCAGAACACTTGATAATGCATTGTAAATATTTTAACAAAGAAAGGGAAGAGATGTTTGCGCAATTACAAGACATAGAACGATTGTATAATACACAAGTCATTAGACCATTAGACAACAACTTTCACTTACTTATTGGAAAATTCCCTATCGATACCGATGAAAATTTGATGTATAATATGCTTAAGATAATTGCAGTGAAGGTTGATTATATGTACCGAGTATTAATTAAGAAGAGAGAGGGAGTTGGATGATTCTGGCAAGACTCCTAACTCTTTTTGGGTTATCAGGAACGCTGAGATTTGACCAATATTTACTCAACTTTCAATCTATGCAAAACCTCTATACACAAAACTTCCATGTAGGTCCATTACAAGACCTGTAGCATAATGATACTACAAACTTAAGTATGACTTACTCTCTCTTTTTATATGTATAAAAAATCCTTCACATAGGCGGAAAGTGCATCCTGTTAAGTTTACCACATACTTATGTGCCTAAAAGCCTGATTTACCAGTTTTGCAAATGTGTACAATCCTTGTCATCTATGTAGTATAATAAGCGTGCAAAATAAAGGGTGAAATACAAGGATCAAAATTTGTACCACTCTGTGGATATTACGTCACCACTACACCTGTAGCATAAATTATCTCAACTTAAAAAACCTATTCTTAAAACAAGAAATTCAGAAATTCCTCCGAAAAGCTACACCCTCTTAGTTCTGTTTATAGTTTAGACTCTTATTTAATTTTGCAACACCCTTGTGTATCCCCTATATCTATAATGATACTATGTATCCAATCTTGATTCTGTTGTAACATCTGTCATATTTAATTATCTACCTATATTATATAATTATATTCTATTTATCTTATACCATTATTATATGATTTTGTAATGTGAAAGTTACATTCAATAAACATATATATATATATAACATAAATTCCAATTTAGTTGATTACATGAGAAAAAAACATATTTAAATGGGAAAATGAAATCTCCACCAGAATGACACAAAGAACATAATCGACCCATTGTTAAAAGGCCACCATGGACTAAAACAGCACACCTGGCAAAGACTAAAAAAATTATTTGGGGTGTTCATTTTTGATAACAAAAATATTTTGACTTGCTATAGGGTCATTTCGGCTCAAGTGACCCAATTTTCAAAAAAGTCGCCAGGTGACCATCTCAGATTTTGACGAAACTTCCCTGATGTTTAAGAAGATTGCACGAAAAATTTCATTTCAAAATTTCAAACGTTTTTTGAGAAAAGTGAGGTTAAAGGCATGAGGGGTGTACATGTAGCTCATATTTTCACTCATGAATCTAAATAGTGTGTTGGACTATTTTCAGATGCTCACAGTTTTTGTAAACTTTGAGGTGCAAAGCCTACATTTGCTACTATAACTAACTAATACCCGGAGAATCACATTATGAATTTTCTTTTTTCATATCCCTTATGGGTACCGAGATAAAGAGGTCCAAGATGTGATTTCCGTTAAATTTCATCTTTTTTTCAGTTTTTAGGCCATTTTTCCCATGCCATTCATATTTGATGAAATGTTTTACTTGATTCATATTGTCTATTCATAGGGGATTCTAGAAAAGTCAAGTTGTTTTTCTAAAAAGGTCAAATTTTGACACAGTTGGTTGGCAAAAGTTGGCCGGTATCAAAATTGTAATAATTTTGCCTATCTTAAAAGCTGAGTGTGTCCATGTAGTGAAATATCTAATAACTTCAGCTTATGATATATTAATCTAACATATATCAGCTACATTTATACCAAGTTTTGTTTTGTGGTCTCATTTCCTTCACATAAATAACTACTTGTTAATATTTTTGTATTACTAGTATTCAGGGCTCTTGTTGCATGCACCTCCTAATTCACATTGGATGACTAGTTCTAATTGAGCTATACTATTTACTTGTAATTGCTTTCTAAAGAAATTCAAGTTTTTAGCAATAAGTCCAAATTTTGGTACACCTGCTTTCCATATATTGGCCCTGATCAAAACGTACCTATATTGCCCCTGTTTTTATGGTTCAATTTGACCATGTAGTGAAATGCCAACTGCCATCACATTGTAATATTTCATATGTACTAAGATAAGCTGTTAATATGTTTAGGTGTCTTTTTGGTTGATTGGCCACTTTGAAGTCATCCGTTGTAAAGTATGTAATGTTATTATTACAAAGATGATATTCACTATAGTTTTAGTACATCAACACATAGAGAATCAGATTTTGAAATCAATTTTGTTTTTGCTACTACTTACTAGTATTTAGACAAAATGAACCAAAATTGTTTTTTTTGTTACTTCTATACAATGTTAAAGGAAATGCATACATGATACAGTAGCACTCAATCCGCAACAGAGCACTGCATCTCAGTCAACTGAACGTGTAATTAGACCTAATGCTGCCCCTACTCGCCCTCCTAACAACCCTGCTAGTAACACCGTCGGTCGCACCGGCGGAAGTATCCCAAGCGCTATGTATGCACCGATACAGAGTTCCCCTGCAAATATGTCAACAAAGGCCCCCGAGAAGCCTCAGTATAACAGTGACAAAGTAAGGGCAGATGCAGACGCAAGCGCTAAATCGGCCCCACCTCCTCCACTGAATAGAGAAAGAAGGGTTACCGACAAGAAACGTCCCGATACACCGGTCGAGAGCTTCTTAAGGGAGGCAAAGCGAGTGATTCCGCCCATACCCACCAGGCGTAACCAAAACAATCAGATAGCCGACTCAAACAGAGTAAGCGAGGACAGGCGTTTCACGAGTACCCCCAGTAGCGCGAAAGCACCTCCTCACCCTGTAGCTTTGAGTAACATGTTCGCGGCCCTAGAGAGCAATGAGTCTCACGATTTGGAGGAGGGAGTCGGTCGAGTCAAGAAGGCCCCCATCGTGAGTGTTGACATTACTAGCCCCGAGCAGTTCCCATCCCTGCCAAAGAAGGCGGCTGTTACTAACCCCGCAAATGTACCAAACGAGACCAATGGCGGCGCCTGTGGCCCTGCCGCTAACCAGTCCTGGGCCGAGGTTGATGATGAGGCAAGTCGGACGATCGAGGCTTTCCTGGCATCAGAAAGTACCCCGAACCCAAGGGAGGACAGAAACGCCCCGTTAAATAACCCGAGTATGCGAAACAATGAAAATCAACCCCCCAACAGACCCCCAATCGTTTTCGCTAACACGAAGACCAGCAGGCAAACTGATAGCACTACGCAAAGTAATAGAAACACTGGGGCGTACAATAATAACGCTCAAAGGGGTAACTCTAACGCAAGTAATACCGATAGGGGCGCTACAGGTGGCGCCTATGGGGGAGCCCGTCCGAAGGGCTCGAGTAGTACAAACCCAGGTAGGATGCACCCTGATCGAATCGTGTCCCGAAACGGCTGGTACACTGAGGGCAAGAAGCGTAAGCGAACCACATCGAGCCCCGGCCCAGCTATATGTGGGGGACAGATTAAGCCATTCAAGGATGTGTTTGTGAGGAGTCTGAAAGCGGACATATATGAGGGACCGGGTCAAATGGCTGACTCTGTCCAAGACTACTGCGAGGAACGCGGGGTGGGCGTGTTTTTCATTAAAGTGCTGAATAATGGATTTGGCGACGGATACGCGAATGTTAGAATGACCGTCGCAACATGTGATTACAAGACCGTTACCGACCGCGATTTTTGGCCTGAATCCGTTTCGGCAAGGGAATGGTATGTCGGGAAAGACAAAAAGGGCGGAAACCCTAACGGTGAGGGCGTAAACTAATATGGTGAATTTCGTTCCAAAAAATCCGGACATGCACTACGTCATTACGCTGATATTTATAACTCTGTGTGTGTGTGCGTTGCCTATCATGGGCAAAATCATTGAACCATACCGTACCATCCCGGGTACGGTCCCATGCGTGGCAAAAGATATGTGCGTCAAGAACATTTACGTCCTACAAACAGTTGCTGACGCCCTGTTGAGCGAAGGTATCTGCCCTTTATACGAGACAACACCGAGGATCTACTGTATATTCCATGTTTTGCCATCTATAAGTATATTTCAGGCCGCTAATCCGTGGTCCGTACGACAGGGATACCTCGAAGACATCCCCAGAGAAATCCCACCATGGTGCATATCTCGAGAGGAGGGTGACGCGCGAGTGACACCCGGATCAGCAGTGCACTACGAGTCGCAGAGAAGCCTCCTACCGGCCTATCCATTTACTACTCCTTGTTCTCATAATATCAGTATTTTTCAGAATGACCAAACACCCATATATGATCCGTGTATGAACCGCCGTTGGAGCGGAATGTGGATGCCGAGAGGAGACAGCTTCTCCCACCACAAAAGACGTGCAGTGCCTGTCCAAGCCAAGGGCTATACCGGGCGCCGACCTATGCATACTAACCAAAATTGTTCTTATATGGCCATAACGAGTAATATGGAGAGTGGACACCGATCTCTATACATAGAAGAGTCAGTCTGTAGTGTAACGTTACAGTGTCGCATCACCTACAGGAAATA
Organism: Maea johnstoni; assembly: GCA_963942565.1. Lineage (NCBI taxonomy): Eukaryota > Metazoa > Annelida > Polychaeta > Spionida > Magelonidae > Maea > Maea johnstoni. The sequence goes on from OZ012687.1 coordinate 48,665,947, forward strand.
TCGTTCATACCATAATTTACTAAGCGAAATAAGAGGACTGCACGAAACTGTGATAATCTGTGATTATTTAAGGCCGGAATCTGCGTTATATATGTATCATTATGACATTAAGAATAACATACATTTTGAATGTTTTGACAACGCGAAATTAACAATAAGTACTTACTATGTTTTTATGGAAACATGCACATGTCTTTGGTCAGGAATATTGTCATACATGAAATTTTATGATTTATTTATTATGTTACAGCTTGATTGTGTTGAGGAAGCGAGAATGAAAATGTACATACAGCCAGTCTCACCTCCGCCTCTTACGTATGGGGACGCGAACACCAATGCCAACCAAGCGGTGATATGCATAACATATCGAGATGAAAAAGAGGTGCGAATATATTATCTGAAACTGAGAGGAATACTGGATATTGAATGTGTATATATGTTTGATCTTATCGTGCAATTTACTTCTATGAGTAATGAATTCTATTGTATATATCTATCAAATTTGAAAGTGAGAGAGGTACCGAATTTTGTATATTTATATCTAGTGGAATTATTCTTGCAAACTATACATGTGAGTAATGAAATCTCTTGTAAATTTTTGCGAAATTTTGTAGACATACGCGAACCAAGCTTCTATTCTCTGCAGCAATCTTTTTCGTATTTATATGATGAACTATCCTGTATATATTTACCAATTGTATATTTGGATATATGCGTACGAAAGTTAGTTTGTATATACTTACCAATTTTATATTGGGAAGGAATATCAAATCTTGTATACCTACACCTAGTCGAATTTTTTGTGCAAATTGCACCTATGAGCAATGAACTATCTTGTAAATGCGTACGAAAGTTAGCCTGGATAGTGTCAGTAGCATTATATGACCATGTGTACTCCCCCAGATCTCTCTTTCTATGTTTCATATCACAACAACCTACGAAGCGGTATTACTATCCCAGATATATAATACATTACATGGACCCTGCCAGCAGCAGCGTGCCTGACGAAGCATCGCACCCGACTATATATTCCATATACCACTGGTTCCTGCAACAATTCGCGACGTCTAGAGAAAATACTACCGACGTACCAACCAAGCAATCGTTGACGGGCTTCACTACGCACAGCTTAATGCTCAGCAGATGTTGGAATATCTATCGGGTGAGAAACCCTAATGCTCTTGTAGTCACAATGTATATGCCACGGTTAGAATTGAATTTCCCTACTCCAGGTTTTACTGAGATTTCTCGAATCAAAGCTACGCGAAATGTCGTAAGTGCACATACAAATGAGATTACAAATGCAATAGGGGGCTCAAGGGACATATGTTTTGTATGGTATTTACTAAGTCTATTATTTATATCTAAAACCAGAAGATGCCAGAAAGCCAAAACCATTTAAAAATATGTACATGGAATAGTAGGGGATTAGCCGCTTCTGTTCCATTTCTGCGAGCCTTATGCGAACAGAATGATATAGTATGTGTAACCGAGCACTGGCTGCATCAGAATAGACTAAGTAAAATTGGGGATATCGCAAATGATATTGACTTCATAGGGAGAGCAAGTAGACATGCTCCCAGTGATAATTATGGGTGTCATAAGGGGCAAGGGGGGGTTGCAATTATATGGAAACGTGGTTTTAGCAGCATCTCACCCTTATGCCAGTTAAACCATGACAGGATTTGTGCGATTAGGCTACAGGGCGTAAACAACTCTGTAACTAATATATTTTGTGTGTACCTCCCAGCTAGAGGATGCGCTGATGATTTTGAATCAACTTTAGATGAACTAGGATCTTTTATTGAAAATACTGAAATGGGTAGTTATAATATAATATGTGGGGACTTAAATGCAGATGTGGGAGAAAAAGGTGGTAGTAGGTCGATTAAAAAGGCAGATAAGAGAGGTATAACTCTAGACAATTTCATTAAGAACTATGATATGGTACCCGCTAACCTAATGTCAAAGGCCACAGGACCCATAAACACGCACTATGGCCCAACTGGGAAGACGTGTATAGATTATATCCTCGTTCCAAAAAGTCTTGTCAGTAGCGTCGTATCCTGTATAACTGGTAGCTACGACCCCATCAACACATCAGATCATAACCCAGTCAGTGTCTATTTAAATATAGAAAACATCCCATGTGGGGCCACTGAGGGGGCCTTACCCACGAAGCTGAGATGGGACAAAATGACCCAGCAGTCCTTGTTTATAAAATATCAGGAACCGATAGGGCGTGACTGTGACATGATGCTCCACAGATTCAGTACGGTTGACCCTAATGAAAATGATGTGGACGATCTTATGGATGAGATAATAGGCATCATTAAGTTACGTGAGAAGGCAATTCCAAAAACGAAATTTAAAAGCCATATTAAACCCTATTGGTGTGAGGAGCTGCACCATCTGAAACATGCTAAAGTTGAGGCCTATAGAAAATGGGTGCAAGCGGGCAGGCCACGTGATAACTCAAACCACCTTAATGTAGCTCACAAACATGCAGAGAAAGCTTTCAGAAAGAGAATAAAACAATTATCTAGGGATTATGATGAGGAAAAGTTGAAGAGGTGTGTGGAGAGTGCCGAGGTTGACCAGAATGTTTTCTGGAGGATGTTAAAGAGGGAAAGGGATGGGCCTAGAGTCAGGACTCCTTCAATTGAGAATGAACATGGGATAGTTGTACATGAAGTGAAAGAAATTCTAGAAGTGTGGAAAGTACATTTCAGCAAGTTAGGAACACCTGCTCAATCAGCTGATTTTGACAAAGAACACTTTGACAGAGTTAACAGCAGAATTAGGGAGTTGATTATGAGTGAAGATAATGATGTTTTTACGCAAGAACATATCTCTTTTAAAGAAGTGGTCGATGGTGTAAATAGGTTAAACTCCGGAAAAGCGCCAGGCTTTGATGGGGTGACGAAAGAACATATTTACAATGCAGGGTATCCCCTTGTAAGGTTACTAGTGCTCCTTTTTAACTGGGTTCTAGATACTGAGCATATACCTATAAATTTTCGCAGAGGTATACAAATACCTCTATATAAAGGGAAAAATACCTCGACTTTCGATGTAAATAATTATAGAGGTATCACGTTGCTTAGCGTGTTTAACAAATTATTTGAAGTAATATTATGGAACAGAATGGAAGAGTGGTGGAATAGCTCAGGTGTTATCAACCAATTACAAGGGGCGTGTAAAAAGGGCATTTCGTGCGTTCACTCTACTTTTATCCTGCAAGAAACAATAGCCACTTTGCTAGAAAAGAATAAGAAAGTATTCGTATTATATCTAGACGTGTCGAAAGCTTTCGACGGAGTCTGGGTAGAGGGACTCTTTTATAGATTATGGGAAATGGGGGTAAGGGGAAAAACATGGAGGTTATTATATAAATCGTATCAGGACTTCAAATGTAGAGTAAGGATCCAGAATCAAATGTCTGAGTGGTACCCTCTAAGGTGCGGAATACACCAAGGAGGGTATTTATCTCTTTTAAAGTATTTAGCATTTATAAATTCGCTCTTAGATAGTCTAGAGGAGAGTAAGCTATGTTGTGCTATATATGGTATTAATGTATCTCCGCTCGGGTATGCGGATGACATAGCCTCTGCCAGTACCAGTAAAGCCAATACTGACAGGGTTCTCCAAATTGTTTATAATCACAGTTGTACCTGGAGGTACAAGTTTAACCCAAAGAAAAGTGCCGTTTTAGTGTATGGGGAGAGTGAGCACGAAAATAGAAAACATGCCAAATTCCGCACTTACATGCTTGGGAAAGATCGAATCAAAGAGAGTACCACATATGACCACCTAGGGCTGAAGAACAATAATATGGGCAACAACGTGGAAAGAACCACGGAAAAAATTAGCAAAGGACGGAAGGCACTTAATGCTGCGTCAGGCCTAGGGCTTAAATCCGGGGGCCTAACTATAAAAGCATGTTCAATGTTGTTTTGGGCAATGGTCATACCAATAATTACCTTTGCATGTGAAATGTGGATTTTATGTGATAACGATATTAAATTATTAGAGGATTTTCAAATATATGCAGGACGCAGAATTCAGCGATTTCACCAAAGTTCCCCTAGGGAAACAAGCTATGTAAGCCTAGGGTGGTTACGTATTGAACTATATATATATGTGAAGAAATTGCTTTTTATTAGATCTATAGCGGTTTTAGATGATGAAAGTATCATAAAGAAAATCTTTATTAAACGATCGCAATGCTTCAAACAAAATAGCATACAAAGTTGTGAAAATTCTTGTAACAGTCCCGCTTTTGACCTTTTAAGAGTAGCAGAAATATTCGATATGAGCCAAGATGTCGATGACCTCCTAAACGGAAATAAAACCTTCAGTAAACGACAGTGGAAAAGTATAGTGTGGGAAAAAGCGTGGGAATTTGAGAGACAAGACTGGGATATCAGAAAGGTGCTGTTTAAAACAACCAAATATTTGAAGGTGGTGGTAGATGATGTGCAGACATTAATCTGGTGGAGATTAGGGGATAAAAACCATGAGATAATGTCATGTTGCGAGACAATGTCAAAGCTGGTGTGTAAATCAAGTAGGCTTAAGAGTGACTATTACCTGTATAGAAGCCAAAACATGTACTGTGATCTATGCCAAGACCTTGCTTACGAGGACGCAGAACACTTGATAATGCATTGTAAATATTTTAACAAAGAAAGGGAAGAGATGTTTGCGCAATTACAAGACATAGAACGATTGTATAATACACAAGTCATTAGACCATTAGACAACAACTTTCACTTACTTATTGGAAAATTCCCTATCGATACCGATGAAAATTTGATGTATAATATGCTTAAGATAATTGCAGTGAAGGTTGATTATATGTACCGAGTATTAATTAAGAAGAGAGAGGGAGTTGGATGATTCTGGCAAGACTCCTAACTCTTTTTGGGTTATCAGGAACGCTGAGATTTGACCAATATTTACTCAACTTTCAATCTATGCAAAACCTCTATACACAAAACTTCCATGTAGGTCCATTACAAGACCTGTAGCATAATGATACTACAAACTTAAGTATGACTTACTCTCTCTTTTTATATGTATAAAAAATCCTTCACATAGGCGGAAAGTGCATCCTGTTAAGTTTACCACATACTTATGTGCCTAAAAGCCTGATTTACCAGTTTTGCAAATGTGTACAATCCTTGTCATCTATGTAGTATAATAAGCGTGCAAAATAAAGGGTGAAATACAAGGATCAAAATTTGTACCACTCTGTGGATATTACGTCACCACTACACCTGTAGCATAAATTATCTCAACTTAAAAAACCTATTCTTAAAACAAGAAATTCAGAAATTCCTCCGAAAAGCTACACCCTCTTAGTTCTGTTTATAGTTTAGACTCTTATTTAATTTTGCAACACCCTTGTGTATCCCCTATATCTATAATGATACTATGTATCCAATCTTGATTCTGTTGTAACATCTGTCATATTTAATTATCTACCTATATTATATAATTATATTCTATTTATCTTATACCATTATTATATGATTTTGTAATGTGAAAGTTACATTCAATAAACATATATATATATATAACATAAATTCCAATTTAGTTGATTACATGAGAAAAAAACATATTTAAATGGGAAAATGAAATCTCCACCAGAATGACACAAAGAACATAATCGACCCATTGTTAAAAGGCCACCATGGACTAAAACAGCACACCTGGCAAAGACTAAAAAAATTATTTGGGGTGTTCATTTTTGATAACAAAAATATTTTGACTTGCTATAGGGTCATTTCGGCTCAAGTGACCCAATTTTCAAAAAAGTCGCCAGGTGACCATCTCAGATTTTGACGAAACTTCCCTGATGTTTAAGAAGATTGCACGAAAAATTTCATTTCAAAATTTCAAACGTTTTTTGAGAAAAGTGAGGTTAAAGGCATGAGGGGTGTACATGTAGCTCATATTTTCACTCATGAATCTAAATAGTGTGTTGGACTATTTTCAGATGCTCACAGTTTTTGTAAACTTTGAGGTGCAAAGCCTACATTTGCTACTATAACTAACTAATACCCGGAGAATCACATTATGAATTTTCTTTTTTCATATCCCTTATGGGTACCGAGATAAAGAGGTCCAAGATGTGATTTCCGTTAAATTTCATCTTTTTTTCAGTTTTTAGGCCATTTTTCCCATGCCATTCATATTTGATGAAATGTTTTACTTGATTCATATTGTCTATTCATAGGGGATTCTAGAAAAGTCAAGTTGTTTTTCTAAAAAGGTCAAATTTTGACACAGTTGGTTGGCAAAAGTTGGCCGGTATCAAAATTGTAATAATTTTGCCTATCTTAAAAGCTGAGTGTGTCCATGTAGTGAAATATCTAATAACTTCAGCTTATGATATATTAATCTAACATATATCAGCTACATTTATACCAAGTTTTGTTTTGTGGTCTCATTTCCTTCACATAAATAACTACTTGTTAATATTTTTGTATTACTAGTATTCAGGGCTCTTGTTGCATGCACCTCCTAATTCACATTGGATGACTAGTTCTAATTGAGCTATACTATTTACTTGTAATTGCTTTCTAAAGAAATTCAAGTTTTTAGCAATAAGTCCAAATTTTGGTACACCTGCTTTCCATATATTGGCCCTGATCAAAACGTACCTATATTGCCCCTGTTTTTATGGTTCAATTTGACCATGTAGTGAAATGCCAACTGCCATCACATTGTAATATTTCATATGTACTAAGATAAGCTGTTAATATGTTTAGGTGTCTTTTTGGTTGATTGGCCACTTTGAAGTCATCCGTTGTAAAGTATGTAATGTTATTATTACAAAGATGATATTCACTATAGTTTTAGTACATCAACACATAGAGAATCAGATTTTGAAATCAATTTTGTTTTTGCTACTACTTACTAGTATTTAGACAAAATGAACCAAAATTGTTTTTTTTGTTACTTCTATACAATGTTAAAGGAAATGCATACATGATGCAAATTTATTATTTCATTTTTAATGTCTGTTTAGAGGATTTTAGTTATACGAGTCGATTCTTAGGATAATAAACTTTGTTTTGCGGTCTCAATTCCTTCATATGAAAAACCTACTTTAGCTTCTACTCATAGACTGTAGTGACCATGTCAGGTCTATTGGTCAACTTTGAGGTCTCCTTATAAACATAGTCATAAAGACACAGTGGTAGTATTTGACAATCAAAAAATCATATTATGGATTAATTTTGTTTATACATTAAGGCGTTTTAGAGATAAACTACAATTGGGTTTTTGCTAATTTATTGGTTGATTTTTTTTTAATTTTAGAGCACTTTTTGTACTTTGTCATACATTTTAGGTGACTTGCTTTACTTGAGTTATACTGTCTATTTGTAGTTACTGTCAGAAAAATTAAGTGTCCAAATTTTTGTACAAAATATTGGCTCAGATCAAAATTTGCCTACACTGCCCCTGTTTTCAAGGTTTGATTTGACCATGCAGAGGAACATTTACTGCCATCACCTTTTGATACATGAAAAGTACTAATATAGGCTGTTAATACACCCAGTTTGCTTTTATAGTTTTCATTCCTTCACTATTGAATTACACTTATGTTTTTGTTTTTCGACAATTATGGCTAAAATTGGTCCATAGGTCAATTTTAAACAAGAGTCTTATCACTCAAAGCTCCTCTAATCAGACATTTTAAATAAAATAATTAATTTGCATCATGAAATATGCATTTCCCTCGTTATTTTATGGGAAAAACAAAAATGTTCAAACAAAACCCTAATTTTGGTTCATTTTGTCTGAATAACTAGTAGCAAAAACAAAATTGTTCCAAAATCTGATTATTGATGTACAAACATTATAGAGAATATTATCTTTGTACTATTAAAATTACATTCAATGGATGACTTCAAAGTGACAAATCAACTAAAAAGAGCCACAGTTGTCAAAAAACAAAAATTTCAGAGTGAATGAACAAGAACCATAAACGAAACCTAGACATATTAACAGCCTATATCAGTACATTTCATTCATTAAAATGTGATGGCAGTGGGCATTTCACTACATGGTTAAATCATACCATAAAATCAGGGGCAATATAGGTACGTTTTGATCAGGGTCTATATTTGGAAAACAGGTGCACCAAAATTTTGACTGATTTTCAAGTACTTGAATTTCCTTAGAAAGTAATTACAATTATTAAGTATAAATTAAGTTAAACTACTCGCCTAATGTGAATTACGAAGTACAAGTGCTCTAGATAATACAAAAATATTGACAAAAATGAACAAAAAAACTGATTTTAGACCATTTTACCTCAAAAAACACCCAAAACATTGACAAAATCCATCAACAATACAATTTGCTAATTGTCTGTGTACTGAATATGTTAAATCCTAATAATGTAGAATAATTACTAAATTAATACACAGGCCATATACTTGACCGATAGATCTGAAGCAGTCGCTATAGTCCATTAGTAAAAGTAGTTTTTTTATGTGAAGAAATTGAGACCACAAAACAAAATTTAGTATAGATATAGCTGATATATGTTAAATTAATACATTATAAGCTGAAGGTACTAGATAATTTACTACATGGTCAAACTCGGCTATTAAGTTAGGCCTAATTACTACAATTTTGATCCCGGCCAACTGTGTCAAAATTTGACCTTTGTAAAAAAACATCTTGACTTTTCTAGAATCCCCTATGAATAGACAATATAAATCAAGTAAAGCATTTCATCAAATATGAATGGCTTGGAAGAAAAAATGGCCTGAAAATTGAAAAAAAATGATGAAATTGAACGAAAATCACATCTAAGACCTCTTTGTCTCGGTACCCATAAGGGATATGAGAAAAAGAAAAGTCATAATGTGATTCTTCAGGTATCAATCAGTCATAATATAGTAGTAAATATAGGCTTTGCATCTCAAATTTTATAAAAACTGTGAACATCTGAAAATACTCCAACACACTATTTAGATCTATGAGTGAAAATATGAGCTACACACCCCATGCCTTTTACCTCACTTTTCTCAAGAACTGTTTGGAATTTTGAACTGAAATTTTTCGTGCAATCTTCTTAAACATAAAGGCACGCATGAGGCAAGTTTCATCAAAATCCGTGAAGGTGACCTGCTGACTTTTGTGCCACTTGATCCGGAATGACCCTATATCTATCTAGAAAGCAATTTGCTTGTACAATATTTTTATTACATTTCGTGAACATTTCCTATTACATTATGCGTAGGTATTACATTTCGCAACGATTTTTTGTTACATTTCGCGTATCTTGTGCTATTACATTTCGTGAAAATTTCGTATTACATTATGCGTAGGTATTACATTTCACAACAATTTTTTATTACATTATGCGTAGGTATTACATTTCGCAACGATTTTTTATTACATTATGCGTAGGTATTACATTTCGCAACGATTTTATATTACGTTATGCGTAGGTATTACATTTCGCAACGTTTATTACATTATGCGTTTTAACAGACGTGCCATATCGAGAATATATGAAAGGGACTTTACATTTAACTTCTTTGGACTCATTCTGTATCAATTTATTTTTTCTCTTTGTTTCTTGTTTTTGTTTTCTTGGTGTTACGCAATAATAAGGGCTCCTTCTGACACCTTGTATGCACTCTTTGACCCTAAAAACGTGAAGATGGGTCCCTCCATAGATGGTCACTTTATTATGTGTATAATTATAAACAAGAATCCCTCTGATTCTTTTTCCTGTTCTATGTTAATCACACACGTTCCGTTTTTTTCTTTTTGGTGTATCTTTGTATGTTCTATTTTTATGTTCCTAAATAAACGTATTATTTAATTACTTTCCTGTCCACAACACATAAAATGCGTTTCCTAAGGTAAAAAGTCCATTTAATGGGAGAAGGAGTGGAGCAGGTCATGATTTCTGTGAAATATATATTTTTATTTTCCGTCGCAATTATTGTGATATGGCCATTGAGCGAAGTACACCCTTTAATCATGACATCGCCTGCTGCATTTGACCCCTGGTGGTGTTTTCAGAAACCATTGTTAGTTGCGCCACCGGTGTTACTTTTCGAAACTAAACTGCCCCCCCCCCCCCTTCTCAAGTCCGGATCCGCCCCTGGGCCACTGTTTACTAGATGCTGTCTATTAACCCATTGACACTCAGAGCAGCCGAAACAGGCCTGACAATTTTGGAAATATTTTTCTAACAAAAGCGTTTTTAGGAAAATAATTGAAGGAGAAATGTGAAATAGAAGTCAAACAGCAACTTTCATTCAAATATTTTACGAACTTTTGCTTTATTTCCATGTTATTTTGAAAGGTATGAGAGTGGCAGACGATACTTTGGGGGGGATCTCTGAGTGTGAATGGGTTAGTATTGGCTAGGCTAGATGGGCTGTCATATATATGTATCTTTCTTTCAAGTTTATCTGTAACCAGACATGAACTGGTCAGGCGGCCAGAGTGGTCAGATTAGTTCACATTTATCTCACCAGGTGAATAGAGGATTCAGTTTGACGGTATGATATCTGAAATGGCCATAGAATGGGGGCCATATGGTACCATCTATCTTTCATATCTGGCACTACACCACACCACCGGTTATTCAACTCGGAAGGGAATGGTAACTTTTCAGGGACTAGGAGATCAGTCTATCGATTGCCCTATACGAGGTATAAGGTGACTCAGTGACCATATATTTGTTTGGAACTGCTGATATTATACTACTCTTTAAAAGAATACTTCATTGTTTGTCTTGTCGATTATTATCTATATTTGTTGAGGTCATGCTTTCATATTTTGGCAGCGGACTGAAATGAACACATGAAATACTGTTTTTCAAATTCCCGGTGGCTTAAATCTGGGAAATACCATCACTGAGGAAGGTTTCGGTGTGTTATTTTTTCACTATTTTGCTATACATCAAAGAAATTTTCTCGATGTATTCATCCATGGAAATCCTCCATTCTTTCTATTTCTATAACAGGAAATTCTCTAGTGTCTATTTCAACATGTGCCTGTCTACCGAGGAAGTTTCCTGAATGGAGATGTATATATATATATATATATATATATATATATATATATATATATATATATATATATATATATATATATATATATATATATATATATATATATATATATATATATATATATATATATATATATATATATATATATATATATATATATATATATATATATATATATATATATATATATATATATATATATATATATATATATATATATATATAGATATATATATAGATAGATAGATAGATAATTGATAATAATAATTGATATTTGATATAGCGCCCTTTCCACCTATAATGTTCAAAAGCGCTTTAGAGTCATTGGACAGTTGTCATGGTCCATATAGTCAATTAAACTCCTTTCGAAATAGCAATGTTTTCAGCTGTTTCTTGAAGTTTTGTACACTATCAGCAGCCTTGATGTTGTCAGGGAGCTCATTCCAAAGGCGTGGTGCATAGGCACAGAATGCTCTGTCACCAAACCTTTTCAGATTAGTTAGTGGTATCTGTAATAAGTTCTTAGTGTTTGATCTTAGAGTCCTTGTATTAGCTTGTTTGACTAACAGTTCCCTCAAGTATAGAGGGGCACATCCTTGCATGCATTTGAAAGTCAAAAGCAGAATCTTGAACTCAATCCTTTTCCTGATGGGCAGCCAGTGAAGATCTTTTAGAACTGGTGTAATGTGATCATACTTTTTGGAGCCACTTACCTCTCTAGCAGCATTGTTTTGGACTCTCTGGAGCCTGCATAGCAGCTCATCAGTAATTCCACAGAGAAGTCCATGTGTGTGTGTGTGTGTGTGTGTGTGTGTGTGAGTGCGTGTGTAAGGAAGTATATATATATATATATATATATATATATATATATATATATATATATATATATATATATATATATATATATATATATATATATATATAAATATATATATATATATATATATATATATATATAATATATATATATACATATATATATATATATATATATATATATATATATATATATACATATATATATATATACATATATATATATATAAATATATATATATATAATATATATATATATATATATATATATATATACTGTATATATATATATATATATATATATATATATATATATATATACATGTATATATGTATATATATGTATATATATATATATATATGTATATATATATATATACATGTATATATAAATATATATATATATATATAATATGTATATATATATATATACATGTATATATATATATATATATATATATATATATATATATATATATATATATATATATATATATATATACATATATATATATATATACATATATATATATATATATACATATATATATATATATATATATACATATATATATATATATATATATATATATATATATATATATATATATATATATATATATATATATATATATATATATATATATATATATATATATATGTATGTGTGTGTGCGCCGTTGAACCCCCTAACTGGAGGGTATAATATGGACTGTCTATTCTAGGTTACTCACGCTGAGCGTCGGGTAGTGTTTGTGCTGCCAAACTGTGTATTTATCAGAGACCACTGCATACATAATGTGGGCTTGTGTTTGGCAGCCTCTATCGCACGCATATTATCTCTACACCAGATTTTCGGGAAGCGGCGAGATTTCCCCCATTCGCCCGCGGTCTCCCCCGGAAGTTTTCGCCAGCCATAGCGGATGTACTCTCGGCCGAGCAAAACTTCTCTGAAGTTTAAAGTCTATCATCCACCGCCCTGAGAGGAACCTGTCTCCTCTGTGGGAAGTACTAGTCGGAGAAGGTCTCAGTCTACTGGATGTAGTTGATTGGAATAGCAGCAGTCGGAGAAGGAGGAAGCTGGACTTGGAGGATGCCTTCATTCAGGGACGAATTCCGCTGGCAGAACTTCGGACTCGAGTTTGAGAAACCCAGTGCATTTTATACTTGTCAGGTATGTTACAGTACAGGGTTCATCGTGTTGAGAGAGAGAGAGAGAGAGAGAGAGAGAGAGAGAGAGAGAGAGAGGAGAGAGAGAGAGAGAGAGAGGGGGGATTAATGTGTTTAATTATCAGAGAGAGAGAGAGAGAGAGAGAGAGAGAGAGAGAGAGAGATTGGATTAATTTGTTTATCCGTTTGTTTATTCATCAGAGAGAGAGAGAGAGAGAGAGAGAGAGAGAGAGAGAGAGAGAGAGATGCTTGAGAAAAACTAAAACTGGAAAAACGTCTAAAGAGGGAGTTAGGGGTTGATGTGCCTGCCAAGTACTGAAAACCTGTACCACATCAATGCCACACACACACACACACACACACACACACACATTTTGCCCTGGTTCCAATGTGTTCACATCCCTGACTGGAGATAGCACTGTGCCGGTGTCCACTGATGCCAATGTCCACTGCGGCCACCTACTTCTGGCTTGGATTAAGAAAAGTTGGTCTTCTAAGCTTCTGGCTAGTGTGAAAAGCATCTGACTTAATGTTTTTGGAATTTTGAAAGAAATGTGTCGCTCGAGATGGTATTACTGTTAGCCATTCAATATATCTATAACTCAAATGCGACTCCCTTACAAAAGTGTAGAATATTTGTATTTCTCTTCAAGAATTTGTAGTTATACATGTAGAAGCAAACTTAGTGTACGTACCAATTAACATAATAGATGTATGCATCTCTGTGGTATGAAATGTGCACTACTACCACTTACATGTACGATGAAACTTGAGTGTATATCGGATGTAGGGTTCAACCAGCTAATTGGTCTTGGGAAGTCTCCCCAGGCACCGGCCCGCTCAAACTACCCTGGCGTGTCTCAGACTGAAACTTTATGTGGTTGATTGTGAGATAACAGCTTTAACCCATTCAATGCTGAGGCTACTTCCGTTCAAAGCACAAGGATGCAAAGATTTCTTAAACCATCTAAACCCTGTGAATTTGGTATTCAATGGATAGCCCTCGCTGCGGACTCTCAGATGAGTACCCAGTTGCCTGGTTTCAGTATTTTATTGTATTTGCTTTGGTTTTCGCATCATTTAGTATTGGCCACATTTAATAGCCACCAGCAGCATACGGGTTAAGGAAGTCTTGCCAGGGGAATACCGGACACAGCTTCCTAAGTAGCCTCGATACCAGGCTGAATACATTTGTATTTCGGTATATTGCATGCTGTCTTTATAACTTCACTGTGCTTGCTGAGTCCAGTTTAGTTCTTAATTTCCACACCAGATGTCTGTTATTGGTATTCAACAGCCATACGATAATTCAGCAGTACTGCCATCT
>OZ012687.1:48680521-48827627 GCA_963942565.1 Maea johnstoni
CTTACCTTGAGACATGAAAAGAATGATATCTCTATTTGATTCCGGCTTAAATTAATTAACGTTTAGATATGTGGATGGGCTAGGCCTATTCTCTATGATGTTTATCCATTCAAAAAAAGTCCTTAATTTTGGAAGTTTTTATAAGTGTCTGTGATATATTGTGCAATGCATGTGTAACTCTACAAGGTGATCCTAACCTGAAAGTAGCCAACTGAAAATAAAAAGGAAGAAATGAAAGTACTATAATGCTTTTGACTTTATTTTCTAAAGAAATTAAACCCCTGCTAAAGTGAACTCTGGTTGCTCCGTCTCCCAGACTGGCACTAACCCAACGGCACCCTTCAAGAGTCTGTTTAGGCCACTCCAAATTTATTACTTGTCGTACGAGCTCCGGAGGCAGGAAATAAGCCATTTAGGAATAAAAAAAAAGTTGAAAAATGTGGCTTTTTTATTTATTTAATTTTTTTTAGAGTCTGCTGACTAGGACTGGTAGTGATATGTTTCTACCAGCCTATTCTAAACTAAATAAAATCAATCAATCAATCAATCCCTGTAACCTGAAGGGTGGGAGATATACATCCTCAAGTCTGAGACTCTACTACAGCATTGATAACATCCTGTAGTTGATTGAATCACCCTTACAATGAATATTCTTAAGACTTGCACTTTTTTTTTTGGAGTCTGACAGAAAATTTCAAAACCAGTAAGACACCAAAGTTGACTTTTTCTTTTTCTTTTTTTTGGAGTCTGACAGGATTTCTTTTTCAAAAAAAGCTCGTAAGACAAGTAATTAAATTGGAGTGGCCTTAGGTACTCATGCTGCTGATGCGATGCCTCATAGTAGTCATTATTATAGAGTTCACAACAAGTCAAAATTTTCAGTACTGATTATTGCTTTGTGACCAATCCATTATCAGTTAATCTCGTCTTAGATGAATAAAAGAATGTATGTGTAGCGAGAGACAAATTGCTATATGCGCTATACTGAAGGCCTGGCTGTGCGAGGGGTCCTGAATCTGGCCTAAGTGTGACATCACAAAGACCAATGAGGGCTCTTGTATCGTTTACATTACAGAGAAAGTTCAGGTTCAGGTTGACCGGCTGGTTTCATATCGACTTGTTTTTATTCATTTAAGAACTTGCAGATGTTTTCACACACAGTCAAAATGCAAGTCCTTCCCAAGAGCTTGTTGTACTGCACTTAGATGGAATATTCTAGGCATACACCTCATCTGGAAGATTTCATTCTTTTATCCCTTATGCTGCTGGTGACTGATTTGGCCAGTACAAAATGATGCAAAGAACCTAAGAAACTGACTGAAACCCTGGCACATGGGTACTGACCTTAGAGTACTCAGCGAGAGCTCTTCAATAAATACCAACATGATAGGGTTTAGATGATTTTCAAAAATATTTGTGTCCTTGTGCTCTGGACGGAAGTAGCCTCAGTTGGGCAAGACTCGCAAAAGTTAATTAATTAATGCTGTGCCCTGATTCTGTAATTATCGACATTTTTCTGTCCTGCAGGACAAGCACTGGTTGATTCGGCAAGCCAAGAACCCGATGTGCAATGAGTCCATCACCTACATAGACAACGCCTTCAGAAATAGGTAATACTTGTGGGCCCATCACGCTAAGTGACAAAAAAAAACTCTTTTTATCAGGCCTAAAAAGTTGATTGTTTCCTGTAACCCGACCCTAACAAGTTTTTAAAATCTCTCAGTTAACATTTTATTTTGTATCACCTATCATAGGATTCCTCCAAATAAGCGCACAGACCCCAAATAACTGCACTGCGCGTAGGGTGTGGCTATAAACGGAAGATTACCAATACCCTTTTGAGCGAATTTTTTCATAATTTGCTATGTGCATGTGCGCTTATTTGGAGAAATATAGTTTATATCAATATTTTCTTTTATTGATGTATTAGATTTATCATTCCGGTAAGATTGTAATATTATATCCCTGTATAATTGCCTTTATAGATGGCGCACGCTTCTTTCCGTTGACGACATGGTGGAGAGTATTATAAACCTCCTTAAGAAGCGCCATCTATTGGACAACACCTACATCGTATACTCCTCAGATAACGGCTTTCATTTAGGTAAATTGTTTTCAACGGATTCTGCAGAGAGTAAAAATTAATAAAAGTTTTGATATTCTTGAAAATGATTTAGATCCTTGAGTGTTTTTATGTGATTAATTTAAAAAAAACATGGCTAAGGTAATAATGTGTGCAGGGTATCAGAATCATAACTTAGGTAGGTTTCATATCTTGTATATGATCAAACTATTTTAAAATCTAGTTTCCTTGCAGTTTAACAAAGGTTTTTCGACTTTATTTGCACTAGCCCAACGTCATGCATTTGCACCTACACTATAGAATATCATAATAATAATAATGATAATAATAATAATAATAATAATAATGATAATAATAATAATAATGATAATAATAATAATAATAATAATAATAATAATAATAATAATAATAATAATAATAATAATAATAATAATGATAATGAATATAAAAAAATAATAATAATTATAATGACAAATTTGTTTAACCAATTATAACAGGTCAACAACTAAAAATTCTTTCTATAGGAATGATTGTCTACACTCCAGGACTTATTAATTATATTTTGTCACGCCTGTTGGTCTGGCAAATACTTCTGATAAAAAATAAATTTGAAAAAGTAAATGAATTGATTTTTTCCTCTGATTCAAAGGTCAGTTTTCACTTCCTAATGACAAGCGTCAGCTGTATGAGTTTGACATCAGAGTTCCGCTGATGGTCAGAGGTCCCGGAATCAAGCCTGGACAAATTAGACAGGTAAAGCCAACAAACAGAGGTATCCAACTGTCGCATTGTCACACCAGCATGCGACATTAAGGCCTCAAAGCTTGCGATTAGACAAAACATTGAATCACTGTTTAACTCAGGCAATTTCCTGTGAGCATGATCAAATGAGTATTCTATTTTTCAGGTTCAATGTAGAATAGAGATTGTATTAGAAAACACTATTTATCAATTCCACCCTTTGATTGATCTAGGTGTTGAATATTGCTATTAAGATGGCTGAAGCTATGGGTTTCACAGCTCAACATCAAAAAGTTGCTGTGCTCCACGACCAATTGTCTGTGCGTCAGGACTCCAAAATTTGGACACCCCTGACAAAAGTTGTGTAATTATTATTGTCACTGTATCAGGTCCTGTCGACATACTTATTGGCTTATCAAACCTTTTTTCCTCAATCTCTTTTTTAACATCAATGGTTATGTTTCCCGTTATCTTTATAGTTATTTTCATCATCCCAACTTAATTTAGGCTCATTATGTTTGCATTTCAAGATTTTGACTCTAAATGATATAGAGTTGCACTCACAGAGGGAGATCAACTCATGAGCTCACCATCACTTTGACTCATGAGCTCATGAGCTCCCAGATACAGTTTTTTTTTAATAGATATGTATTATTCAGCCCAGCAATTAATAAGTAAATACTTACTGATTGAGATTTATTAACATTTACATGTTTATTTCATTTAAAAATATGCTGGTGGGGGAAAATTCAGTATAACACTCAACAATGCCTGTACACATTGGGGATTGTAAACAAGACTTGACAGTGATAAGCAGTGATTAGAAAGTGTGTGGTAGGTGTTCTATGTTAGGTTTGTGTTCCCTACATAGACGAGTCGACAAGTTGACCACTCCAGCTCCAGCTCGGCTAGTGTGGCTTCAGTGCTTGAGCCACTCGAGTTTGTGAGCGGTGAGTGCAGCTCTACCAGTCCTATTACGAAATTAGGTGCTGAGAGGCAAGCAGTATCATTAGAAATATCTTTAAGATATTGAATCATTATGAGGAAATATCAATATTGTATCATACCATGAAAATATGCCAATACCTACCCCATCCTTCACAATATGCCACTTTTGCTAGATCTCCAGCCTTAGTTTTGAACATCTAATTCATCAGCCCTTTCTTTTTAAATGTTTGGTTATTTCTAGGAACCTGTTGTTAGTATCGACCTCGCCCCCACCTTCATAGCCATGTCGGGAGGGGTGGCGCCCCCTACGATGGACGGAAAATCTCTCCTGCCCCTCCTGACGGCGAAGGCGGCCCGCGTGCCCAGCGCGGAGTGGAGGCGAGACTTCCTGGTAGAACACAGTGGCGAACATAAACAGACAAACAAAGGCTGCCCTCAGTACAATGGACAAAATCTAGCGGTAAGTACAGGGATCAAAAAAATTGCTACTAAAAGTTATGAAAGGTAACCCTTCCAATGTTGAGGCAACTTTCATCCAAAGCACAAGGACGCATACGATTTTTGAAAAACATCTTAACTGTGTCATGTTGGTATTCATTGGAAAGCTCTTGCTGAGTACTTTCAGATGAGCACCCATATAATAGAGTTTCAATTATTTTTTGTATTGGCCAAATTAGCCAACAGCAGCATAAGGGTTAGAGGTTCAACCTTAGATGAATAAAAACAAGTGGATATGAAACCAGTCGGTCTAACTAAACAACCAGACTGCGGTGAATAGCACAAAAGTTACATTCTGCGCATGTTGGTGCACAAGTTGCTTTGTACTGTAAACGATAAGAGAGCCCTCATTGGTCTGTGTCTCCTAGTGATGTCACACTAAGGCCAGATTCAAGACCCTTGGGATTGCCAGGTCTTCACTATAGCACATATAGTATTTGGTCTCTCGTAACATATCCATTCTTTTACTCATCTAAGGTATATCCACAGGATCTGAAATAATGTCAATGATAATTAGCTGTGAAGTTGATCTAGGCACATAATGTCACTGTCTTATCTGACCTTCCCTGGGTGTGTGCTCTATTGGCTAATAGTTGTGTATTAGGTATTCTTCTTGGCCTTCCCTACCTGTAATATATGGCTGCAAACTCTATCAATTAGCAGTTTCCCGTTTCCCAGGATATTTGCACTCAGAAGTCCTGAACAATATCATTGCAATTAGAGATTTAAATGAAATGTTTGCTTCCTGTGTAGGAGTTGTCTTGCCTTACAGGTGTTGGCCTGACATTAACCCTTATGCTGCCGAAAGCTAATTTGGCCAATACAAAATGATGCAAAAATCCGGAAAAATGATTGAAACCCTGGCATATGGGTACTCATCTGAGAGTACTCAGAGCTTTCCTATGAATACCAACATGACAGGGATTAGATGGTTTCCAAAAATCTTTGCATCCTTGTGCTTTGGACGAAAGTAGCATTGGGAGAGTTGATAGATATGATTAGCACCTAGATAGCCAATTAGTAGAGAATTAGGTGGGATGCTTGGTAGTATTCATTAACAAGTAAGTGGAGTCTCCTGTTAAAATTCAAGATTAGAAGAGTTCATCTAGGTGCTGAAGTCATGGCAGTGCAGAATCTGAATATCCACCAGGGGTGTCCAGATATTGAGGTCCTGTACCACAGGCAACTGATCCTGGAGCACAACAAGTTTTGGTGTGAACTTTGCGATTTTCAGTTTGAATATTGTCACCAGATAATTAAGACTACCATATCAGCCTTTCTAGCAGTAATAAGAACCTATTTCAATCAATAAGT
This sequence comes from Maea johnstoni, assembly GCA_963942565.1. Taxonomy (NCBI): domain Eukaryota; kingdom Metazoa; phylum Annelida; class Polychaeta; order Spionida; family Magelonidae; genus Maea; species Maea johnstoni. The sequence continues at coordinate 48,686,106 of OZ012687.1, forward strand.
AGTACCAATAAAATTGAGTTTACACTTTTTGCAAATACAAACTGCATTCAAAAATGCAATCTAATAGACATAACTGGTCAAATTTCCCGAAAGTTTCCTGAGTTAAACAGTGATTATAGGTCACATATTGTCGCACGTTTTGAAGTCTCTGATGCATGTCGGTGCGATAATGCGACAGTTGATCCGCTGGCTTCACAATGGGAAGTAACTCCAGAAGGAAGAGAAAGTTTGAATGGAATAATAATGAATGTATATATACTGTACCAGAAGATGAGGATACATTAGAAGAAGAGGAATCTTGGCTTCACAAACTGCATGATCTCAGTGCCAGATTAAGAAAGCTGTCAGAGCACATGTAGGTTAGATGAATGTAAGAATTGATATGTAGAGGGTGACCAATTACTGTATACGCTATAGTGAAAACCTGGCTATCCCAGGGGGCTGGCATCTGGCCTCAGTGTGACCTCACTAGGAGACAAAGACCAATGAGGACTCTCGTATCGCTTACATTACAGAGAAAGCTGCACAGCAAGATGTGCAAAACGTAACTTTTAGGCTATTCTGGTTGCCTGGTTGTTTAGCTAGGTTGACTGGTGGGTTTCATATCCACTTGTTTTTATTCAGGAATGATTTGAGACCAGTGTTTTGTCTAAAATATGTAAAAATCTAAGGTAGGCGAGTTTAAGGTAAAACCAGGTTTTCTGTATTTTTGAAAAAAAGGGAATTAATATGTGTATATTCTTAACAATAGGAATTAACATATGTTTATATATATTTTAGAAATGATAATTTTATACACACTTGTGTATATTTTTTTTTGAAATTATAATTTATATGTGTATATATATTTCAGAAATGGTAATGATTTACATGTGTATATATCTTTTCCTGACCTATTGCTATTATGTTCTACCTTCAGAACTGTTTTCCTGACTGCGTCTGTGAGGACTCGTGGAACAATACTTACACCTGCATTAGGACACTGACAGAGGAGGAAAACCTCATCTATTGCGAACTTGCTGATAATGAGGTATGATATTCACCCACGTCCCTACAGAAATTGTCGTCTGCAATTTTGATTCTTTTGGCAATTATTTTGGAATTGAAAATTATTTTACAAAATATTTGAAGGAGAGTTGTTGGTAAAGTTCTGATAAACATTTCTCCATCAAATATTTTGCTAATTATGCTTTTGCTTGCAAGATTTCGTCAACATTGTCTGGCTGTTTTGACTGATTTGAGCAATACTGGGTTAACATGTTCTTGCCTGTATATAGCAAACAACAGCACCTGACTTTTTTGATGATACTGATCTGATCAAAGTATTTTTTGAAATTTTTTTTTAGGGTAAATGTTGATAAAGAACAATAATTGTGCATGCAGCGCCCAAAATTTGGTTGACTATTTTGTTGATATCTCTCTGGCAAATTTCCAAGAAATATTTGAAGGAGAAATGTTGATCAGGAACTAATTAACATCTATCCTTATTTTCGTTTCCAATTTATAATCACCTCCAAAGTTGTATTGGAAAGTGTCTTAGGTGCAGACAACACTTGTCAACAGAATATGCAGGCATGAATGGGTTAACCGATAATCCTACTTCAAATATTTTTCCAAGTATGACTTAATCCCTGAAGCAGGCAGCAACATATAAGTGTTTACCCGCTTTCCATGGCAAATAGAAACTGGTTCTGGATAAATAGAAATCATAAGTTACTATAAGTTACAATGAAAATATAGTTTATTTAAGATTTAACTACGATTTCTATTTTTGATGCACAAGTGAAATATTATGTTAGGACAGTAAAAACTTATTTCATATTTGAAAAATGAAATTACAAGGCACGTTCTATAATAATGTGTTACAATATTTGGTTACAGGGTTTTATTGAAGTTTACGACATGGCTAAGGATCCCGATCAGATGGTGAACTTGGGCCGTTCCATGGACCCACGAAAACGCATCGCTCAAAATCATCGCCTCGTGAGACTCGCAACATGTGCCGGAAAAACCTGCATGTAGGAGGATCCCGAAGCTGGGACGAGGGATTCTCTTTCTAATATTTTGTGAAAATGTTCTTTCAGGGCTCGATACTAAGGGCTGCCCTACTGCCCCAGGCAGGTAGAAATGTTCAAAATGGCTAAAGGGCAGGTAAAAATCAGTGTGAACCTGCCCCACATGGCAGGTAAGATTTCATCATGTAACTTCAGAGATACTCTAACACAAGGGAAATCCAACATTTTTCAACAGTACAGACAAAGCTATAGGAAGAAAACACTTACTGTATAACGGGTATATTTCCCGGGACTTTTATTTCCCGAAAAATGATGTTTTCTACTTTTTCCCGTTTTTTAATTTCCCGTCCTGCACATGGCTGCACTGATATTAAATTTACCGAAAGTGTGTGTTTTCGCTTCTGAATCTAATAGTGCAGACGAATGTTGTATGCACTGAATGTGCCGTGGAATGCAGAACAACAAAGCCATCCCAGCTCAATTGAGATGACATGGCTGACTCAATTGTTCTGAGCATTAATAGCAATTAGAGCATCATAAATCCAAGTCGGACCGGTTCGTGGGCAGGTGGAGAAACTTTGTGAGTACTGCAAACAGTACTAGAATACACTCAAATTATCAGTCCGCCTGAATTTATCCATTGAGGACCGGTTCGTGGGTAGGTTGGCAACTGTCCGTGAGAGACTGTGAGTACTGCAAACATGAGGCATAATCCCCAAACCTGCCAAGGCCGGTATAAGTTTACGTTACAAAAAGCATGGCCAGTTTGTTGGATGGAAAACGTAAACGGAGATCGGAGTTATTTCATGATAAGTCATATATAAATAATTACATTTTCATTCAGTTCAAAGATTCATTTATTTACAAAAAACTAGTATATATAACGTAACAAATTCATATCTTAACACAAACTGAGAATTCAGACTCCGACACATCGTCATCTGCGAACACCGTCTGCCACACCATACCAACAAAAATGATTAAAGATAACGTTTTTATTGTTGCCGTCTCAAACCCATTCGGTAAATTCGGGAAGATTAAGCACACGTTAACATTACCCTTTATACAGTAATTGGTACAAGTAAACTACATCAGAAAAGTCACTTTTATGTTCATTTTATCGCACCTTTTGCAGGGCAGGTCAAAATTGTTGTCGGGCAGGTAGAAATTAAAGTTACCTGCCCTACTTGGCAAGTGCCTTCAAAAGTTAATGTTGAGCCCTGTCTTTATTCCAAAGTTAATGTATACTTGTATCATAGATCCTGATGACAATTTTTAAATGAACTCATACGCATGAATAGGTTGAGATCCCCTATGAGAATCATTTTCCCATGTTCCACCTTGTAACTGGTGAACTTGTGTGACTCCCCTTTAACCCTTATGCTGCTGGTGGCTAATTTGACCAATACAAAATGATTAAAAAAAAACTGAAAAAGGACTGATACCCTGGCACATGGATACTCATCTGACAGTACTCAGTGACAGTCCCTCACACAGAATGCACCTATTATACAGAAATATGAGCCTGGTATATAACAGAATCCCCACCCCTACCTATTACCAGGGGGAGGCGGAAGAGTTGCTTAATTACAGACTGATACTTACTAGCATAGGGGTTAACCCTTATGCTGCTGGTGGCTAATTTGTTAATTCAAAGTTATGCAAAAAAACGTAGAAATGACTGTAACCCTGGCAAATGGGTACTCATCTGAAAGTACTCAGTGAGAGCTATCGAATGAGTACCAACATGACAGGGTTTGGATGTTTTTCAAAAAATCTTTGCGTTCTTGTACATGGGACGAAATTAAGTAGCCTCAGCATTGGAAGGGTTAAGAGGCGCTGTCAGAGTTGTGTTATGCAATCCCTTCCCGAGGCAGGCAAGAATCAAGGTCTGATATTAACTAAGTAACCTATTATTATGTTACTCTTGGAAGACACGACTGGCTTGATCGCGGCTGGATAGTGCAATATCTGAAATAGACTAGCTTTAACTCGACGAGGGCCTGCCCTGATGGCAGAGTGGTCTAGGCATTGCCACTGACCGCTTGCTCAATTTGAATGCTATAACCAGGTGGCACTACCATATCAACCGTGTAGCAATAATGATGACCTATATAATAAGCCTATATCAATCAACTGGTGGTATCAAACTCCATGTTTAAGTGTTTTCTAAGTACAAACTGAATTTGAAAAATACACAAAAAACATTTAATAGAATTATGTGGTCATGTTTCCAAAAAATTTCCTGAATTAACCCTTCCAATCCTGAGGCTACTTTCATCCAAAGCAGAAGGATGCAAATACTTCCGAAAACCATCTAAACCCTGTCATGTTGGTATTCATTAGATAACTCTCGCTGAGGACTCTCAGATGAGTACCCTGACAATTTTTGAATTTTTTTTCTAATAAAAGCACTTTTTAGGAAAATATTTGAAGGAGAAATGTTAACCAGAGGTTACACAACAACTCCGCTTCAAATATTTTGAGAACCTTTGGTTTATTCCCAAGTTATTTTCAGAAGTATGAAAGAAGCAGACGATACTTTCTAGAGAAACTCTGAGTGTGAATGGGTTAATATATGAGGATCACAGATAATAGAGCAAACAGACATGATTAACCCATTAAGAGTGTCATCTGGACTTGTGATACCTTTGAAAATAGATTTGGAGCTCAGCATAAAATTGCAAAATATTTGAAGGAGAGTTGTATATAGAGTTCTGAAGAACATCTCTCCTTCAAATATTTTCTGAAAAATGCAAGAAAAATATCACCAAAATAATTAGGTGATTGTGTCTCCAATGGTCATGAATAAAAAATAAAACCAACATTATTTGTCTCCATGATAAATTGTATGAAAAATAATAATAATGTATTGTATGCTGTATATGTGATATTTTCACAATATTAGAGTTATCATGAATTTATTTGTTACAGATGTGAATGTTCTGATTTCTGTAACATTATATTTCAATGAGACACAGTGTCGCTGTATATTTTCAGTGGGTAATCTTGATTCATGGTGTTAATATTTCAAGTTTTAACCAAATTAATACCTGTGGAGCCAATAAAACAAATAGACCTTTTTGGCAATACCTTTGCATCAAAATTTTGTGATTTGTTTTTCTACATTGTTATAGATCTAGACGCCTAGGAGATGTCTGAGCATGATTTGGTTTAAGGAGAAATGTTCATCATACGTTAACCCTTATGCTGCTGGTACAAAATTTGACCAATGCAAAATGACTGAAACCCTGGCGCATGGATACTCATCTGAGAGTACTCAGCGTGAGTTATCCAATGAATACCAACATGACAGGGTTTACATGATTTTCAAAAATATTTGTGTCCTTGTTTTGGACAAAAATAGCCATAGCATGGGAAGGGTTAAACCACCTCATACCCATTGATGCCTGTATAGATCATAAATGGCCTGTCTATTTATGTTATATCTTATTGACCAAGATGTTTTCTCTTAACCCTTATGCTGCTGATGGCTAATTTGGCCTGTACAAAATCAGGCAAAAATCCTGAAAAATTATTGAAACCCTGGCAAATGGGTACTCATCTGAGAGTACTCATCTGAGAGTACTCAGCGAGAGCTTGCCAATGAATACCAATATGACAGGGTTTAGATGATTTTCAAAAATCTTTGCATCCTTGTGCTTTAGATGAAAATAGCTTCAGCATTGGAAGGGTTAATAATTAGAAGGAGAAATGTTGACCAGGTACTGTCTCACAAATATGCCTATTAAAGCTATGTAAAATTGTGATCAATTTTCATTTTTTTAGTATCAAAAGCCAAGATGACACTATGGAAATCTGAAGGTATGGATGGGAAAAAGTCACTCTCTTTTGTTCCTAATCCTTCTGATGCTGAGGTTTCTTTCGTCCAAACCACAAGGATGCAAAGAATCTTGAAATACATCTAAACCCTGTCATGTTGATGTTCATCGGATAGGCCTCGCTGTGTACTTTCAGATGAGTACCCATATGCCAGGGTTTCAGTCATTTTTCCGTTTTTTTGCCTCATTTGGTTTTGCCCAAATGAGCCACCACCAGCATAAGGAGTAAAGTATCATAACTCAAGATCACACTATGGAAATCTCAATTTATCGAACTATTAAATTCACTCTCTTCTGTTCCTAATATCTCCATCACATTTCATATGGTAGATGCCGTAAGGTTACATGTATCCAGTGGTTCCTATTAGTAACATGATACACCATGCATGTGTTCTTAAACCAGTGGCTAAAAGCAGCCTGACAATTTAGGTGAAATCCTAAAGGCAAAAGTATAGTTACGAAAATATTTGATGGAGAAATGTTCATCAGTATACTACAAACAACTCTCCTTCAAATATTTTGTAAAATAATTCTTAATTTCCAAGTTATTTTCAAAAGTATCAAAGATCCAGAAGGACTCAATTCTAGAAGGGAAAGTGTGCATTGAGCATGTAATATTTTGATGGAAAACGCGAAGTTGTGCGGAGAAAGGCGCCCGCGACCGCATGTCAATGGCTGTTATAGTTCTATCTCACTATACTCTATTGATAACTTGAACAATTGAGCTTTTGTTGTAGTTAGATATGATCCAATGATATGTTGTGTGCTTCATGCACGAGTCCACCCAGCTGAACAGCACCAGCCCCCCCTGCCCCCCCCCCCCCCCCCCCCCCCCCCCCTGATTGTTGGCGCGCAAAAGCTCAAAGAGACTGGCACTAGTCTAATCAATGCAAAATTCGCGCGCACATGTCTCAAGGGACTGGCATGCTAGTCTATCCATTGAATTCCTACACGCGGTGGCGAGGGTAGCCGAACAACACCGCAACAAGTAATCTCCATTTTCTTATGAGTAAGACACTAGCGACTCCAATATACATTTAATTGACAGACAATCATAATAGGATGATTTTAAACTTGATAAAACGCATTATATATTTAAATAGGAAAAAAGTACCAGACAATGACGTCACTTTGTATTCTATCCCGGTAAATCGGTCACCTAGGAATGCAGATGTATCCTTCCATTTATGAAGAGAATGTTCTTTACTAAAACGGCTATATCACAACATTGAGGGCGCCTAACTAGTAACGAAGCAAGGATACAACATTTCACTGACAGACAATCATGATTGAATGATTATAAGTGTTTAAAAAACGCATTGTATGGATATTTCTGTGGTCACGTGATCAATATCTGTCCGCAGCTTATTCTAAGTATAGGAAAAGCAATGATTAAGCGCGATACCGATGTTGAAGAAGTGTCCAAGGCCACAACCAATCAGAGAATTGGGCGCTCGAACGTCCAGACGACTAATTCAAGGGTAAAGCATTAATACCCTAATGAGGAATTTTAGTGCCATTTATATTTGTTTCATCACTAATGCAGTAGGATCATGGTGACATAAAATAAATTCTTAATGATTTGGGACACTTTTTAAAAAAGACTTTTTATGGGCTGAGGAGGCCCATGTTTTCTGAAAATACCGACAAAGCAGAGGAATTAGTAGCACAGATTTCCCTTAATGGCCATCAGTGTCAAGTGTGGCCCAAAATCTATTACATTTATTTTGCAAAATAATTATAGTGGCCCAAATTCTTAGGGTGGTCTAAATTACCGAGAAATTACGGTAGTTTCAAATATCTTCCAGATACAGAAAAGCCTGGCAATCTCAGAGAATGACAAATCGTGTCATGCATTTAAAATGTTATTCTGAAGCACTACCTAATTGTATAAGCTATTACATGTAGTGTATCTGTTGTTAAATCGAATGTAATGAAACATGAGCTAAGTTATTAAGGGGATATAGTTCCATGGAAAGACGCCTAGCCCTTCTGTTTTCCTTTTCATTTGTTTTTACTGATCTATTATAAAAAGAAATACAATAATCAAAATTTTAAGAATCGTATCTTTTCTAAATATGCTGACTGTGATTCACATCACAACAAAGAAAAAGATATACCATTGATTCTTATTAATTTGGGACACTTTTTAATTATACATTTTATGAGTTCAGGGTGGCCCATATTTTCTGAAAATACCTTGCTATTGTATCAGCAAGATTTACAGCTAGGTCCATATTTTGTGAAATGGCAACTGGCGATAGATCGAGGGTTGCCCAGAATTCTCATTAATTATTTTACAAAATAATTATAGGGGTCCAAACTCCTAGGGTGGTCTAAATTTCTGAGGATTTACGGTAGGCTTTTCATTAAACTTGTCCTATGTATTATCTCTCTAGTGCCTTATTACTGTCATGAGTATATTTAAATGGGTATCTATATTGTCTCCTTTTTTGGGGGGACATTTAAACTATCGAAAAAGGGTTATGATTCTAAAGGATAGAAAATTGTGATTAGTGGTAGAATTTTCATCCGTTCATGTATTGCTGAACATGTATTCAATTTCTACTACAGATTTTAATGCATTGGTAATTATATTTGTATAGATAAAAGATAAAAGTGAAAGATATATCAATTTTCTGAGAAATAATTATTCAATAATTACTGCTCTGGACATCAGTGATAACATTCTCTTGTTTGAACAAAGATGTGATAAATTTACTCTGCCAAAGAGATACGTTTACTATGCCAAAGAGATATGTTTACTATGCCAAAGATGCATGTCTTGAAACAAATGTGCCTGACTTTAAAACATGCCTCATAATCCTGGATTGTATTATAAACCAATCAGTCTGCATAGAAAGCAAATTTGTAAGGTTATGTTTTCAAACATGCTAATTCTAGTTGCCAAAAACTTTTACTTAGCTTAAAACCAGTCAGGCAACATTTTGTAAACTTCAATTTAGAAATTTGAAATGTGAGATTTCACGTTGGTGAAATTTTGCATACTAACAGTATTGTATAAGTAGTGCCATTGCCAACATCTCTTGCTAGGGTATTGTACAACCATGTTTAACATTCTAATGCTAAGGCTACTTTTGTCCAAAGCACAAGGACGCAAACATTGTTGATAACCTTTTCAACCCTGTTATGTTGGTATTCATCGGATAGCTCTCACTGAGCACTCTCAGATAGGTACCCATGTGCCAGGGTTTCAGTCATTTACCATGATTTTTGCTTCATTTCGTATTGGCCAAATTAGCCACCAGCAGCATAAGGGTAAAGAGGCCAAGTCCTTTCTCTTTCCTTGAAGGAAGATAAACTAAAACTATGCAATGTTATACTCTAATACAACTAGAATCTGCAGAACTAAAAGAAAACAAGTATATTTCCTGTTTTGTAATCTATATTTTTCTATTAAATTGAGATAATGTATAGAAATTGTGTATAACTAAGTCACCGAAGGGTCGTATGTAAAGGATGATGATGTCACACACAACCTATGTATGTTAGTGATCTACTCCATTGGTGTATATATGATCTTTATCCTCTTATCAAATAAAACAATTATTATGTTGCTTGTAGTTATTTGTGCTTGATATATTCTTCGCAATTCCTCCTACTATATTATGCTTATTATCCATGGAATTTCTGTTAAATTGTTAGTTATTTGAAAATATTTTCATTTATGATTATGCCAATGCTAAATTGCAGTATTGCAAAAATTATGCTTTATATTTGAAATAAAGAAATACAAATATTTTGCCCTAAAGTCTAAGAAAACCAAAGTATCTAATGATTCCTCCACTGTCCGAAATACTCTCAATGCAGGAAACTTGCATCTCTCTCTCTCTCTCTCTCTCTCTCTCTCTCTCTCTCTCTCTCTCTCTCTCTCTCTCTCTCTCTCTCTCTCTCTCTCTCTCTCCTGTTAATCCTTTAGATATACAGATGATTTTGATTTGCCGGTATTTACCAATCAGACGCTATCAGTAAATTACTTAGTAATATTCCATAAATTCTGAAAAGCATCAGATCAGCAAAATTACAACATTAACAGGTCAACAAGATGCCTGTCCTGTGTGGGCGAGACAATGACACATAAACAGGACACAGTTATTGCATCCTGATTGAGGGCTTGCAAGGGTAATTAGTAGTTAATACTGTCAGGTGGGTGGCCTTTGATTCCACTCATCAAGAGTTGAGATGAGAGCAGACACCAACTAGTGTAAGACTAGGATAGTGCCAACGCGTCCCCCATGCTGATGGCTTATCATTACTAATTACCATTAAAAGTAGCTCAGTTGGTTAGGTGTCGGACTAGTAATCAGTAGGTCGCTGGTTCAATTCCCAGGCGGGGCACTTTGGGCTTTTCTCGGGCAAGACAGTTTATTCCATATTGCCTCGGTCTACCCAGCTGCAAAATGGATACCTAGCATTAAAGGGGAACTAAAGACTCACATACATATAAGGGCTTGATCAAGCTGTTACGGAATCACATTTTTGCTGTTCAAGCTTAGATATCTTGTTAATGGAAAAAGTTAGGAAATCATGCTTTATATGGTTGTGTAGGGCTTTGAAAGTTCCAAGTTCCCCAGAAAATGATTTTTCGGTAAAAAAGGGAAAAAAACATGCCTGTTACGGAATCACTCAAAATTACCATCTGTTTTCTACCACTTTAATCAAATACCACTTTCATGCTGTTCCTGCCACTTTTTTCCAAAAGTTTCTTTATCATGTGGTAGGTAAATTTGTTTTGCACAGATTCCACCACAAAGTTAGGTGTTGAATAAGTTAAAGTGAACTTTATTCAAGAAACTTTGACAGATGGTCTTGTTACGGAATCACATTTACCATTTGTTACGGAATCACATTTTCTGTAACAATCAATATCTTTCATTAAAAGAGTGCACTATGGGGAAATTTTCTGCTTTAATAAAAAGTTAAGTTAGTGTACTGATATAAAGACATAAATTTTACGGAAGGGAGCACTTAATTAGGAATTACATGGCAGCAGAGAGTGGGTTTTATACGTCTCTGATGGTAGGTAACAGATGACAATGTCTAATGTTAGAGGGACCACTTCCCCACAAGGGCAATAGTTAAACAATTAACTTATATATGCTGTAATTGATTTAACATTGAAGCTTCTTATGAATAGATCATTAATCTGAAAAGGTTTTGAAAAACATGATGTAACCTTCTGCATTCTCAGAGGTAGATTTCACTCACTACCTGGTCAGTTTTATATCACTTCCTGTACACATCAAGGATGTTGGTATACCCCAGACAATGTGGATTCTGTTTTTCCTCCACTGTCCCCTCTCATTAACACCCCTTATTGTTTAGTCTGGGGAAGGAGGATATGATTTGGGGGGAAATTGCATCTACCCTGATTAACTGAATGGGTGGCTTCAGGATTAGGGATGTAGAGGTGAATGGAGAAATTGCATGTGCAGACAGGATGGAGGTGTCAGTCAAGGTACACATCTGTACACATACCAATTGATATCAAACTAGCTGAGTTATGAATGAATTATGAACATTTATAGTTAATGCCAAATTTGCTAAATACTTATAAAATAACTATGTAATGATTCTTTTTAAACATGCCTTTGTGATCTTATTAACTGTTGGATATATTTTCTGGAGTAGATCATACATGTCTATTGGGCAAATGGAGAATCCCTGGAAATTTGTTTTAAAAATCATTTAGACTGCTGATCTATGACTGGCTTTGTATAAAACAGTATCATATGAGTCTTCCATATGATTATATTGTATCTTTGAGTGATGTAACAAAATTTTGTTCTCTGAGAAATGTTTATGTATTGAATCCTTCCCCTTCTACACTTGTGACAAAAGTTTCTAAAGTGTCCTCAACAGTGTGTAAGTTCCATCTGAAACACTGAATAAATTCCTCTAAAATTTAATGCGGGTGGTCAAGTTTTAAAATATATGCATAAATAGAGACTTCAGGATCTGGGCTACATTGACCATGTGCTAAACTTCAGTTTTCTTCTTTACTTGAAGGAGAATCTCTGTTTCTGTGAAGGTATCTAAAATCTCGGTCAAAGAGCTTTCCTGTCCACCACAGATATAGATTCTCTAAAATCTACTCTTTTACAAAAGTCTTGAACAAATAGGGTTCAAGAATGATATTACTATAGGATAAGACAGCCAAATGAAGGAGCAAGTTTTCCTGAATTTGAGGGAAAATATTGAATTCAATATTCTAAAATGCTGTACGCAACAGTTTGAATAGGTTGATATGGCCCATTATAACCATGAACATGCATGTACTTCTTGAAATAAATGCCTTATAAAAAGACACTGAATTTAAACTAGAGTGAAAACAGTTCATTTATATATTTGAAAATATACTTTTAAAGGATTACTCACAAAATTATTTGGGTGTCCTGATGGGTGATTTTTGAGGGAGTGGGCGTCCAAATGATGCTGAGATGCCCTGCTGGCCAGCTTAATTATATACTCTACTTTAAAATTGTGTGAATGTTTTTAAAAAGGTAGTTTGGTGCTATGGCACATTTTGAATAATTTTACCTTTCTCAAAATTGTATGTGAGTTACTATTTTATAAAGAACTTCATCTGATTTCCATGTACAGCTTAGTCCTTGTCCAATAAAAGCGTTTTGATGCCATATTGAAACTACTACACGATAATGGACATATACTTTTTTTTCAAAATACTGTGCACAATGTCTCATTCTAAATATGGAAACTATCAGTTAATACTAAACTTAAAGTTAAGATAACAAACTAGTGTATTTAAAGAATGTTCAAGACATCTATAGGCTTGAACCAGTCAATTTATCAAATATGTGATTCCGTAACGTTACGGAATCACCAACTTTAACCCCCACAAAAACACTGTTTGAAAATTTATTTTTCAAAAGTGTGTCCCTCATAGTTAAATAAGTGTTAAAATGCTTTTTTCTATGAAGTTTCATAGTAATGATCCAATCTGAACATTTTCAAAAATTAAAAAAATGCTATTTTTCTGTTACGGAATCACATGTTACGGAATCACAGATCACGGTATTTTAAAATTCATCAAAAACACTCCAAAACATAATATTCAATCCTATATCTCTTGGCACAGTCTTCCCAGGTATAATTGTATCATCTTAAGCAATGTTGAATATCATAAGATGGTTTTACAAAAAAAATATGGTGGTTTTAACATTTTGTTCAATGTTATTGTCAGAAAGGCGTTGAACAAACAAACAAACACCCTGCAGTAAAATGTTCATAAGTTTTTTCATAAATGGGAATACAGTAAATCTGACTAAAGATCCAGAAACTTCAGAATTCTAGCTTTCCAAATATGTAAGATACATATTGCTACTATACAATTTATTTTTTGTCTTAGATGCTAACTTCAACTTGACGCGAGGTTCCAGAACCCGCCGGTAGGCGGCTTCAAACACGTCGAATGCCTTTGTGGAACGCCTGGGATTGTTTCATTACTGAAAACTTGGTTCTTCCAGTTATGTATGATAGCGTCCACTCTGTTTTGGTCAAACAGCATGGATACATTCAATGGACTAATTGTACTAAGAATACACTTTTAGGAAATTAAATAACCTTTTTTAAATCAGTGAAATTAGCGATTTTACAGCTTTGATGACGTCACAAGTAATTATAATATTATAATACGCGACGGTGGCGACGCGTAGCGGCCGGGCGTTCATTTACACTACAGACCTGTAATGTAAATGAACGCCGAACACGAACACGTTACAGTCAACCCCCCCCCCCCCCCCCTACACCCATTCTACTGCCGACACATGGCATCCAACCCTAGTTCCGAAAAACTCTGGATCGAGCCCATAAGCTTATATGAAAGTAATACTTTTCAAGAATAGGATGTTGTCCTCCTTTTTCTCTCAGTGATCCCATGAGGGGAGAATTTATTTTGCGTATTGCCATCAGCCTGCCCAGCCCCTTGTAGCAGCCATGTTTTAGTTCCCCTTTAATGAGACAGTGCTTAGAGTTTGTGCGCTATATGCTGCCAGCTGCTCTGGAATATCCCCCGGGGGATTGAAATGGTTTCCGTGTATACAGGCCTGCGAGGGGAGGAAGGGCATGTGAACATTTTGGTGGATACAAGACTATAAACCTAATACCTTTACCTTTAACTTTGGAAGTGGCTCAGGGGCTGCACAGCCAGCCAGCCGGCTACGCAGCCTATACTTCAGCATTTGGCTACAAAGTCGTAATATCATCAATGTGGATGGCAAATATATAAAGAAAGTGTAGTTTTACATTGGTAATAGAAAGTTTAATGGTGCGAACAAATACAATATATTAAGAGAGTGACCCACTCTTTCAACCATAGGTTATATATCATGAACATTAGTAAGTATGGCAAGCATTTTGAGAGTTTATAAAGCATATTTTAATATTTGAAAATATTTATTGATATTTATTAACATAATAATCAATAAATGATTTATAAACATTAGAAAATAATTGTAAATACTAGAAATATTCCTTATATTTATAATTCATTTATTAATATTTATAAATAATCCACAATAAATGATAAGAAGACACTTCTTAATATCATTTTTTTTATTATTTATAAATCATTTCTTAATATCTATAATTCATTTTCTAAAATTTGTAAATACTGCATTTACAAATATTAAGAAATGATTTATAAATACATGTACCAGCCCCTTCCATTAATGTTAATTCTATTCACTCTCCCTTACCAATCTAATAACGTAATCATAATGTGATTAAAACCAGGGGCCTGTTTCTCGTATCGTAAAGTACGAATCGTTCCTAATATACGATTTCCTAAATTAAGGAACGTCTTTACGAAGATCAGTTATTGCGTTTCTCGAAGCTCTTCGTAAATGAATTCGAAATCTTTTGATTGATGACGTCATTTGCGGGAAAATATTGTTGTGACATCCTTTTGTTGCGTATATACTTAGATGACCAAGACTTCTTAGTTCAATGTATATAGTCCTATTGTTGCGTATGCCATTCACTACGGGAGTGGCATCAGTGACATGAACGTCAGGGATGGATGGGCCATTTATCCCGCCGAAACAGAAAAATCGTTAATTACGATCTTCAACAATGAAAATCGTACTTTACGATACGATAAATCCATGTGATTCAATAAGTTCTGTGGACTGTTGGACTAATCCCTTTTCATATTGTTGAAGAACTCTCAAGCTAAAATTTCTCAAAATAGTCTGGCTTAGATAGAGTCAGTTCCAATTGTTCTTTTGACTGTCGGAGATTTTAATCTGATTATTGAAAAACAATTACAACTGAGGGACAAGTTGCTAGTAAAATCCCAGATACTCCCCTTTCATTTGAGACCAAGAAATAAGAGCTACTCGGTGGGGGTAATTAAACTCCGGTTTTATATGAGCTAGAGCCATTTGAGGATTTGGCGGCTAGTCTATTCCATGGCAATCCATCATGTTTATTATAGTTTAGTGGGTACTTTCAATTTTTGTACGATAGAAAATCCCGACAGCACGGATTGAGGATGTGGTGATTTCCGCAGGTACTAGTAGAAATTCTGAAAGTTCCAATGTCTATTCACAACTACCTGACTGGCATCAGCTCTTAACAGATTTGGGGGAACATGGAAAAGTAAAATGTTTTTTAGACAGTATAATTAACAGCATAGGTAAGGCCCATTTACTGACCACATACATTGCATACCTTACACCCCTTATTACCCCCTAATGGGTTAAGAGTTCCTCTAGAAATCGTCGTGTGCATCTATGATACTTTTGACAATAACTTCAGAATTAATAATAATTTTACAAAATATTTGAAGGAGAGTTGTTGGTTATGTTTTGATGAACATTTCTTCTTCATATATTTTCCCAACTATACATTCTGCTGAAATATTTTACCAAAATTGTCAGGCTGCTTTTGGCCGTTGTGAGCATTAATGGGTTAATATCTATGGCCCCAGATAAGACTTCTGCTTCTTATCCCTATAAGTGATTATGATTCCATATAGTAATATGCACGAACACATACAGGGAGAAAAAGAAAGATGAACTATATTTTTTAAATTCTAGTCTTGGTGACTTTATTTTATTCATGAGATTGGCATCCTAAATAAAAAGCTTAGTGAGTTAAATAGTCGGTTGCGAGAGTTTGCCTTATTATGCTAATCCACAAAGGTAGTTCAATGATTTAGATGTTGAGAAGACCGCAAGATAATTTGCATACCTGATCTCCCTCGCTTGCCCGCAACTGTTTGCAGTACTCATGTACCACAGCTATCCTTTAAGGTGCTTCGGTAGAGAAGGAAGCGTCTGCATCCTAAACGCCCTGTAGTACTCAGACGACCAGTGCGACCATCTACTACAAGAAACGTCGTACCGAGGCACCTTAAGTACATGATGTTAAGACGAGATAATTTGCATACCTAATCTGAGTAATCTCCACTCACTTACCCGCAACTGTTTGCAGTATTCATGTACCAGGATAGCTAGTCTAAAGGTGCTTCGGTAAAGAGGAAAAGGTCTGCGTCCTATTCTCCCTATAGTATCGAGAAGACCAGTGCTGTCATCTACGGCAAGAAACGTCGTACCAAGGCGAGGCACCTTAATAAGGACAAGCCGTTGAGAAGGATACACGCTTAATTGCATACGTAATCTACCTATTCTCCATAGATGTTTGCAGCATTCAGACACCAAGGAGACACTATTGATCACTGCCACCTGACAATGGCTAAACTCTTGTGGTCAGGTTGCTTGTAAGAACATGCAGGAATTACCTCTCACATTTTGTATATTACATTGTTTGTGATTGCCTAATAAAGCACAAGTGCATGAAGGAAGGAAGGGATGTGTTTGGACGTAGCTTTCAACAGCTAAAGTCATTACCTCTTCTCTTCACGAATAGTTCCAAGGGGTCTTTTAGGTACTGAAGAACCAGAGACAGCCCTCCTCATATATCTATCTATCTATCTATCTATCTATATATATATATATATATATATATATATATATATATATATATATATATATATATATATATATATATATATATATATAGATAGATATATATATATATATATATATATATATATATATATATATATATATATATATATATATATATATATAGAGAGAGAGAGAGAGAGAGAGAGAGAGAGAGAGAGAGAGAGAGAGAGAGATAACATCTCTGTCATAGTATACATGTTCTGCCGCCTGCTTTCTCAATCTTTTTTCCTATAAACAGGTTCTGCCATCCTGTTTTAACATCTCTGATATAGTATACATGTTCCGCCGCCCCTTTTTAAAATATTTTATCCTATAAGCAGGTCCTGCCATCCTGTTTTACCATTTTTTAAACAGTATACATGTTCCGCTGCCCCTTTTTTCAATCTTTTATCCTATACACAGGTTCTGCCAATCATTTTACCATCCTTTAAACAGTATACATGTTCCGCCGCCCCCTTTTTTCAATCTTCTTTCCTATATACAGTTTCTGCCATCCTGTTTTACCATCTTTTAAACAGTATACATGTTCCGCTGCCCCCTTTTTTCAATATTTTTTCCTATATACAGTTTCTGCCATCCAGTTTTACCATCTTTTAAACAGTAGACATGTTCCGCCGCCCCCTTTTTTCAATCTTTTTTCCTATATACAGTTTCTGCCATCCTGTTTTACCATCTTTTAAGCAGTATACATGTTCCGCCGCCCCCCTTTTCAATCTTTTTTCCTATATACAGGTTCTGCCATCCTGTTTAACCATCTTTTAAACAGTATACATGTTCCACCGCCCCCTTTTTCAATCTTTTTTTCCTATATACAGGTTCTGCCATCCTGTTTTACCATCTTTTAAGCAGTATACATGTTCCGCCGCCCCCTTTTTAAATCTTTTTTACCATCTTTTAAACAGTATACATGTTCCACCGCCCCCTTTTTCAATTTTTTTCCTATATACAGGTTCTGCCATCCTGTTTTACCATCTTTTAAACAGTATACATGTTCCGCCGCCCCCTTTTTTCAATCTTTTTTCCGATATACAGGTTCTGCCTTTCTGGGCCAAGTTTTCTTTGGTTTGGTTTAGCCTCGGGTTCGACGTGGCCCTTGTTCAAAACCATAAACGTTGATTAACGTGGATCCAACGTATCCCGTTCAGATCGTCATCGCAAGTAAACGTTGAAACCGTTCAGATTCCGTTTTCCCACCACGTAGATCAACGTTGATGGTCCTGAACAACGCCCAGTCGAACACACAGTCCTATATACAGGTTCTGTTGTGTATACAGAACTGCCACCATCTCTGACATGGTATGCATGTTTCCGTCTATTCCTGTCTTTTAGTATACTGGTTCTGCCCCTGTGCCTGACGGTTCGCCCTTTAGGCCTAAACAGTACTAGTGTGCTTTTGTTTCTTGTAACCGTACCCTTACAAGTGTTTATTCAAAATCCCTACCCTAAAGTCTTTTTCCGCCCTTCCAAATCCCACAATCAGCATAAAACGCGCATGAAATAGTTTTTATTTAAATAATAATCCAAAAAATAAAAATAAAAACATATATAAAAAATACCTACATACCTCCCCTTTTTCGGACCGTTACAGGAAACAAATAATTTGTATGCCTTACCTACACATGTCTATGAGAGAGAAGATACATTTTAGTTTATCAGAACTAATTACTAGTAATATATTCAATGATTGGAAGAGCTAATATAAGACCACACAGCGAAATGGTACGGGTGCATGTGTCCACTAGGGTCCCCTTGGTACCTGACTGCTGCAAACAATGGTGGTGATTAACTTTGAGTAGTGCTTGCGAGGTGCCTGTGGAATACGCAGTGGATTTTCTAACCACATACACCTCGCAAGCACTACGCAAAGTTTTATACTTAGAGCCCGAGAGCTGCTGAGGTGGACTAGATATGCAAATTACTCGGAACGGAACTATTTAAATCCTAAAAATACAATGTTGTTATAAGAACAAGCTTGGTACCCTTTCCAACACGAGTCGAATTTGTAGACTCATTCAAAAGTATTTTTCAAATCATAGTAAAAATAATCCCCATTATGATAGGAAATTTTCAAACTTTAAATCATTTACTGCATTGTATTACCCAATACACATTTGACGATGTAATTCCCAGATCAGTTATCACATCTTCAAGTTTAATTTCTTTACCTTGTTTTCTATTCCATATATACCTGTACCCTTCTTTGTATACAGGATAAGCACATTAACTATTTTCCCCAAAAATTTGAGTTTCCTAGTAAATCATCAAAAGCTGTTAGTTTTATTTGTCGGTCTATTGTATCTTTCAATCAATTTTCAATCAGGACGGCTTGTTGCCGCACTAACAATGCTTAATTATTTACCGGCACACCCGGCGAAAACCACCGCCTAACCCCAAGTCAATGGCAAATTCTCACATGCTCCGACTGGGATTTGAACCCTTGTAGCAATGAGAGACAATGCCCCAGACAACACGTCTATCAGGGCAGGCCCTACGACCATACAACTGGCTGATCACAACTTAAGCCTAAAACACACTTGAGCAGCGCGACGCAGCGTAGCGCAGCGCGACGCAGCGCAGCAAAAGTGTGAGCAATTCACACTGTAGCAGCGTTTTGCTGCCGCAGCAAGCTGCAGCAAAACTTTACCGCCAAAAAGGCACAATCGTGTTTAAAATCGTTGCTCTCATCTCACTGGCTAGGCAAGGCCACCTCAACCTTGTCATGTTGGCATTCATTGGAAAGCTCCTCTATCGCGGAGAATGGCAAAGGATGACATTACGAAATTGAAACTTTATGACTGCAGTTGAAGGGTAATGCAGGCAACTTATTACCGAGCTTTGGGAGCGTTTGAATTTTTGCTTTGTACTCGCATTACTTCAAGGCATCCTAACAAAAATGGCAAGTGCTATTCATCACCCATATTGCACATAATCAGAAATTTACAAGGATGACAATAGCAGGCGATTTATGTTCCATTAAATTTATTTCTGGTACACCTCATTTGAAAGAAATGCATACCAACAAATATTACACATATACCCTGTGCAGAATGATATTGTTTTCAGTTAACCCTTCCAATGCTGAGGCTACTTTCGACCAAAGGACAAGGACGCAATGATTTTTGAAAAACATTTAAACCCAGTCACCTTGGTATCAATTGAGTACTCTCAGATGAGTACCCATTTGTCAGGGTTTCAGTCATTTTTCAGATCTTTTGCATCATTTTGTATTGACCAAATTAGCACCACCATCATAGGGGTTAATCTGTAAATAATACCAATCTTGTTGTATTTTTATTGTTTCACTGTTCCACAGCAGTTTCTCTGAACAATATGATTGCTTCAAACCAATTAATCTGACATTTGTTTTAGTTGGATTTCAACTGCTTCCATCTTTTTAATTCAATTGATGATGAACTGATTTATTGACTGATATGGTTACCCATTTTTTTATAGTTTTCTTAAAACATTTTGTCATGGCCAAATTAGTCACCAGCAGCATAAGGGTTAATTATTTCTCTTCTGACTACTGTACAATTTTTTGTTAACTTCTGCTTTATTCCCGACTTATTCTTATACGTATGAAAGTAGCAGACAATACTTTCTTGAGGTACCCCGAGTGTAAATGAGTTACCATCTGGACAACCTTCTTTGTTATTCCTATAAAGTTTACTTTAAGTAGCATTCTGAACTTACCAACCCATTATGCCTGTAGAGGCCAAAACAGCCTGAAGATTTTGAAATATTAGGTGAAATTTTGAAAGGCAAAAAACATGATTGGGAAAATATTTGATGGAGAAATTTTAGTCACAACATTACTAACAAGACTTCTCATATTTTGTAAAACCATTCTTGGGACCCAAGTACATGTCACAAGTATCATAGATCCAGGAGACACTTAGCATGCATGGGTTAAGATCATGGGCTACCTTGTTCTCACAGAATTAATAAAAGTTGCCTTAGGCCACTTGACAACTATCTTATTCCTACATTGGTGTTGTGATCAGTGATGCGTCAATATTCAACCAAAAATGCAGATTTAACTGAAATCATGTAAATTATGACAGGTAAAACATTTTTTTGTTTAATTAAGTCATGTATGAAATTGTGCAGGCATACAATATATATATATATATTCATGAAGTACATGTTTCTAGACCTCTTGCACATTTTGATTATGAAAATATGGCATCATACATGGTAGCGATAGTAAGGGCTATATACAGCAATACTTTCTATTTAAGTATAAATTCATAAATCAATAGTTGTTGTTTCGTCTTTATTTTTTCATTTCCACCATTTAAAATCAGCCTAAAGTATGCCTTTATTAGACAGGTATTGCATGTACCTGGATGGTAGGGCCTTTTGGTAACTATTGTGAGGGCTATAACATATCCAATTCCAGAGCAGAACAAAGTATCCTCTAGGGAAGGGAAAGGGTTCAGATATCATTGTTGATTGTTAACCACCACAGATCAATGACTAAAGATGATTAGTTTTGCATCGTTTTTCTAGTGTTGACCTGCCAGTGAAGAACCAGTGACATTTATGTTTCATATTTTCCATTCAATGTAACTCTATCCTCTGGATGCAATGTAACTGCGAGCAGACTCCCCGGGGGGGGGGGGGGGGGGGGGGGGGGGGGCACTCAGGTACAGAGGGGGCCGCACCTGCGTTACGTATTTCGCGGAAGAAGGGGTCTTTTTTAAGACCTCCGCATGTCCGCGATTTTGTAAAAGAAGGGTACTTTTTTGTACCCAGGTATGGGGGTCAAAATCCCCTTACAAACCACGAAATATACGCGGCTCTAGATCTAACGCCGAGTGACTCCCGAAGTGAATGGGCTTCCGAGTTTGCTGCCGCCACTTGCTGCCGCTAAACACGCAGAGGATTATATAATCTTTAAGTTAAAATACGTGTTGCCGTTCATCCAATGTCAGTGTTTTGATAAAAGAAGGGGTGTTTATTTAGTGGAAAAAAATCAGCGTTATATCAAAATAAGGGCGCTTTTTTGGCCAGAAGTCAGTGCTTTAGGGGTATTTTTTAATTTTGATAACGAGTGTATGCACCCCCCTAAATACCCCAGTGCAACCCCCCCCCCCCCCGGGTTCAGAACACATCATTATTAAGCTTCTGCCCCCCCCCCCAATAACGTATTGCTTTATTCACGTAATGCTAGTAAAAACCTAGATTTTCTCAGTGTATGATAATTGTTTTTTGTGCCTTCATACATGGAAGGATAAACTTTAGCAGCGGCAGTTAGCTCTTCCTCCATGACCACGTTGTACGACCACATGGAGAAAGGGCGCGGTTATTACGTCATAACCATTGCCTTGCCATATTTTGATTGGCTGAAGCCCTGCAGCGTTTTTGCTGCGCAGCAAAATATTCCTCCAGAGAATACCTTGCTGCGCTGCGTCGCGCTGCGACGCGCTGCGTCGCGCTGCGCTGCTTCAGTGTGTTAGGTCTAAGGTATTAAGACCAAACTATATTTTGCTGCGCTGCGTCGCGCTGCGCTGCGCTGCGTCGCGCTGCTCAAGTGTGTTTTAGGCTTTAGCCTCAATATGTCAGAGGAAGTGACGAAAATCGAATTTCCAAATTCCAGTCTTGCACAAACCTGACCACATGGACTATTCGGTTTCTGGTACAAACACAACTTGTAAACAATGGCACCTATTTATCTCTGTCTAATTGTTAGGCTAGACGCGAGGTTCCAGAACCCGCCGTTAGGCGGCTTCAAACACGTCGAATGCCTTTGTGGAACGCCTGGGATTGTTTCATTACTGAAAACTTGGTTCTTCCAGTTATGTATGATAGCGTCCACTCTGTTTTGGTCAAACAGCATGGATACATTCAATGGACTAATTGTACTAAGAATACACTTTTAGGAAATTAAATAACCTTTTTTAAATCAGTGAAATTAGCGATTTTACAGTTTTGATGACGTCACAAGTAATTATAATATTATAATACGCGACGGTGGCGACGCGTAGCGGCCGGGCGTTCATTTACACTACAGACCTGTAGTGTAAATGAACGCCGAACACGAACACGTTACAGTCAACCCCCCCCCCCCCCCCTACACCCATTCTACTGCCGACACATGGCATCCAACCCTAGTTCCGAAAAACTCTGGGTATGAACAGATTTACTGATTGCGATGTCACATACATCAGATGAATTTGTAACATTACATTAACAGATAAAACGGATAAACAATGTTACAATATACAGGGTTTTCAATATTGACCAAAACAATAATCAGAAATAGGAGGCTGGCAACCAAGTCAAAAACTGTTTGCGCTTCAGCCGGTTGTTTCATGTTACTGCCCGAGCATCTAAGAACCAATATACCCTCTAATCCTTCTACTTTTCAGTGTACTAGTCTGGCGTGTCTAACTATCAGTCAGTATTCACTGGGATCATAACGTTGAACAAATAACGTGGTAGGAAGGCGCCATGGATTTTGAGGAAGAGCAGGCAAATCAGAAGATCAGCTGATCTTATTGCTCAGGGTGATTTTAATGGTTACAGGAGCACCGACGAACAGTTATCCTACCCTTGTTATGCTAAACCACATAGCTAATGCAATGATCAATATGTTGAAAAGACAGCAAGATAATTTGCATACCTAATCTCCCTTGGCTTGCCCGCAACTGTTTGCAGTATTCATGTACTATAGGTCACAATTAGGCGTAAGGTGCTTCGAAAGATAGGAAAGCGTCTCCATTATAAACACTCCATGGGTTCAGAAAACCAGTGCTACAAGAAACCTCGTCCCAATGCACCTTAAGACCGAGATGTTGAGAAGAGATAATTTGCATACTTAATCTCTCTTTGACTGTCCGCAACAGTTTGAGCTATTTATGTACCATAGGCCATAGCTAGGCTTAAGGTGATGAGAACCATTACAAGCCAGTTAAAAGCCCTGTCCCAAAACACACCTCAAAGCAGCATAATCCGATAACTAGGTGTATCTCCAGGTTCCTGAGTGTTATCAGGTAGAGAATATCATCGCCACCTGTCATCATTCAATCCATATTCTGTTTTATTTCAAAATTTACAACTTTTCTTTCAAATGACATATACTTAATAATTACGCAGGTGATGGTTACTGTAGGTTCAGAGTTACTTTGGGGATATCATTTACTATGCCCAATAAAAAGTATTTTTTTGATTTTTTTTATTGCTGAAGATTTTTACAGGCCATAACATAGGACGTTTGGCTATATATTCTCTACCTGACAACACTCAGGAACCTGGAGATACACATTGTTCTATGCTTATGCTCCAATGAGGTGTGTTTTTGGACGGGCTTTTCATCTACCGAATCACCTTAAAGTGATTCGGTAAAGAGGAAAAGGTCTGCGTCCTATCCTCCCTATAGTATCTAGAAGACCAGTGCTGTCATCTACTCCAAGAAACGTCGTACCAAGCTGAGGCACCTTAAGAACAAGCCGTTGAGACCTAATAAATATTCAGAAACCATTTGTTTTATCATATTTAAACAATTATCCATGAATAAATGATTAATATTTATGTACGTGTATGTATTATTTAAACATATATCAACATACACAGGTTATTTATAAATATAGATAAATTATATGTATGGTCAAGTGCCCGTGTCGGTGCGTGAGATTACCCCACGTTGCCATGCAACAAGGGTCCAAAGAGGTCATTCGTAAATTTACGATGACCTCTGAGGTTATCGTAAATTTTACGCGACTTTCGTAAATATTTACGAACGTCGCAGCTTCGAGAAACAGAAAAATCGTAAAGTACGATTTTCAACAATGAAAATCGTACTTTACGATACGAGAAACAGGTGTGCCGCTCTGTCCTCCCAGGGGTACTGTAGTAATATCAGGTCACTGGTGCTTTTTATTTGCCGATCACATGTCATCAGGACCGATACATATAAATATTCGGAAAAAAATCTGATAAAGGCTAGATCGGCAAATTGTGGACAAGGTATGAATAAGAATGATTTGAAAATAATTTGGAAATTAAGACTTAACTCAAACTATTAAAAGGAGATATTTGAATTGGGTGTTCATTGATGTTTATCTGATTATTTTATGAAAAAAACACACAAAACAAATAGCTACGTGCAACTCGTTTCTAGGCATTTCTAATAGAATTTCGGTTTTCGTCACTTTTTCTGCCATAAAGCGCCTAATTCGTGACTGGCTTATTATAAGTGGTGGAGAAAACCGGAGTACCCGCCGGAAACCACCACCTAACCCCGAGTCACTGGGAACGTTTTCGCATGCCCACGTGAGTAGCGTATTCGGGCAGTTGTGAGAGACAAGTTGGCAGTCAGTAACAACGCTTTAGATCACACGGCCATCAAGGCAGGACAGGTATATCCAGACACTACAGGAATATGCTGCTAGAGGTTTGATCAACACAAACACATTAATCACTTTATGAATCACAATAACGAAAACACAGGTATATTCTTGGAATACTCTCTCTCCAATTTCTTTAACTGCGTATGTCCTTAGATGAATAAAAGAATGGATATGTAACGAGAGACCAATTACTATATGCGCTATAGTGAAGAGCTGACTGGAGAATCATCTTTCTTTATAATTAACCCTTATGCTGGTCGTGGGTATTTGTCCAATACAAAAATGATGCAAAACAACTGACAAATGATTGAACCCCTGCCACATAGGTACTCAGCGAGAGCTATACAATGAATACCAATATGACAGGGTTTCAATGGTTTTCAAAAATCTTCATTTTTACGTCCTTGTGTTTGGACAAAAGTAGCCCTAGCATAAGAAGGGCAAGACTAATTTTGATAGATAACCTATTGTGGAACCTTTAACTTCCGTAATGTTTAGCTAAGATGAATAAAAAAATGGATATGTAGTGAGAGACCAATTACTATGTACGCCTTAGTGAAGACCTGGCTATCCAAGGGGTCTCGGATCTGGCCTCAGTGTGTCGTCACTAGGAAACAAAGACCAATGAGGACTCTCGTATCGTTTACATTACAGAGAAAGCTGCGCACAAACATGCGCAAAATGTTACTTTTGGGTTATTCGCCGTAGCCTGGTTGTTCAGGTTGACCGGCTGGTTTCATATCCATTTGTTTTTATCCATGCTTTTATTCATCTAAGACACCAGTATAGGAATCGCAATTACTGATACACAGGTATATTCTTGGAATACTCTTTTTCCAATTCCACCATCTGCGTATGCCTACATGCCTCATATAAACTTTATTCGGAATAGTAAGAAAAATATGAATACAGCAAAGAAGAAAATCAATTTATAGAAAATTTCGTCAGCCTTGCACGCAGCGTGAAAATATAATAGATAACTCATTCAACAGTACGCTACGGCGGGGATCCATCACTGACGTTCATGTCAGTCACGCCTGACTCCAGTAATATACGCAACAATGGGACGTCTCCCAACAATTGAAAGAAATAACTGGTGCGATTGATTGATGTGATTGTCTTCAAGAATCATTTATATTGTTGTAGACAATGTATTTACATACTAAGCCTTTGTCCGTTGATGCAACTGGTCCCTTAAACCTTATGCTGCTGGTGGCTAATGTGACCATCACAAAATCATGCAAAACCCCTGAGAAAATGACAGCAACACTGGCACATGGGTACTCACCTGAGAGTGTTCAGCCAGATCTATCCAATGAATACCAACATGACAGGGTATAGATAGTTCCGAAAAATCTGTACTTTTGTTTTTGACGAAAGTAGCCTCAGCATTGGAAGGGTTATGCAGGCTAACCGTTTAGACTTATTTATCCATGGTTACAGGCTAACTGCTATTTAGGATTCTTTGCAAATAAATCGAAATTAGCTAGCTCGCAACATTGGTTATACACTTTATCGTCCTCTGCAACAGTCAGTAAGGCTTTATTGTTGCCATTGCAATGGACCCTGTTAACAGTGAAGGGATACGTGAGGAGTGAATACAGTTGAGTGGGGTAAGCATATTTAAACCTCCATATATCACAACTTAGACAACCACATTTATGTAAAGATTAAAGATCGAGTACAGATACACCTACTTCAATAATAAATAATAATAATAATAATAATATTGTCATTTGATATTGCGCCCTTTCCATATAAACATGCTCAAAGGCGCATTACATTCCATTGTCAAAGGATAGATGTTGATATCCGCATAGTTAATTGATATATACATCTTTGAACAGATGTGTTTTCAATTGTCGTTTGAAGATTGCCACAATAATGCTGTTAGTTTAATCACCAAGACCAACAGGAAATAGTACTTTCTGAGGGTTGCGTGCATAGAATTAAGATTTTCTTTTAGAATGGCAAATCAACTATTTAAGTACACTACCAAATTCTTTTGCCCCAAACAAGGTCTTCCACTTACCCGGTACGCTTCTTTTGGGTAGTGAATGTTTTAATTTGACATTAAGAGCATCGCTTTATCTAGATGTTGTTACTGTCACTACTCTGCGAATTTTTGAGACAAAATCTTGATACGACATAGGGGAGGAAATAGTGTAAATGAGCTTTAACAATTATGCTGCTGGTAACAAGTGTGACCAATACAAAATGAGGCAAAAAAACTGAAAAATGGCTGTAACCCTGGCAAATGGATACCAACATGACAGGGTTTAGATTAGACTATGCGTAGCGGGATCTCTGGGTAGGAGAATGGGAGGGTCTAGGTTTAGATCGTTTCCAAACAGCGTTGCTTTCCTTTTGCTTTGGAATAAGTAGCCTTAGCATTGGAAGGGTTAAGGAGGAACTCAGATTCACTGCAGTGATACCGACGATCCATAGGGGTAGACCCTAGGGTGGCCAGGTCCCTATTGCAAATCATTCCGTTCTGATCATCCTCAAGAATGAAACGCAAACATTCGCATCCCTGTCGATGGGGTGTAAAATAAAAATGCCTCTCAGTAAAAAAAAAAAACAAACGTAAAATTTCATTACAGACGAAACATTAACATTGAAACAGTTAAATCTAACTTTAAAGTTCAATATTGATTATCGAGATTTGATGAAAGTACGTTTGGCATAGGGAGTGGATAAATCCGAAACTACAACAAAGCGACTATAAGCGTGAAGAGTACCTATCTGGTACTCCACTGACTGTCAACAATGCCCAACAATACGTGATGACATTGTTCACCTCGCAATTGTTGAAGGTTGGTGTCGCATGCATTGTTTGTATCTAAAAGCTTCATTGACAAAGTCACGTGATCCCTGTTGTCCAATCACAATTCAGCTAGCTAGAAACAATCACCCTTAGTGATTCCTTAGTGATGACATACCCGTATGTGATTACGCATCTTTATTAGATAGTGATTACATATTCTACTTGACGTTTCTTCATTAGATAGTGATTACACATTCTACTTGGCGTTTCTTCATTAGATAGTGATTACACATTCTACTTGACGTTTCTTCATTAGATAGTGATTACACATTCTACTTGACGTTTCTTCATTAGATAGTGATTACACATTCTACTTGACGTTTCTTCTCTATTGCGAAGTTGCAGCAGAACCTATTTTAGGAAAGTGTATAAGTTAATTCGACCAAAATGGGTAAGTATCACAATATTAATTAATATCAAAATTTAGATAAGTGAGCTATTACATAACATATGGAGGGATATCTTGAGCGCCTATATGCGATTTGGTGATTTTCTTGCCCTACAGTGCCGCCATTTAATTCCTGCACTATATGCGTGGGCAGCCTGGGCATGATACACGACCGCACGCCTGATTGCCAACCAGTTCCTTGGGCATGGATATATATTATTACATATATAGAGACTACTAGGTTTTACCAATTGCTTTATTCTTTGTTTTCCAGGGTTTCTTAGCGCTTTGGGGAGGATTTCTGGGCCCATAACACCCCTACAGGCCCTACTTCATCATCAACATACTACTACTACTACTACATCAACACACTAAGGATTATACTCAAGGCCAAGGCAATTTCATTATTGACTTGAGCTCAAGTCTCCTGGAGCAGATACCTGTGCTTTGACTTGCAAGATGTAACGTGGGTCATAGATGTGCATTGCTTTTTTTGACATGTTAAACATGGGTGTTTGTACAACCCCTAGTTGTCAACCAGGCATTGGCAGACGTCTGGTCCACTGGTGCAGGAATTGAATGTCTGTACTGTAGGTCATAGCGCACACATGCATGCATGAAACACACAAGCGTCTTCAGAACATTTGGGATTTAAGGTATATTGCATTCAATTCTAAACAGTTTAATTCATATGGTTTCCTAAGAGCCTGGCGGAGGCTTGTGTGCATGTTTTAAGTGTCGGGTCAGGTAAGGTGTGGATTATAATCGGTCGTAGCCAAACTTAGCAGAGCGTTTTTTCCCCTCATTGTTGTTAGATATAGTTCGTAATACCTATCCAAACTTAGGAAACCTCTTAGGAGCACTGTGTTTTTATAGATATACCTACTTTCTTTCTCAACTCCTTGATTTCGCTCCATAGTATGAGCACCAGACTGTAGTACTGATTGGCACAAGTTTGACTCCTAGTTATTTCAATCTATTAGCTCGATCAAAAGCGTTATTTGTCTGACAAGTTTTGCGGCTAAAAATGCATAGTAAATTGCACCATTCAACCCTGGTACAGTACCGAAACCCTAGCAGCCTTTTTCACACCCTAGCACACTGATTGCTGATATTATATAGCGTGGCTAGTGCTACACAGAACATCCACAGTTATGCCCCAATCAATTTAATCTCCAGGAAGGTTTTCTTTTTTTTTTTTGGGGGGGGGGGGGGGGGGGGGCGGTCATAGTGTACGTACTGACCTTCTGTATTATTTTGCACAGTCCCCCCCTTAGGGTGCATTAAATCGTCACTATTCCCCACCTCTGGAGCACATTTTGTGAACCATATTTTCTAGTCGTATGGGCTTTGAAAATATGGAAAATGAATTTGAAAATTAACTTTTATTGTGATGATTTGCACATATACCGGGACATCCTAAAATAAGAACCAAAACCAAATCAATTATATTTCATTTTTAGATATTTCTGGTAAATTATACAATTAAAGTGTTATCCTCCAAATTTTACGAGATTCGGTAATCCTCAATGTGTTTTGCTTTTGTTAAAATTCTTGTATTTTTCCTAATAATTATGAAAATGATAAATTCATACTATTCAGTGCCGGTCGTACCATAGTGAAAAGATCTCATTTCATTTGTTTGACCACTGTGTGACGGCCGATTGGGCTAATCAAAAACAAGTAAAAGGATATTTTTAGGGAGGATTTTGGGGGCATTCACTCTCCCCGCCCTGTGCTCCGGCCTATCAGCCTTGTTCTACTCATTACTGATCTCCCCACCCTATGGGGCAGAATTTTGGTATACTAAACTGGATAAACTCGACCCGCCCGGCCATTTCCCGAACATGGAACTTTCTATCAGTATTTTTCAAGACCCTCACATCTATGTTGGGAAAGCGATCAAGCCCGCCAACCCTGTTTGTCGGACCAGAATGAACCCAAAAATGTGCTGTATAGCAACTGGGAAGGGGCGTGCATTGGGCCCGAATTCCTTGTACTATCCCCCATCACTTCCTCACCCGTCCCCCCACATCCTAGCAGGGATTCAATTGACTCAAAGGTGTATTACATACAGAAAAAGACACAACACATCTCTCACATTTCATTTTACAGTGCCAAATTTAATTTCTGCACTATATATGCTCAAGCAGCTCGGGCATAATAAACGACCGCACACTTGATTCCCACCAAGTTTCCTAGGCATGTATTACCTCACAACCGAAAGTAGATTTGATTCGCAAGCCATGTGGGTCATTGATTTGCTTGGCTTATTTTTGACGTGTTATCCATAGGTGTTTGTACAACCAGGCACTGGCAGATGTCCAATCGACTGGTGCAGGAATTGAATATCTGTACTGTAGAAGGGTACTGCTAAATGGTAAAGGGTGTGGTCAAATACTTTTGCCCAGAAACGTTTAAACTACCGTAAATTGGACTTTCATTCTTCAAGTGGCCCAGTCGTAGGTCAGAGGGAATGGTAGGCAAGTGTGCGATACTAAGAATAATCATTTCTTTTTATCAAGACTGGAAAAACCCTGCAGCTTCATTTTAAATCTGTGTGACTGCAACTTAAATATAAAAAATGAGGACTTTAAAAAAAATCCAATCAATTTTACTTTTATTTTCAGCAAAAGGAAAGAATCGTGGCTATACACCAATCGACCTAGACATTCCATGGTCTCTAGGTAAAAGTGTTGGCTATTTGATAACCAAGTTTGCCAACATGGCTACCATAGTCACTGCCCTCAACACCAAATACCACCTGGCAAAGGGAGAGAGGCTGGCTGTCCTGGGAAACATTGATGCCCTCAGCAACTGGGATACAACGCGACCACGATATGCACACGCTGGTGCATATGGTGCTGGATCCTGGCGCTTTGTCTTCCCTCTGCCCACAGACAAGATGGTTGCATTCAAGTGGTGCGTTGTAAATAGGGACAAGGAAGTGGTCCGCTGGGAGGCAGGGCCGAACCACGTGCTGGCTGGACCCAACTTTGGCCTGCCAGTGATGACAACAACACTCAAGGTAAAACTTTAATCAGAATGTAGAAGCCCTATACGTTTGAAGTTTATTTTCAAAACTTGTTGTAAGGGATGATCCGACTAACAAACAGAATCACCTTACTTAAATAAAAGGTTTCTTAGTTCTCTCTTGAAATGAAATAAAGCTCAGTTGGGTTTTCTGACTCTTGCAATAACGCTTAGCGAAGGTTGGGGATGGATGTGGTGTTGAAGAGAAGACGGGACGAGCAAGTATAAATCAACAATACAGTTTAATCATCACAGTACAATATACATACCACCGCACTCGTTCTCTATACAGCAGCATCAACACAATAAGTCCACTCTATGTAAATGACCATCTCGACATCACAAGTCCACAAAAAGTTTTTGATCTCTCTAATCTCTGGTCTCAATGTCTGGTAAATCCGGATGTAAATACACACTCTGCCCAGCTACAGTTCCTCTCTATGCTGTCATCATAATCCTCTCTATATACACATAATAATCCGTGAACAGCTTCAGTCTCTTTCTGGCTACTTGACCTTGTAATCGTTACTCTCTGGGTAGTCTAAATCCAGCTCTCAAGCACCTTAATCCGTCTGTAAACACCTCTGTCGTTAACTCTACTTCTACTCTACTCTAACTCTAATCTAAGACTGACGTGATTCGAATCTAACCTAGTTTCCCGCCCTTCCTTCCATTCGCACGCGCGGTACATCAATCGTTGAGGCCGCACGAGCGCTACGTCACAGAGCACTCGAAATAACTAGATACTTTGTAGCACGTCTAAATGCTAGGCTCTGCGAAGGCGGAGACCCAGCTTACAATAATAGAAGTGACGGAACATGACCTGTTTCTTAGCCCTGGGGTCATTCCGTCACACAGCCCCCGACTTGCTCTGAATCGTCCTCGATTCTTAAATTTCACAAATTTCCAAAAAGGGAACTCTAAACGTAACTCGAACATTAAACAACAATTCTATCGAAAAAGTTCTAAACTCGTCTGTTATGAACAGACTAACCCAGTGACACACAGGTCACTAAACACAGTATAGGAATACTAACTTCTAATGTACACAGTTCCCGAGAGTGGACAAGTCCTGGACTTCCGGTCCCACTCTCCCAATTATCGCTCACTTTGTTTACTTTTAATATCGCTCAGCGAAATACTCTTAACTCTCGAAAATCTACATAAACACGAACTCTGCACTGGAGCGGAATACTTAAAAATAACTACTATAACTACTAATTAAAATAACGCACCTCTTATACTTAAACGTTAAACGTTAATTCTTAAAATACTCGACTTATATAAAATCTTTGACTAGAAAAATAGCACTCTTAGTTAACTCTAAGAACAATAAAAACATTGATAAAAACATGGCAAGATAAAAACAATCAAAATCATGCAATACAGTGGTTTACTCACGTTACGGCTACCAGCTGTTGTGTCGCTAAGGTCTCAAAATTGTTCGCTTATTTTAAGTTCACTAAAATGTGAACGACTCCGACACACCAGCATAGTCCAAAATCTCTCAAGTGTCACTTCGTTAAAACTTCTCCTTGGTCGCCGATTTCTTCCTGGGACGTCATGGATGGTACACAGGTCCGGTAGTTCGTAGAGTAGTCAATAATAATCCAATAATTAGGCACAAAAATCGTCGTGACTTGTTAATCCGTCGCCACAGACGATGGACGTAGTACGTTGGCACTTCGGGTAATTATCCATGGAAGAGACACAAATCATCGTGACTGGGTAATCCAGCGCCACAGATGATGGACGGAAATAGGTTGTATTAGGAATAGCAGGCAGGTCGAAGGTTCGACCGCTGCTGCTGGGTACTCCAGCGCCAGAAAGTAGAAGTAGACGTCTCACGATGATCACAATAAAAATAAATAAATAAATAAAATAAAAAATGGTTCGCTCAGGCGTAAGATAAATTGGTTCGCTTAATGCGTGAGATCGAGGTTGTCTGTTCTTTCTTGCCCCAAGTTTCTTCACTTAAGCATCCGAGTCGGGCATGGGTTCTGAGTCGGAGAAGGGGTCCGAATCGGAGATAAGGATGATCCCGTCAGCCGCATCCCGGTCTGCCATCTGCTGTCGTCGCATCCCCTCCAACACCCCCCGATCAAAGGCCTTCCTCTCGAGGTCCATTCGGATTTCATCGATGCGCGCCTTGGTGAATTTCTCCAGGTATGTCATCAGTTCATCAGGGCTGGTTCTCACGATGGGGCTCAACACGTTGGCATCGAAGGTGAGACGACGAGACTGTTCGACAACCTGTCCCCGCTGGACTGCTCTGATGTCGTAGGCTACCGCCAGGGTTCGCCTTACTTCGACTTGGTCTGTTTCTCTGTCTTCTACTGGTGGGAATCGGGCCATGGTCGTTTCACTCCCCACCATCGTTCGCGGTCTCGAAGTTCGGCCTCCGCTCAGTTCGTCCCACTGTAGTCTTAGGTCTTCCAGGCTTGTCGTCAGGGCGTCTATTTCTTCCTGCTTTCCGGCTGACTGCTCCTGGACAAGTCGGATTTCATTCTCAGCCGCCGTCAGCTGCCGTTCTCGACGTTCTATCTGGTGCTGCATATGGTCGATTTCCAATCTGCAACTCTGCACCAGTTCTTGCGCTTCCTTGGCCTCTAGTCGGATCTCCGTCACCTGCTTCTGTAGAACCAGCCTCTCTTGGTCTTGGCAGTGGGCAGCCTGCATGGCTACCTTCGTGGCTTCTTTGTTGGCGTGTTTCTCTAACCGGAGATCTTCTAGCGCCGTCTCGCAACACTCTCTGTAGTTCTCTACGTCTTGGTCTGCTGCCTTAAGACGAACGTCAAGCTGCCTCTTGGCTTCTTCAGCTTCTTCCATGTTGAGCAGGGTTTCGGCCAGCATCTTTTCGGTGATCTCTTTCTTTCTCTTGTAGTTCTCTGTTGCCTTCGCTGTCTCGGCGCCAGCCCACTCTGCCATTTCCTGTCGGATGCTGGTCACTTTCCGGCGTAGCTGCTGGATGGTTCGCCCATCGTCTCGTCGACCCGCCACGGCCCTCTGCTCGGACTGGTGGGCCAGGGTGAGCGAGTCTTTCTGGGCTCGACACCTGTCGCTCAGCTCTCTGTACTGCCGCTCTAACTCGGTCTCGTGTAGCGTCATCAGGTCGATCTTCTGCTCCATCTCGGCTTTCGTCTTCAGCAATACCTTGTGGCTTTCTTCGAGGGCACTGTACTTTTCCCTCCAGAGGTCCTCCACATCTTGCATGGACTGTAAAAGTTCTTCGACGCTCTGGATTCGCTGGGCCAGCGCGTCCCGCTCTGCCTCGGCCTTTCTCGCCCTGTCTGCATTAGCTTCATACCGCACGTGAGCCGGTTGCCCTCCACGGGGATGGTCGTCTCGAGGGTAGCCTCCCGCTGCTCCGGGCTCGCTACCTTGGTGCCAGTTATCGCCTCCCCCATAGCTGCGCCTGTCGGTATCTCGCCTGCTTTCTTCTCGGGAGTTTCTGCGGGTGCGGGGTGGTGAAGGTGTCCTCGTTCGCTTCCTTGGTGGTGGAGTCTCGCCTTCCCATCTTCTCGCCTCCATGCGATACATCGCACTCGCCGAAGTAGGCCGCACCATCGGATCGAACGGCGTCGCTCCCCTCTCTGTTTGCTGGTATCTCTCCTCGTCGATCTCAAGACGTCGGGCAGGGAAATCCGGGTCGTCGACGGCGCTAAACGGGTGCTCCGATGGGTAGAATGGAGCCCCAGGCACGATGTGTCCGTCTTCGACTGCATAATACCCCTTCTTCCACTTGACTTGTATGCACTCGAGTTCTTCGGCATGATGTTTCATGTAGTGCATCTTCATCTCGGTAAAGTTGCAGTCTACGTAGGTGCACCGTCCGCCATGTCCCGTTCCCTTGTAACTCAGGCACCTCCACGCGTGTATTCCCCTTCCATCGTGCAAGTCTAGGTTGTGTCGGCCCATATCCCGAAAATTCCTCTTGCAGATGCCGCAGTATCCCTCTTCTCGAAGCGAGTGTGTCGGCTGCATGCTCATGTTGCTTTCTTTTGTATCGGATGACTTGTTGACAATGGGATTAGCGGCGATTAATTCGTGATCTGTTTGGTTCGCTCAGGCGTGAGATGAAGAATGGCGTCTTTCCGCTAACTGGGTCAATCTGGTGATGCGGTTCCGGGGGTGTGGCACCCCTTGGAGACATCTGATTGGTTCTCAGGTGACCTCTGCGACACTTGTTGTTTTTCGGACTCTTTCGCCGCCGCCATCCTCCACCATCACCGCCGAAATATCCCAAGTCTCCTCGTTCTCCAGCCTCCACGTTCCCGCATTCTATTCAGTTACTGCTTGACTGCTTGCCATCAGCTCGGTTGGTTTCTATTTCGCCGCGCGGAGATTATTTCTGTACTTTCGCCCACGGCAAATTCCTCGCTTCGCCAACTAGGTCAAACTCAGCCACTGCCGTGACGTCATGCGGGGACTCCCTCTCACGTGCGGGGAAACCCCTTGGTCTCCAGATGGGACTTCTCACTCGACCCGTCAACACTCGACGTAGCAACAGGCACAGTTCGCCGCTCTCCACAGTCTCCATTCTCCAGCAGCTTCTCACGCCAGAGCGTCTCTATGTCTTCTCTCCAGCAACTTCTCACACCAGAGCGTCTCTATGTCTTCTCTCCAGCAACTTTCTAACGCCAGAGCGAATCTTCTTCTCTTCTCTAGCAACTTTCTAACGCCAGAGCAAATCTTCTTCTCTTCTCTAGCAACTTCCTACGCCAGAGCGATTCTTCTTCTCTTCAGTTTTCATACTTCAAAAATTTCTTTTGTCTTCACTGTTCTTGGTGGTCTGGATGATGCCGTCACCCTACTCCCCCTCTTCTTTTACGCTACAATCTCCTGATTGTTCTGGGATTTTTCTTCCGGATGCCTTCCTTTCTCGTTTCCATGGCAACCATTTCTCCCCAGGTGTCATCATAAGGACTTTCTGTCAGACATTTTCTCTCCATCGTCTCTTCCTGCTGGTACTCAGGCGGCCGGTCACTTCCCCAAGTGGTCGAAATCACCATTCTTGAGCCAAAAGACATCTAGGGGGTGTGTGCACAATTTCGGATTTGGTAATTTACTTGGCGTCCTTCTCACTCTTCGGAATGACTCCTCCTCCAGCTAGACAAATATTCTTCAGTCCTCACGGTGCATTAGCTTTTGAGTTGATGTCAGCATGATCCAGGGTTGTAGGAGTTATCCTTGTTGCTGGCTAGTCTTGCCATTTCCCCTGCTACCAGCCGGCACAGCATATACACGCGTATTTCGTAGCTCGAACTTCAGTGTCTTGTCTTTCTCTACCCTTTACACTTCCATACGATCTCTCTCTGCCTTAGACCACCTGGTTTCCTTTTCTTTCTATTCACACCCATAGCGCTGCGGAGCTCTTCTTTCTCTCCGCCCTGAGGTTCTCTGGGAATTTTCTTTCTCTGGTCTCACGTCGGGTTGGTCATCACCACTTTCGGAGTCTACCGATGTCGGAATCTCGTGTTCTCTCGGCTCATCCTCAGCTCCATCGGTGCTAGACCAATCCCCGGGCTTGACAAAGGTTATCAGCCTCTCTCCATTGACCACTGTTCTCTCTCCTTTCTTGTCTTCTATTCGGTACGTCACGTCGGCCATCACGTCGATCACGGTATAGGGTCCCTTGCACTTGTGTTCAAACTTGGCAGCTCTACCCTGTCTTCTAACCTTGGTGATCAGCCAGACTAAGTCTCCCACGTCTCTCCGGTGGCCCATTGCCCCCCGATCATGCTGCAGTTTCTGTCGTCGCATTGCTTGACCGTGACTTCCCTGGCCCGTCGGTGGACTTTAGCCAATTTCTCTCGGAGGTCCCAGGTGTGCTCCAGCTCGTCCTGCTCCACCAGGCTGGTGGGCAACTCGGACATGGTGAGTGCCAAGGGGACGGTCATCTCTCTTCCAAACAGCATCATGTGTGGTGTCTGTTGAGTGGTCTCATGCACACTGGATCGGTAAGCCATCAGGGTGAGGGGTAAGATTTTATCCCAGTTGTCGTGTTCTTCTCCTAT
Source organism: Maea johnstoni (assembly GCA_963942565.1). Classification (NCBI taxonomy): domain Eukaryota; kingdom Metazoa; phylum Annelida; class Polychaeta; order Spionida; family Magelonidae; genus Maea; species Maea johnstoni. The sequence continues at coordinate 48,723,597 of OZ012687.1, forward strand.
CAGGCTTCTGATCATGGCTCCCATCGTCCGGTTGAACCTCTCCACCATTCCGTTTCCCTCAGGGTGATAGGCAGTTGTTCTTGTCTTGCGTATTCCCAGTAATCTGCACACCTCCTGGAACAGCGTACTCTCGAAGTTTCTCCCCTGATCGCTGTGGATGGAGACAGGAGTACCATATCTGCTGACGAAGTCATTCACCAGGGCCTCGGCTACCGTCTCGGCTGTCTCGTCCGGCAAAGCATAGGCTTCTACCCACTTGGTAAAATAACAAGTGATGACTAGGATCTTCGAGTTCCCTCTGGCTGTCTCAGGCAGCGGTCCATACATGTCTATGGCGATTCTCTCAAAGGGCGTCCCCGATCTCACAATGGTCATAGGATTCTTCCTGGTCCTGCCTCCCGGTCCCTTGGCTCTGACGCAGACCCCGCACTGGGCGAGCCAACTCCTGACGTCAGCTCGCATGTCATACCAGAAGTACTTCTCATGTAGACGTGCCACTGTTCGCTTCACTCCCAGATGAGCTGTCCACCTCTCACCGTGGGCTTGCTGTAGGAACTCTTTCCGCTTGCTCCTTGGAACCAGCACTTGAGTGTGAACTTTCGCTCCGTCGGAACTCTCCCACTTTCTGTAGATGACACCTTCTCTCATCTTCAGGCGTTGCCATTCTCCCCAGTAGGACTTGGTGGCCAAGCTGTGTTCGGATATCTCATTCCATCTGGGTCTCTCTTCCCCCCTGGCCAGCCTAGTCCAGATTGGCGCGATGTCGGGGTCTTCTTTCTGTAATTCCCGCCACTCAGCATTCGTCGACAGCGGCTGTATAGTGACCGCTGCCACCCTGTGGTTTTCCTCTGGACGAAGGCAGGTGATGTTCTCTTCCACCTCTTCAGGCGATTCACTCTCTGTACTCTTGATTTCGGGGTCACCACTGTCGGAGCTTCTCCCCCTCTCTGGTTGTTCGTTTGGTCGTCTGCTCAAGCCGTCGGCGTTACCGTGACTCCTGCCAGCTCTGTGCACAATTTCCTTGTTGAACTCTGCTAGGGTATTCTGCCACCTGGCCCACATTCCCGTGGCATCCTTGAAGGTTTGCAACCACCTCAAGGCGGCGTGATCTGTGCGTAGCTTGAACTTTCTTCCTATCAGGTAGTGCCGGAAGTACTTGCAGTAGAAAACCACCGCTAACAGCTCTCTCTTGGTCACGCTGTAGTTCCTCTCCGACTTGCTCAGCCCCCGACTTGCATATGCTATGGGTCTCTCTACGCCGTCTTGCACCTGCGACAATACCGCCCCGATTCCTGTGGCACTGGCGTCGGTATCCAAGATGAAGTCTTCCTCACTGCTAGGGTAAGCTAGGATGGGGGCCTCCACCAATTTCTTCCGCAGTGTCTCGAAGGCAACCTGGCATTCGGCAGTCCACAAGAAGGGTCTGTTCTTCTCCGTCAGCCTATGCAGGGGACGGGCAATTGTCCCGAAATTCTGCACAAACCTCCTGTAGTACGATGCAGTCCCTAGGAAGCTGCGTACCTCTGTCTGCGTGGTGGGCACTGGCCACTCCCTCACGGTCTCGATCTTCTCAGGGTCCGTCATGACTCCCTCCTCCGTCACCACGTGCCCCAGGTAATGTACTCTCTTCTGGAATAAGCGACACTTGCTGGGCTTGAGCTTCATTCCCGCCTGTCCTATTCTGCTCAGGATCGCATCCAGGCGGTCCAGGGTCTGCTGCTCTGTTTTCCCGAAGATGATGACGTCATCCAGGTAGATGAGGCAGGTTTCCCACTGTAGTCCCGACAGCACTGTTTCCATCAGCCGCTCGAAAGTACCGGGTGCTGTACTCAAGCCAAAGGGCATGACCTTCCAGGAATACAACCCCCCACTGGTGATAAACGCGGACTTCTCTTGTGCACTCTTGGACATTCCCACCTGCCAGTAGCCGCTGGCCAGGTCAAGGGTACAAAACCACTTGCTTCCTCCCAAGGCATCTAGTGAATCATCGATTCTGGGTAAGGGGTAGGCGTCCTGGATGGTGTGGCTGTTCAGACGTCGGTAGTCTACGCACAGACGGGTCGTGTTGTCTTTCTTTTTCACCATCACCACTGGTGCCGCCCACGGGCTCGCCGACGGCTCTATCAGGTCCCTCTTCAGCAGGTCGTCCACTATTTCCTTGGCTTCTGTTTGTTTCCAAAACGGGAACCTTCTGGCCGGCTGTCGCAATGGTCGCAGGTCTGGGGGTGTCCTGATCTCGTGCTGGACCAAATGTGTCCGCCCCAGGTCGTCTGGCCCACTAGCAAAAGCACTCTGGTGTTTGGTCAGCAGCTCCGCCAGTTTCTTCTTCCCTTCCGACGACAGGTTTTCACTTCCATCTTTACACAATGGCCGCAGGAAGTCGGGCATCTTTTCTGTACATCTTTTCTGCTCTGGTTCTTTCTTGGTTTCCACGGGGACGGGTGGCTCTCCGGCCACCGGGGTCACTACTCCTGCTGGCGTGCCCTTGTAGATCGTGATAGGTTCGCTGGTGGTATTGAGGAGTCGGATGGGTATATAATCTTTGCCCACATCCACCAGTGCCTTCCCCACCATGACGCCCCTCTGTCCCATCTTCCCCTTCGAACTAGGTTCCACCAATCCTGATCCTCTTACTTTCTCCAATTCTTTCGTGCGGCCGCAGATATACCCCGTGGTCAGGATTTCCTTTCGGGGGGGTATCACCACTGTTCTGTCCGCCAGCACCTTGCAACACTTCGACAGCCCTGATATTCTCTGGCTGATGTAGGGGACTGTTTTTCCTCCCTCGAACTCGACTTGTTGAGTATGATGGTTCACCATGATTCCGCCCGCTCTCTGTAGTCCTATACCTAACACGACGTCATCGGCTATCTCGGCGATCATGAAGTGTCCTACCAATATCGTTCCACACAAATCCACTTCTAGTTCCACTTCTCCCCGAACTGTCACTGGTGATTTGTCGATGGAGACTAGCCTCTCTCTGCACTCTCTCAGGGCTATGTCGTTTCTATTCGGGTGGTTCAGGTAGACCTCGGGCGAGATAATCGACTTCGTGGCGCCGGTATCCAACAAGCATTCGTACTCTTTTCCTCCTATCTTTCCAATCATGTAGGGGCTCCCCTCATCTTCCCCGTCGAAGTGTATTTTCTTGGGCGTCTGTTCTACTCCTCCTGTGCCGGCCCTCCTGCCCCGGGGGCGGCACTCGGTCCGTTTCCCGAACCGGTCTTGTTGGGACAGATCTCGCCATGTGACCTGGCTGTCGGCAGCTATAGCACAGGAACGGCCTCTGTTGTCCTCAGGCACCCTCCCATCTTCTGGGCTGCAACTTCAGGACGAGTTCTTCCAAGGCCTCTAATTTCGCTTGGATGGTGTTATCCGCAGTGGGTGTCACTGTCCCCACCTGTCGTGCTACCGTGGTCAGCAGGGGTTTTCCCTTCAGTTCTTTTGCGCCACGCCCACTTTCGGTGCCCTCGTACTTGATGGCTAGGTGCACGGCTTCCTCCAAGGTCTGGGCATCCCCTCTGGCGGTCAAACGCTGTATCTTCTCGTCCGCAATCATCTCGATGAACGCCTTCTTCATGAGACGATCCTTCAACTTCCCTTCTGCGTCGGGGTAGGCCAGGGTGAACAGCCGTCTACACACGTCACCCAACTCCTGCAGACTCTCTTCTGGCTTCTGGCGACGCTGTGCTAACTCCATGGCGTGTTTCTCGGCCTGGTCATCCGATGCGTAGCGCTGGTCAAGAACCCTGACGATGTTTCGGTACGAGGATCTCTCGGCGTCGGACAGGTGCTGCACCACCCGCTGGGCTCCTCCCTTCATAGCCGCGATAAGTCACAGGCTTTTCTCGCTGTCGCTCCACTTGTTGAGCTTCGCTGTCGCCTCGAAGTGCATGCGATAATCCACCCATGACTCGCTCACCCCGTCAAAGCGGTCCACTCGGGCGTTTCGCCAGTGCTCGGATGTCTTCGGCCGTTGGGGCTCGCCCGTTCCCTCTGCCCGTGCTGCCATGGCCCGCTGCGTCTCCGCTATCGTCTTCAACGTTCCTCCCATCAGGGCTGCCATGTCTGCTATCACCTGTTCCATACCAATCGGCTCCCTCTCTCGCGGTGACTCTGTACCTCGGGCCGGGGCTGTCGTCCGCCCTGCCCCCACAATTCCCTTCCTGGGAAAGTCAATCACCCCGGAGCTGCTACTGGCTAACGGCACTTCCATCATGGGCACCGTAGTGTCCAACGAGGCGTTGACCGCTCCTCTTCTACTCGCCGAGGGATGGCCTGGTGGTGCTCGTGTACCGCAATCAGCTTCTGTCCTCTGCTCGGCTCTGGAGGTCACCCGCTCCCCTGTGACGTCACGGCACGGTCGATCTGGCGCCACCGACTCTGCATCTGACGACGAATCTCCCGCCTCTACCTTGCTCTCTCTCTGAAGAACCGCGTGTCTCTCAGCTACCGGTCGCTCTGACGGCCACTCTGTCTCTCGGGTTGCACCAAATGAACGATCTGCTGACATAAAATCGTCCAAACGGGCACCCGAGATCTGTTCTCTGAAAGTTTTAACGGTTCGCTCAGGCGTAAGAAAGGTTCGCTCAATGCGTAAGGAATCGGTTCGCTCAGGCGTAAGAAAGGTTCGCTTTATGCGTGGTTTGGACGATAATTCTGTGTCTTGAGGTGGACTCAATGCCACTTTTGGTGAATGTTCTCGCCCAAACTCCGATCCCGATCTGTTGGCCGCCGCCATCGCCAGTGACTGCGCCGCCAGCCACGGCTGCGTGATGTCTACCCCCTCGAGCCGCAACGCACCGTCCGCCTGTTCCTCCACCACCTCGACAATTTGCTTTCGTTCCGCTTCACCTTCCATCCCCACTGATTATTACTACCAACTGTGAGTTCGTTCCGACAATAGTTTCGAGAATTTCGCCGATAGTGCTAAACACTATCCCACCGCTGTCACCAAAGAAGAGTGTGCTATATGTAGCGGAATGGATCCCTGGCCGAAGGGATGATCCGACTAACAAACAGAATCACCTTACTTAAATAAAAGGTTTCTTAGTTCTCTCTTGAAATGAAATAAAGCTCAGTTGGGTTTTCTGACTCTTGCAATAACGCTTAGCGAAGGTTGGGGATGGATGTGGTGTTGAAGAGAAGACGGGACGAGCAAGTATAAATCAACAATACAGTTTAATCATCACAGTACAATATACATACCACCGCACTCGTTCTCTATACAGCAGCATCAACACAATAAGTCCACTCTATGTAAATGACCATCTCGACATCACAAGTCCACAAAAAGTTTTTGATCTCTCTAATCTCTGGTCTCAATGTCTGGTAAATCCGGATGTAAATACACACTCTGCCCAGCTACAGTTCCTCTCTATGCTGTCATCATAATCCTCTCTATATACACATAATAATCCGTGAACAGCTTCAGTCTCTTTCTGGCTACTTGACCTTGTAATCGTTACTCTCTGGGTAGTCTAAATCCAGCTCTCAAGCACCTTAATCCGTCTGTAAACACCTCTGTCGTTAACTCTACTTCTACTCTACTCTAACTCTAATCTAAGACTGACGTGATTCGAATCTAACCTAGTTTCCCGCCCTTCCTTCCATTCGCACGCGCGGTACATCAATCGTTGAGGCCGCACGAGCGCTACGTCACAGAGCACTCGAAATAACTAGATACTTTGTAGCACGTCTAAATGCTAGGCTCTGCGAAGGCGGAGACCCAGCTTACAATAATAGAAGTGACGGAACATGACCTGTTTCTTAGCCCTGGGGTCATTCCGTCACAGTATCAAATACTGCACTTAGGTCCAGCAGAATCAATAAACAATTTTATGCTGACCAATACTTGTGAGGATGTCATTCTGTAATGGTAGCACCGAACCATTTTCATTACATTATTCAGTGGATTAAATTTTTGATATCATCTGCCCAACCATAGACTTTATTCTATAACACTGCATAAGGATACACTCACTCTTGTGTCATCATTTTATATATAGGAACCAACACTTTGAAATAAACTGAGCCCAGTCTTTTGTTATTAACTATTAGTTTTCTTTTTTGTACCAGGCTATTTGCAGACTAGAACTGAACTGTTCATTTATATATCTGACTTAGTAGGGATCTTTTGATGCAGAGAACTTGGCTTAAACGGTGGTATTTCTAACTTTTTAAGACATTAAGGATTAAATCATGCCCAGACAGTTGTTAATAGTAAAGTGAACCAGACTACCTAATGAAATCCATTACACACAGCTCACTACAACTTTTCATATGGCTGTTGGGAGATTTAGATTAGCATTGTGATTTTCGATAGATTGCTTTTCATGTTTTGTCTGATTTTGTTTCCTAGGTTCAAACAGATCCCCTTCTGGAAGCCCTGGAGCTGGGTATCAGTGAGCTGTTCGCTGAGGAGGAAGAGGACGAATTCCATGACGCACTTGAAGAACAACCGCAACCAACAAAGAAACATGGACGCTGGTGCCGCCTGAAGAAATCCATCAGGCGGCACATGCAGCGCCTGAGAAGTCGTGTCTAAGAACTCTGTAGTTTTACCCATAATACAGTCAAACCAGTTTACGAAGACCACTGACTTAATAACAAGTTTGGTCAAGCAGTCTCAACAAATTATTGGAATGAACTTTTTCCAAGTTTTCTTTTTCATTTAGGGTACTTTCGAATTAAGGGACTGGTCTTTATAAGCAGGTTTGACTGCACTTATGGGTAAAATAGTTATCCAGGGATTTTGCAGCAAGGGGAACTTATCATATTTTTGTTATATCTGTAGTTTTTCATCATTCCAACATCTTAGGGAATATTAAGATGAGATGATTAACTATTGATCATGCACAATGAGTGCTCTTGAGAAGAGGTATTGTTATCCTCATTTTGTTTGTTTTAATCATGCCTACTAGTGTGGGTGTACATTGATGGGAAGCACTGTGTGGGATGTATGGTTGTGAGATATTGTGAAGATTGTTTTTTCTGAGAAACTGGATTCTTATGATGACTAGTGCTTAATTTGGAATATGCATTGTTACCTGTATATGTATTTGCTATAATCATGCTTAACTATTGTGTATGTGGATATTACTAGTTATGAAGCTGCTTAAGAGAAGAGGTTAGTGTTTTGTGAGGTGTGGTTATGATTGATGTTACTGTACCTTGTTCCTTGCATTGTTATTTATTGTATTGTGTATATTGTGATCTTCCAAAACTATTGTTTATGTGGAGGATACTGAAGAGTGGTAATGTGAGATGTGGTTGAGAAGACATACTCTTATGTAATGATATGTGTTTTAATATGTGTTCCATAACCATGCCTAACTACTATTCAGGTGAATGTTACTGAGCTGAACTGAGAATTAAGGAAATGGAGAGAAGGTGCAATTGATATTTCAATGAATCATTTAAAGATTGAAAACTTTATTGAGAATGGGATTCTTTGGAATGACAATTGCTTATTGTGGTTTATTGTATTGTTTTATCATTTGTATTGATTCTTCATTTACAAGTACTTGTTTTGGGGAATGCGTTGTTAGTATCTAAATATCTAGTATGTATATTACCAGTCAAATGCCATGCTATACACATTATATTTTTAATAAATCATTGATATTCAAGGTATATGTAAGTGTTTTTTTAAATGTTAATTGCAGTAAGCTTATATAAGATGATAAAGGAAAGCTGCTCCACATGCTTCACACCTAATGTGCACCCCAGACTTTTAGCACTATATTCTTTAGACCACTTCATATTTGGGTTGATCTGCAATTACTGAAAAGGTCTTCTCATGAGTACCATGGACGCGAAATTTCTTTTCAGTGGATATGATCAAAATTAAATACCCCAATACATTGACACGAGAAAATCACTATTCAGGAATTAAAGCATTGGATATTGACATGAAGTGCTAACACAACCCCTTCAATATAACACACTTACTTTGGCCAAGAATGCAGTCATATTTCCAACTGTTAGACCAACCCGTGGTTGGATTAAGTAAATGAATACTCAACAGGATCTGCTCGTTGGTAGGGCCTTCGTCAAGTGCCTATAAAATTTCAACATAGGTGCGGCATTTTAGTTTCAAGATAAGTACTCTCAGATAAGTATCAATGGGCCAGGGTTTCAGTCATTTATCTTTCTTTGTCATCATCAACATATGTGCGTTGGCCTTGACACATTAAGAGAATCTGCGTTCAGTCTCCATCTTGACCGAAAAAGGGCAGGTAAATACATTAAAAGGCAGTCAGTGCATAACATACATTCACTCATCATCTTATAAAGATAAATGGCGTCTTTATATATCATCTTTTTTATTCTTAAGCCAATATATACGTATACTTTATTAAAAGTTAATAAATTCCTCTGTCACCCTTATTATATCATATTGGAAACTACAATAAGAATTTTATACCCAAAAGTTTTATTCCAAATTTTATAATGATTTTAGTGTGCCGGTATTTACTTAGCAGACGCTATCAGTAAATTAAGATTCCATTTATTCTGAAAAGCTTCAGATCAGCAAAAATATAACATTAAAAGGTAAGGAAGTCCCGGTGGGTAAAAGAAGGACACATAAACAACGCTATTGCATCCTGAATGAGGGATTGCAAGAGTAATTTGTAATTAATACTGTCAGGTGGCTGGTTTTTGATTCAACTCATCAAAAGCTGAGATGAGAGCAGACACCAACTAGTGCATGCCTCGTATATAGTGCCAACTCGTCCCCCATGGCTTATCATTATAATTTTTAATTCACTCTCCCTAACCCATCTAATAACGTAATTAATTATAATGTGATTAAAACCAGGCAGGTGTGCCGCTCTGTCCAGCGTCACTCCTCCTAGGGGTACCGTAATAGTATCAGAAATCAGGCAGGTGTGCCGCTCTGTCCTGCGGCACTCCTCCTAGGGGTACCGTAATAGTATCAGAAATCAGGCAGGTGTGCCGCTCTGTCCTGCGTCACTCCTCCTAGGGGTACCGTAATAGTATCAGAAACCAGGCAGGTGTGCCGCTCTGTCCTGCGGCACTCCTCCTAGAGGTACCGTAATAGAATCAGAAATCAGGCAGGTGTGCCGCTCTGTCCTGCGGCACTCCTCCTAGGGGTACCGTAATAGTATCAGAAATCAGGCAGGTGTGCCGCTCTGTCCAGCGTCACTCCTCCTAGGGGTACCGTAATAGTATCAGAAATCAGGCAGGTGTGCCGCTCTGTCCAGCGTCACTCCCCCTAGGGGTACCGTAATAGTATCAGAAATCAGGCAGGTGTGCCGCTCTGTCCTGCGTCACTCCTCCCAGGGGTACCGTAATAGTATCAGAAATCAGGCAGGTGTGCCGCTCTGTCCAGCGTCACTCCTCCTAGGGGTACCGTAATAGTATCAGAAATCAGGCAGATGTGCCGCTCTGTCCAGCGTCACTCCTCCTAGGGGTACCGTAATAGTATCAGAAATCAGGCAGGCGTGCCGCTCTGTCCTGCGGCACTCCTCCTAGGGGTACCGTTATAGTATCAGAAATCAGGCAGGTGTGCCGCTCTGTCCTGCGGCACTCCTCCTAGCGGTACCGTTATAGTATCAGAAATCAGGCAGGTGTGCCGCTCTGTCCAGCGTCACTCCTCCTAGAGGTACCGTAATAGTATCAGAAACCAGGCAGGTGTGCCGCTCTGTCCTGCGGCACTCCTTCTAGGGGTACCGTTATAGTATCAGAAATCAGGCAGGTGTGCCGCTCTGTCCTGCGTCACTCCTCCTAGGGGTACCGTAATAGTATCAGAAATCAGGCAGGTGTGCCGCTCTGTCCAGTGTCACTCCTCCTAGGGGTACCGTAATAGTATCAGAAATCAGGCAGGTGTGCCGCTCTGTCCAGCGTCACTCCTCCTAGGGGTACCGTAATAGTATCAGAAATCAGGCAGGTGTGCCGCTCTGTCCAGCGTCACTCCTCCTAGGGGTACCGTAATAGTATCAGAAATCAGGCAGGTGTGCCGCTCTGTCCTGCCTCACTCCTCCTAGGGGTACCTTAATAGTATCAGAAATCAGGCAGGTGTGCCGCTCTGTCCTGCGGCACTCCTCCTAGAGGTACCGTAATAGTATCAGAAACCAGGCAGGTGTGCCGCTCTGTCCTGCGGCACTCCTCCTAGGGGTACCGTAATAGTATCAGAAATCAGGCAGGTGTGCCGCTCTGTCCTGCGTCACTCCTCCTAGGGGTACTGTAATAGTATCAGAAACCAGGCAGGTGTGCCGCTCTGTCCAGCGTAACTCCTCCTAGGGGTACCGTAATAGTATCAGAAATCAGGCAGGTGTGCCGCTCTGTCCTGCGTCACTCCTCCTAGGGGTACCGTAATAGTATCAGAAACCAGGCAGGTGTGCCGCTCTGTCCTGCGTCACTCCTCCTAGGGGTACCGTAATAGAATCAGAAACCAGGCAGGTGTGCCGCTCTGTCCTGCGTCACTCCTCCTAGGGGTACCGTAATAGTATCAGAAACCAGGCAGGTGTGCCGCTCTGTCCTGCGTCACTCCTCCTAGGGGTACCGTAATAGTATCAGAAATCAGGCAGGTGTGCCGCTCTGTCCTGCCTCACTCCTCCTAGGGGTACCGTAATAGTATCAGAAATCAGGCAGGTGTGCCGCTCTGTCCTGCGTCACTCCTCCTAGGGGTACCGTAATAGTATCAGAAATCAGGCAGGCGTGCCGCTCTGTCCTGCCTCACTCCTCCTAGGGGTACCGTAATAGTATCAGAAATCAGGCAGGTGTGCCACGCAATAGTATCAGAAATCAGGCAGGTGTGCCGCTCTGTCCAGCGTCACTCCTCCTAGGGGTACCGTAATAGTATCAGAAATCAGGCAGGTGTGCCGCTCTGTCCTGCGTCACTCCTCCTAGGGGTACCGTAATAGTATCAGAAATCAGGCAGGTGTGCCGCTCTGTCCTGCCTCACTCCTCCTAGGGGTACCGTAATAGTATCAGAAATCAGGCAGGCGTGCCGCTCTGTCCAGCGTCACTCCTCCTAGGGGTACCGTAATAGTATCAGAAATCAGGCAGGTGTGCCGCTCTGTCCTGCCTCACTCCTCCTAGGGGTACCGTAATAGTATCAGAAATCAGGCAGGTGTGCCACGCAATAGTATCAGAAATCAGGGAGGTGTGCCGCTCTGTCCAGCGTCACTCCTCCTAGGGGTACCGTAATAGTATCAGAAATCAGGCAGGTGTGCCGCTCTGTCCTGCGTCACTCCTCCTAGGGGTACCGTAATAGTATCAGAAATCAGGCAGGTGTGCCGCTCTGTCCTGCGTCACTCCTCCCAGGGGTACCGTAATAGTATCAGAAATCAGGCAGGTGTGCCGCTCTGTCCAGCGTCACTACTCCTAGGGGTACCATAATAGTATCAGAAATCAGGCAGGTGTGCCGCTCTGTCCAGCGTCACTACTCCTAGGGGTACCGTAATAGTATCAGAAATCAGGCAGGTGTGCCGCTCTGTCCTGCCTCACTCCTCCTAGGGGTACCGTAATAGTATCAGAAATCAGGCAGGTGTGCCTCTCTGTCCAGCGTCACTACTCCTAGCGGTACCGTAATAGTATCAGAAATCAGGCAGGTGTGCCGCTCTATCCAGCGTCACTACTCCTAGGGGTACCGTAATAGTATCAGAAATCAGGCAGGTGTGCCGCTCTATCCAGCGTCACTACTCCTAGGGGTACCGTAATAGTATCAGAAATCAGGCAGGTGTGCCGCTCTGTCCTTTGCACTCCTCCTAGGGGTACCTTAATAGTATCAGAAATCAGGCAGGTGTGCCGCTCTGTCCTGCGTCACTCCTCCTAGGGGTACCTTAATAGTATCAGAAATCAGGCAGGTGTGCCTCTCTGTCCTGCCTCACTCCTCCTAGAGGTACCGTAATAGTATCAGAAATCAGGCAGGTGTGCCGCTCTGTCCTGCCTCACTCCTCCTAGGGGTACCGTAATAGTATCAGAAATCAGGCAGGTGTGCTGCTCTGTCCTGCGGCACTCCTCCTAGAGGTACCGTAATAGTATCAGAAATCAGGCAGGTGTGCCGCTCTGTCCTGCGTCACTCCTCCTAGGGGTACCGTAATAGTATCAGAAACCAGGCAGGTGTGCCGCTCTGTCCTGCGTCACTCCTCCTAGGGGTACCGTAATAGAATCAGAAATCAGGCAGGTGTGCCGCTCTGTCCTGCGTCACTCCTCCTAGGGGTACCGTAATAGTATCAGAAATCAGGCAGGTGTACCGCTCTGTCCTGCGTCACTCCTCCTAGGGGTACCGTAATAGTATCAGAAATCAGGCAGGTGTGCCGCTCTGTCCTGCGTCACTACTCTTAGGGGTACCGTAATAGTATCAGAAATCAGGCAGGTGTGCCGCTCTGTCCTGCGTCACTCCTCCTAGGGGTACCGTAATAGTATCAGAAATCAGGCAGGTGTGCCGCTCTGTCCAGCGTCACTCCTCCCAGGGGTACCGTAATAGTATCAGAAATCAGGCAGGTGTGCCGCTCTGTCCAGCGTCACTCCTCGTAGGGGTACCGTAATAGTATCAGAAATCAGGCAGGTGTGCCGCTCTGTCCATCGTCACTCCTCCTAGGGGTACCGTAATAGTATCAGAAATCAGGCAGGTGTGCCGCTCTGTCCAGCGTCACTCCTCGTAGGGGTACCGTAATAGTATCAGAAATCAGGCAGGTGTGCCGCTCTGTCCAGCGTCACTCCTCCTAGGGGTACCGTAATAGTATCAGAAATCAGGCAGGCGTGCCGCTCTGTCCTGTGTCACTCCTCTTAAGGGTACCGTAATAGTATCAGAAATCAGGCAGGTGTTCCGCTCTGTCCAGCGTCACTCCTCCTAGGGGTACCGTAATAGTATCAGAAATCAGGCAGGTGTGCCGCACTGTCCAGCGTCACTCCTCCCAGGGGTACCGTATAAATAGTATCAATGTGTATCAAGTCACTGGTGTTATCAATTTGCCGATCACATGTCATCAGTTGGTAAATAAATACTCAGAATATTCCGATAAAGGCTAGATCGGCAAATTGTGGACACGGTATGAATGAGAATAATTTGCGAATAATTTCGAAATTAGGCGTAAACTCAAACTATAACAAAGAAGAAATTTGGGTATTGATTGTTATTTCTCTGATTTTTAGCTTATGAAAAAACATTTAAAACAAATAGCTATGTGCAGCTCGTTTTCTAGGCATTTATATGGAATTTCGATTTTCGTCACTTGTTATGCCATAATGCGGCTAAATCGTGACTGGCTTATTGTAACTGTTGGAGGAAACCGGAGTACCCGGCGGAAATCACCGCCCAACCCCGAGTCACTGGTAGCATTCTCGCATGCCCAAGTAGTATGCGAATTCGGGCAGTTGTGAGGGACTGTTGGCAGTTAGTGGCAACGTTTAGATCACAAGGCCAGGTATATCTAGGCACTACAGACATATGCTGCTAGATGTTTGATCAACACCAACCCCGGAATTCGAACACAAACACATTAATCACGTGTCGTTACACGCCACTATGTAAATCACAATGAAGAAAACACATGTATATTCTTGGAATACTCTCTCTCCAATTTCATCAACTGTCTGTTTTTGTATGAATAAAAGAATGGGTATGTAACGAGAGACCAATTACTATATGCTCTATAGTGAGGACCTTCTTATGAACCAAAGTATCCAATAGCTCCTTCACTGTCCAAGATCATCTCAATATATACAGAAAACCTACTCTCTCTCTCTCTCTCTCTCTCTCTCTCTCTCTCTCTCTCTCTCTCTCTCTCTCTCTCTCTCTCTCTTATTGCATCCTGAATGAGGGGGGATTGCAAGAGTAATTTGTAATAAGATTCCATTCATCAAGAGCCGAGATGAGGGCAGACACTAACTAGTGTTAACCTAGTATCAACCCTATGGCTTATCATTATTAATGTCTATTCACTCTTCCTTACCCATCGAATAACGTAATTATAATGTAATTAATCCATCCTGTCGTCATCTTTGCCCGCAGAGTGGAAAAGTGATAGATAACTCATTTAACAGTAAGCTACGGCGGGATAAATGCTCCACCCACCGTTGACGTTCACGTCACTCGTGCCTTACTCCCTTGATATACGCAACAATGAGACGTCTCCCAACAATTGATAAAATAACTGGTGTCGGCATTCTTTCGTTATTCCTTGATTGTCTACAACAATCATTGCTATTGTTGTAGACAATGGATTTACATACTAAGTCTATGCCTAATCCGTAAACACGTTGATGCAACTGGTCCCCTAACCCTTTTGGTGCTGGTGGCTAATTTGGCCAATACAAAATCATGCAAAAGAAATGAAAAAAAGACTGAAACCATGGCACATAGGTACTCATCTGAGAGTACTCGGCCAGGGCTATCCAATGAATACCAACATGGCAGAGTTTAGAAGGTTTCGAAAAATCTGTACTTTTGTTTGTGACGAAAGTAGCCTCAGCATTGGAAGAGTTATGCAGGCTAACCGTTTAGACTTATCTATCCATGGTTACAGGATATAACTGATTATTAAGGATTTTTTTTTATAAAATCAAAATAACTAGCTAGCAACATTGGCTAATCGTCCTTTGCAACAGTCAATCAAGGCTTTATTGTTGCCATTACTATGGACCTTGTTTACAGTGTCAGGATACTTGCAGAGTGCATACAGTTGAATAGGGTATGCATATTTAAACCTCCATATATCAAAACCTAAGCAACTACGCATGTATAGGCGCAACATCGGGCACAGATACACATACTTCATTAATGCTGTTAGTTTAATTACCAAGAACAACAGGAAATATGCAGGTTGCGTGCAAAGAATGAAGATTTTCTTTTAAAATGGCATATCAACTATAAGTACGCTACCGACTTCTTCTGTACCAAACAAGGTCTCCCATTTCCGCTTCTTTTTTGGGTAATAAACGTTTTATTTTGATATTAAGGGTGTCGCTCTATCCAGAGTTTTTCGGAACTAGGGTTGGATGCCATGTGTCGGCAGTAGAATGGGTTTAGTAAGGGTGGGGGGAGGTTGACTGTAACGTGTTCGTGTTCGGCGTTCATTTACACTACAGGTCTGTAGTGTAAATGAACGCCCGCTACGCGTCGTCACCGTTGCGTATTATACCGAGCGAAGATCGGTCGGCAAAGCCGACCGAGCGAAGCTCGGATAATGGTAATGCGCGAGATACCTCATTGTTGTCAGTAGGACGATGGCCTTAAATTTCTATCGATCAATTTATGGTACGTCCGGTGTGGCGTGAATTATCGGAACCCATGAGATAGAGTTACCTTTGTGAGTGCGCATGACCGGAAGTCACTCATTCTCACACGTAGTGGGCACGATTTGTGTTTCCCATGGAGATTGGGAACCATACGTCATGATTGACAGAAGGGTCACAGGTCACGGAAAACATGGCCAGTATTCACTGAATATTCATGAGCGTCGCACTTTTCATGGCGGCCTCCATGATGGCACACATGTTGTAGGTAAATCGGGGGCAAAGCTAAAGAATGTAGGGTATTTCGCTAGTTAGAAACATATTTCCATAGTGGTCCCAGTCTGTCCAATGGCAGCACATGTAATGATCGGTCAACCTCACTGCTAAGATTGATATCACATAGAATAATACAAACATTCGGACTAGAATTTATGTTAAAGGGGTTATGAAGAGGTTTTTCGACCATCTCAAAATCCCACCAGATTTTGTGTGATGTACAATAAAGTTATTTTAAACACATTTGCGAAAAAATTAAAATGATTATTATTTTCAATTGTAAGATATAGCCTTTCAAAGTGGCGAAAATCTGGCCTCTGTCAGTCCAAAAGCCGTGAGTGCGTGACGTCACATGGGGGAGCCTTTTAAAGTAGGTCACCTCGGCTCATCGAGTTAGGTCGTTGTTGTGGTGCAGGTTCCTGAGTAGATTGAACTTTAACCTGCCGACGTTCGGACAATTCGTTATCAATAATGATGACATTTAACACACTTATAAAGCTGGATCTCTTCTTTAAAACGAGACCAGGATAGCCAGGCTAGGACAAGGAAAACGGCCGGAAATGGAAAACCCGCGGGCGTCATAAATAAACAGTCATTTCTCACCAGACGTGGTTGCTGGGACACCCTACTCACATTAGGGACTGCACACCATTTATTAGCATTATCCGATCCTAACAAATGAGATATCCACTGAAAGAACAACATCTCCGCTTTGCAAAGATATAAGCACCATCTTTCTAGGATAAAAATTGAGCAGTCTTGAGCAGTTTGAAAATACCAAAATAAGCGTCCTGCTAGTACACCGTCACCGAGTACAAGACACTTGATAGGGATGCCAAGTGTTTGGCCATTGCCATTACCCATATCTGCCATGGGCTAAACATACCAACTTTGCAGGGCTGGGATTTGAGATCTGTGTTGTGATCATTTGTTTATTTCATGTACTACACTGTAAAAACACTTCAATTTTCAGATAATAATCATGTTTTGTGGCTGAAATTATGTTAACATGCTAAAAATCTAACTTTAAGTAGAGCAAGGTTAGTGATTACAAGGACAGATGGCAGCACCTCACCTTGCTGCTGACCTGTCAGGTGACAAACAAAAATAGATTTTTGTTGGCCACATGTGCCACACCTTCTAGAAAGCTTACAGTGGAAAGAAGCATGACATACAAGAGAACTACTAGGTATGTTTTTTTCAGGTTTTGGGGGAATTTTATTCATAGTTTGACATGTGGTAAGTTTGCTAATTATTGTATCATCAAATTACACTTATTAGAACTGTGTTGGCACAATTTGGCATAGTCACATTGGAAAGTCCAGGTAGTGAATGACCTAAAACAACTCAACTGACCTTGTCAACTGCTAGCGCTTTTTTGCGCAATTGATGTGAAAATTTGGCTAAAGCCTACAGCTAACTAGGTCATGGTGGTCCATGACACTTGACCTGTTGACCAAACAGAGTCTCTCTCTCTCTCTCTCTCTCTCTCTCTCTCTCTCTCTCTCTCTCAAGTCAACTTTCACAAATAGTTAAGGACTGTTCCATTGGGAAGTGGATTGGGGATGAGTTATGGAATAATTTATAAGCAGATGTCCTCTGAATACATCTATTCAGTATATGTTGGCTATCCGGATTACAGTTATGCCAATTACAGTTATTCTGAATCTGAACTATGGCTAAAAGGGGGGCGGGGTTGGTTGAGAAATTTTTGGCCAACGTGTTGGATTTTTTTTGTTTTTCATGATGCCAATGCATTTCTTTCAGTCTCAGCTTCAATATGATGTATCACACGATAGTAAATTCCATTATTTAAAAAATCACTTGTTCTACCTACACTTGATTATATCGCCATGATTGCCCATGAATAGTTTTATTTAGCCTATATTGAAGCAGCACAAAAAGTTTCAATTCTCAATTTAAAGTGTATGACCTTGTACCGCCACCCTAAAAACTATCCCCTACCAGAAAATGGGGGAAAATGACATTTGAGCCTTAGATTCAGATGTACATTTCTTCCAGTCCTTCACTCATATTAACAAACAATACATCAAGTGAAAGCCCTATGTTCCTGTATTCCAAATACATGTATGTAAGTTTAATGTTCCAGGGTTGATTCAAAGACAAAAAAATAGATTTTGTGAATATCCATACAAATTAAGCCAGAGAGGTCTAGATGCTCTGAATGAATACATTACCTGGCTTTTCCTGGCACTTATTTTCATGAATTAACATTTGAAATGTATGTTTTTTCAATGTGAATAATACATTTCATAGTTCAAGAGGCTTTTTGAATCAATCTGAAATTAGTTTATTTGATGGAGATACAGGAGTTCAAAGTGGGAAGAAAATTCACACATTCCATGATTTACATGATAAAAAGGCCTACAGGGATACCAATACAGGCATTTTAACATGGCCTTTCAAATGTAATGCTAAACTAGCAGGTCCTTGTGGATTGTATAGTAGTTCAGTAACAACTACTAAATTATGTGAAACAAAAAAGCTAGGGTGCAAAGATTTTTGAAAACCTAAACCTTGTCATGTTGGTATCTATTAGATAGATCTCACAGACTACCCTCGGATGTCAGAGTATGTCTCAAGGGGAATGCATAGAGATGTAATAGTTATGAAATATGAGGAATATGAATAGTGAGTAAAAGCAAATTAGTGATTGTGTAAATATGTAAAGCTAAGTTCACCTGGGAAAAGAAAAAAAGGTCTGATTTGGAAAATATTTTTACTGAAATACCATGAAGCTGAGAATATGGGGAATTCAAAACCATTAATCAGAATTTGCCCCCCCCCCCCCCCCCCCCAATATGATACTGACCAACCCTCTGGGTCATTGCCATAGAGAACAAAACGAGCAAGTGCCGTGCAATAAACAGTTTTATTGAATACCTTAAATACTATACATGCATAAGCGAAGCCAACCGCGAACCCCTACTCCAAGTGAGCGAATCGTTTAATACAGAACAGAGTCTGGGTCCGCGGCTGCCTAAGTAAGCGTAAACCGTCATGCAATAAATATACTATATACAAATTGTGAATAACAATACTTTGTAGTAATTGAGAATTTACCACAACTCTATAGTAACACGTATATTGGCCGTATTGCCTATAATTTATAGAGTTAAGTTTATCGGGCGGGACGGGTGGGAAAATACGACGAGAATGTTGCCAACGAGTCTGGCGAATTTGGAAAATGGCGGAGAAACGCAGCGTTGTAAACAAAGCCCCTGATTGGAGCAGAACAGTCACGCGGTAGTTGTGACGTCACAGAGCTGCGCGAGGCAATGCAGAGTGGGATAGAACCACGTAAGTTGCTCTCACCGACAATGACATACAATTAAATTGTCTTGACATTGCCATAGAGAACAAAACGAGCAAGTGCCGTGCAATAAACAGTTTTATTGAATACCTTAAATACTATACATGCATAAGCGAAGCCAACCGCGAACCCCTACTCCAAGTGAGCGAATCGTTTAATACAGAACAGAGTCTGGGTCCGCGGCTGCCTAAGTAAGCGTAAACCGTCATGCAATAAATATACTATATACAAATTGTGAATAACAATACTTTGTAGTAATTGAGAATTTACCACAACTCTATAGTAACACGTATATTGGCCGTATTGCCTATAATTTATAGAGTTAAGTTTATCGGCAAATATTATATAAGGCCAAGAAATAATATAGCAGTTTTGTTTTAGTATAATTTGGATAGAGTTTCGGCCACCCTTACTCTGGCAGGGTTTGCGTTCAAGTAGTTGAGAACTGATTCACTCTTCCAAGCACCAAAGATTTTAATATCTGCTAATGGCGCACCCAACTTAAAGGCAGCTGAGCAAGAGCCCTTCCTTAATGAATAGAAAGTGACTCGCCTGCCCGCCAAAGGCGAATTACACACTACCAACCTCAGCCAACGATTGGCCGTATTAATGTCAAGAGGGGTGGCGCCACTACCAACCAGAAACAGCGGTTGATGTGGTTGACGAAAACATAGCGAGACAAGATAATTCTTAATATTAAAAACTGGGCAGAGAAACTCGTTTTTGTTCTTGACGATGGGGACCTTAATAGCAGAATCTGCATTCTGCAGGTTTTTTGCCCACTTAAGGTGGATGAGCATCCCAAACTCGGTGAATAGAATGTCATCCAAATTTAAATGTCTAGTTGAGTCGAAAGTGGTTAATGTTGGTGGCAAACAAGAAGAGATCCGCAGCATGGAAAAAAATAATAAAGATATTAATGCTCGGAAAATTAAGGCATTTGAACCTAAAACTGCAGCGGAGATTAAAAGTGAGTTTAACTCTCTAGCAGTAATTATATGAATTGAGGACGGCACGTAACGAACCGTCAGGTTGATTGCCCGCCACATTTGCTTTACTTTAAAAGAATGAAAAACAGCTGTAGGCAAACCCCTCCATGTTTGGAAAGTAGATAGGCCTGAAATAAAGTTTTTTACTGTTCCTGGACACGGGTAAGAATTTAGCAGGAACTCTATATATGCGCAAAGCAGCTCAGGCGAAAGTGCATCATCATGCAAGCTGAAATATGTGCAAAAAGAAAGAAAAGCTCTTATCTGCAACTTCAAATTTTTTCTCGAGCTTGGCCTTAAGTAGGCCAATCTTCTCCTTGCTGCCAAGCCTAGCAGTGTCTTCAGTTCTCCGGAGTTACCTACAATCAATAATATATACAGATTAGTCAGTTATTTCGAACATTTCATCTGGCACTTCCAATTCATACCTATTATTTAAACAACCCATCTTTATTAACAGATCTCGATAGCTTGAGTCTTTGTGTAGTCTGGACAAAGCGTCTGCCGCCTGCAGCGACACACCGGGGCTGTGGCAAACCAAAAGGTCTATGTCGTACTGTGCAGTAAGCAAAAATATTGCACGTACACATGACTGCAGAAATAAATCTCTACAGCGGCCATTTTGAAGAGCTAAGCAAGCATTCATGTTATCACAGTATAACTGAAGTTTGCAGCCACGCCAAATTGGAGCCCATAAGCGCGTCGCTACAACTGCATTCAAAATCTCCAGGTGGGCGATTGGGTGATTCTCCGAGAGCACAAATTTTGGAAACTCTCTTGAATAATACTGAGAGCCACACAACCCCCCACATCCTGTTAAACATGCATCGATCTCAAGCTGATCTGAACTAGGAACCAATTCCTTTGCCAGGAGAGTTACACCATTAAAATCTGGCATCAGAATTTGGAAAAAATCGAGATCGTCCCTAACTTCTGAAGGAATTTTATACAATCCATCTTTGTCCATTGTACGCAAAAAATTTAGTACCCTGTTTGTGTACACTCTCACTGAATAGGACACTCCACTCACAAAATTCAACATGCCCATCAATGACTGAACTTCACGTCTAGTCGCATAAACCTTATTTTCCCAAGATTTTACGAACGTCTTAATTTCCAACAACTTTGTATCTGGTATGGATTTCGTCATATTTTCGGAGTCTATCAGAATTCCCAACCATATCATAACGTTAGATGGTGTACATGTTTTGTGCTCGGCCACCTCAAGGCCAACGGTATCCAAGACGCTGTGTAACGTATTCATAGCCTTGTCAGCGCAACTGAAGTCCATCTCAGCACCCCCAAAATCGTCAATGTATGGGCGCGATAAATACCCAAACAGGCCATGGATATAAGAAGCAGCAGTTGTGGTTCTCTGCATCATTAGCGCCGCCGTTCGTAGGCCAAACGGCGGGCACATATCCATATAGTACTGCCCATCATGCCTTATAGACATGAGAGGCCAGTCGAGCGGGTCTAATCTCAGTTGGCGGTAGCCACGAGAGAGATCCAGCTTGTACATAAAACATCCCCTACCTAGAGACTGCACCCTTTCGGCCATGTAGTCTACAGTTGGTAAGGTAAGATTTATTGAACGGCCCAAGTACTCGTTAGAAGGAATTCCATCGTTTATTGACATGCCGCGTGGCCATGACAAATCTACGACCACCCTCCTAACCAGGCTGTCCTTTTTTGGCCTAGTCATTATGGGCGATATATGAATTGGGACGATAGGCGGTGCCGAAAAAGGCCCCAGAATAGCTGACTTCCCTCGCTCGACGTCCAGATAACTATCAATGTGTGACGCATATTCAACACCCGACTGATGGTTTTTAAAAGTAGATTGCAAGCATGCCGAATGTTCAAAATTGCTAGGCCACCCGAACTGTAGGAATTTTATAATTTCTTTGTCTGTATATTCTTGTAAGTAAATTTCCCAAGCTGCAATATTGAGACCGCTTGGTATCGGAATTTGTTGGTCCTGATAATTATACATGCCCGAGTGAAAGACCCTATTGTATATGTCTAGCATAGAAGCATTGAAATCGGCCACACATCTACCACTCAACTGGGAATCCTGTATTCCCACCTCGGAAAGACCTGGATATGCAATATTAGTTTTCATTGATCTTGAACCTGTGACCATGGCTTCACTGCCATCATCCCCAATACCACAATTTGTACCCTCTCTGTCAGACATCCCAACAGTTTCCGCCATATCTTTATCATCGTCATCTTTTAGTATCACCTGATGAAATCCAACATCATCACAAGTTATCATATCTGTATTGACACCCTGTACCACCTCACCATGCTCCATGTCATCCGCATTACCAATAAGCTGGGGGAGAGAGTCTATGTCTCCCCCTTGTTCCAGTTTTTTGACCCTTGAAAGAATTTACGACGACACTCTTTCTCCCTGTGTTTGTACAACATACCTGTACTGTTGTAACAGTACAGACACGCGTGGGATAAACCTTCATGACCGTCCTGTAGTTGACAATCAATCTGGTAAGGGATACATATCTTTGCATTTAAATTAGACTGCGCATGATTCTGAAGTGACTGGTTCTGCCTCGCGGGCCTGTTTTGACCGGATAACATGTAGCGGTGAGCATATTGTGATCTTAATTGTGCTATTTGAGATTGATCTGACCAGTCATATCTTGCCATTTCGACCCCAGACGCCAGAACTCTGTAAAAATTTCGAATTTGTACCCACCCGTAAATAGTGGTATCAAGCATGAGTTCTTTCAGCAAATTGAGCATAACCTCTCTATTGAAAACACTCCTAGGACTATCTAACATAGCAAGGAAACCAAAGTTAAACTCAGCCAAAGTGAGATCATTAAATAGTGTAGGCTTACGATCAGCACCACGATATATATAGAAGTGAGGCCAGTCTATTTCCCTTAAGACTTGGTCCTCTACCGTTCTAGAAATTCCACTACGCTTACCTCGTTTAGTTTTTTGAGTTTCTGAAAAGTATTCACCTGGCTCATCATCTAACCCAATTTCTGCCAACCTACGAGACACACACGCCTCAATTCTCTCATTATCACGTAACGATGACAACGTAGGTAACGCATTGTTCATAGAGTTTATTCTTTGAGCTCCGACAGCAGCAGCAGCACCCATCTGTGGAATTCTGTGATGAACATCCTGTGAAGTTGTAGATTCTCTTGCACGCACATCCTGTGTAAAAACCGGCAGTCCATCACCCGCACGACGACCTGGCAATGTGCCAAAACCTGTATGTGAATTCTGATCCAGATCCACCCGACGAGAATTATCTTCAGCCATATGATGGCCATCCATTGTTTGTTTATGCACTGAGTTATCTTCATAGCTGTCATAGAATCCGTTGCGTCTGTCATAACCTCCACGGCGTCCGAATTCAGGGTCATAATATGCCCTGCTATTATCATTTCTATTAACACTTGGCAAGACATCATGGGTAGCATTGTTTGCCTCATTGAATGATACAGATTTTTTGCTTTTTTTCAACTGTCCGGCGCTGGAAGCAGATTGCTGAGCAAAACTAGGGTCATGAGATGCCCCACCTCTATCATTTCTATTCACCCTTGACATGCCATCATGCATATTATTGTTCACTTCATTGAATGAAACTGATTTGCTGCTTTTTATCAATTGTGCATCACTAGCAGCAGATTGCTGAGCTAAATCATGTGCAGGATGACCTAGAATCTGATCAATATCTTTTTGCATGTCACACGCCTCTATCTGCTCTGTTTCTCGCACTGATTGAATTAAATTATCTTGAAACCCGTCCAAATTGTCTGTATTCAATCCAGCATCTGACAAATCCATTCCTAAATCTGCTCCATTAGTTTTACCAGACCTTGCTGTGTTTGAAAACGTTGATGTCTTGACAACACTTGTAATCACTGGCTCAACATTGTTCTTATCTGCAGATTTTACCATAGACTGCATGATGCCACGATCTACAGTGATTTGCTCACGTAGAGCTTGCATTTCATCCCTCATTAACTGTAATTCAGCAGCCATATCACGATCACCAGTTGCTTTTGATGCCCCAACAGTAGTTTCGTCAGTGTCTTTTCTGTATTGGCACTTTTTTCCTGTTGGCGGTGCATGATTTTCTCCACATTTTCTACAGTGGCGGCAGATCGTCATGTTGTCACTAATCGCCAATAGCTCCAACAATTTTCATCAATAAAAGTCCATGGAGCAGCGAAAATACGACGAGAATGTTGCCAACGAGTCTGGCGAATTTGGAAAATGGCGGAGAAACGCAGCGTTGTAAACAAAGCCCCTGATTGGAGCAGAACAGTCACGCGGTAGTTGTGACGTCACAGAGCTGCGCGAGGCAATGCAGAGTGGGATAGAACCACGTAAGTTGCTCTCACCGACAATGACATACAATTAAATTGTCTTGACATGGGCTTTTATGATATTTTCAGTTCAAAAGCAATCTCTGTGTGTTTTTCATAACTGGGAATCTGTCCTCATGCTGCAAGTGTGATCTGCTATATAAAAATTATTTCATAATCATACTTGTATGGTTATCAATTTGCCAACACCTGTAAAATATAATAACCCACTCCTAAACTAATAAACTAGCCTGACCCCTAGTGGCCAGGATTGGAACCGCGTAAAATCTCCTAATTTTGGATGGTTGAATGTTAACAGGTATGAATTATATAACTTGGTCAGATATCTTCAGATTAGCTACGGATTTGCCAAAAAAATCAAAAATCATCCACCATTCCTCAAGAATAAATTTATTTTCTAGCCAAGAGCCAAGAATTTCATAATATGCTGAACATAGTAAGTATTTGATCTTGAAAGATCACACAATGTCTGGAAAGATCACACAATGTAAATGTTGATGATGACAACATTTTCAGTTCCAAAGCTATCTGCGTGTTTTTGATAACTGTGTGTATATTATCATGCAGCAATTGTGATCTGCTACATAAACTGCAATTAAAGTTATCCTATTAACATATGTTTCCATGATTATCAACTGCAAAGGCCCACTCCTTAAGCAGGTGTACTAACCTGGCCCGTAGTGGCCAGAATTGGAACTAAACAAAATGAAACCAAAAGATGCCTCATTATAGTAAACCGCCTGATATCTCCTGATTTTGGATTGTTGAATGCTGACGAGTATGCCAACCTACGTGCACAATATCAATTGAACAATTCATAACATACTAGTACCATGATTTAAGAACTTATGGCCAGTTTAATGATATTCTCAGCATGAGTTCTCTCCACCGCGTAGACTACTATAATATAGGTGTACATCTAGATGTTAGACAAGTCGATGGATTATCGTAAAGTCGTTCCCCTATTGCGACATATTAGCTAGAAGTACACAGGCGCGAAAATATCCCAAAAATTTTCCCATACATTAAGAAAAGCTTTCAATCGCACGCATGACTTTGTTTTTTGGCCACTCTGTTTCATCAATAAACTCGCTGCCATAAACCGTTATTTACGACAAATTAAATACAGGCACTTCTCTCTATACACCTAGTCTTATGCCATCTGGGCAAATGGCAGAATTCTGAACTTGTCACGCCCTACCGGCAGTAACGTGCTCGCGCACTTCGGATGCCATTTCGGTCTAGACTCAAGTTTATGTCTGTTATAAGATCCACACCGTGCATACACCAATCTTATTTTTAGCATATCAAACCATCCTGAAAGTAAATTGTTTCCTGTTCTAATTTTAGAACAGTAGCTATAGCACAGCAGATGTTTTGCTTGAGAAGTCCAGTTGCAAGTCCCCAGGAGCAACCCATGCATATCTTTCTGTATTCAGTAAACCAGCCCTATTCTTAAGGGCCCTCTGAGGACACAGTCAGGGTGTACCTCAGTATGATTTATTTCCATCACACTTAGCGTGTATACTACAGATCCAACTCACCTTTTAAGAAGTACACTAGACCGGCAACATTGAGGTTTGACTTTCCCAGTGGCCCAGGGGCATATGCCCCTAGATTTTGCTGTTGACCCCTTGATTTTTCAGATATGGGGCCAAAAATAGTATGATTAATAAACCTAAATCCTGTTTTTGGCCACTTATTTTTATCAAAAGATCTTTTTGGGCCCCTAGCCTGAAATCTTATTGTCAGACCCTGAACAACGGCTGAGGGCCACAATAAATATATGACCGCTATCATAATCTTGTCGATCTTTACATCATCTTCCAGACACATGTGTGTTCACCACAATTAAATAAATAGTACATGTACAGCAACATGCAAACAAAAAAGGCAATTACATGAGGTCATAGTACATATTTTAATGTAAAGAAAGATTGTTAGGGTACTGGTGCAACATACAAAAAGGATATTGCCAGAATCACCTATGATAAGTATTGTGACTTGAATGACATACTGAGGTGATTAGCTTTTTTCTCAAGAGTTTAGTGAGATAGGCCTATTTCTTCTCTAACTGACTTGCAGGTGCGGATGCCCTGTCTCCGCAAAAATGTGTGTGTCCTTTCAAAATATTACACCCTCAATCCAAAATTCCACCTCTTGAATTGAGTCTTTCTCGATTTTTATGATCATGATGATATCAAAGGTTTTCACTGGTACATACATCAAATAGCATGATATTCACCAATCAACCTGCCCTAAGTACATGTACCATCATTTCAAGAATTAGAGCTTTATTTATTCTCTTAGAAAAGCAAAAGATGACTTTGCAACCCCAGCAGTGTTGATAGGGAGCAACTGACATCAATGTGATTACAACTGAAAAATTAAGGTATCACACTGCCTGGGTAAATACAAACTTGACTGATTACATATAAATCTAGAGGCAGCACATAGACAAATTAGCTGTGGTAAGTATAATTCTTGATAATGAAGGAGCTATGTATACTACATGTAGAAAGGTAACTTAATCTATATCCTATATCCTGATATATCGAGCAATAGATACTGAGCGATAATAGAGGTAAACAATGCAGCTGTCATTAAGTGATTCACATTCTTTACATTTCTATAGCAGCAAAAGACGAATTATTTATACATATTATACATGTAAGGCACTTCTACGACCTCTTCCTTATGTTCACTGAGGTGTGAATTCTAATTGCTGCTGCTAACAATGCTGCTAACACTGGAGAGTGACGAACCTCGCCAGTAGCCATTGGAATTGCATTGGTGCGAGGACGACGCGGCAGCCTAGGCCCACCTTGTGACGTCACACCACACTTTGCCTTCGGCGCTACGGGCAAGGCAAAAAGTCTTCTTTTTGCGAAAATAAGGCTTTTTCTTGCAGAATAGCATAGACATACTGAAATAATATCATGTATGCCTTACTATTCTGCATCTAACTCATTTTTTTCAAAACACTCTTCATAACCCCTTTAAGTCAAATCGACAAGTGACCTGCACGCTGCAGAGTGCAGTGTAGCTAGAAGTGAATGGGCGATTCACAGATATTTCGCGACGTTCGTGATCGCTTCAAATGTTTTCTTTTTTCTTGTTTTTTATTTATGAGTTTTCTTGCACTGACACAAGTCAATGCATACGTTGCAGTGTTCATTTTAAAGAAAAAACGAAGTAAGTGTAGATAGAATGATGAGATGCTGCCAGTGTACTTCACTACTTGCATTACCAGAAAATTCTCTTTAACTAATGTGTGAAGTGTGAACATTTTGTATTTGAGGAAAACAAAATTTACTTCAAGTAAGAGCTGCCAGTTTGTCTTAACATCTACGCAATCAGTTTCTAAGGTGGCTAGATAGTGGATGGTTGACATCGTTCTACCATACTGGGCCATTGCCATATGGTACAATCATCACATGCAACCTCTGGCTGATGTTAGGGCTTAGGCTATCACTTTCAGTAATTTCTGCAATAGTGTTTCTACCTTTGTAAACACTGAATTCCAAATTCTATTCACAGCTGTCACTCCAAATAGATTGCATGTCATTAAGAACCCCCAACCTTAAACATCATATGTTTTGATTATATGTGGTTCAATGAGGTGGGATCATAATACTAGAATCATTTAGATTGAACCGGAAAAACTGAAAAGAGCCATGGATACAGCAGCATTGGTGAAGAGAATTGTCAAGGAAGGAGATAATCCTGAATTTTTGGAACAAATCCAACATGAAATCATGGATGACATAGCTGCAGGGAGCTATGGTAGTGACATCACTGAAAACATTCAGTTACTTCATGCTATCATGGAGTCGGGCCTAGAATCAAATAAAATGCATCAAACTTCTCAAGACATCATCCACAAAATATGTCTTCCATTATTACATAAGATGTTTTTACTTCTATCTGTGTACATGATAAAGCGCCTATTATATAAGTTTTGCCACAATAAGACTAAGGGAGTTTACCGAGGTTGCGCGAGATTGCACGAGTCAGGCTATCAATTATTATGCTTCAAAATCAATGTAGGTGGTATCTTTTTGAAAATGATGAACATTGGTTAGGTCTGAAAATCAGGGGGTCCTCCAAGACACATTACGTCAGAATAGAATTTGATTCATATTGCATCCACTATCCCAGATAAACTTTGGTCATAAGTTTGATTGTTATTGTACATTTTTAAAGGTCCATGTAATTAGTCCACTGATGCCAAGACTTGGGCTCCTTATTAAAGCAACAATGAGGAAGCAGACAGGTAAGTAATTAGTATTTTTATCAAGTTAAGTAGGGATGGGGACATTATTTAAGATTTCGATTATTTATGAAGAAGAGGATTCATTTTCTACTTGAATTAGAGAAGTTCATCATTTGATTATAGAGGAATAATTCTTATAGTTAATGATCATGCTCCACAATCTAGAATTAAATCTGAATAAGTTATAAACCATTTTTTAGAAACTACTTGTATAACAATAGCTTATAGGTTTTTGCCTATACTGAGACTGATTATTATCTGCATCTGTGATTCAACTTCCTTTCTAAAACTTTGACTTCCTCCACAATATAATCTCTTGATATAGATTTTGCTATAAATTTGATATAAATTGATATACATTTTGATTATCAAGCAGAGGCTTCATCCAACAATTCCTGTCTTTTCAGAAGCTCCTCTACTCCACACTTCCTGGCTGATCGCAGTATTCCAGCATGCTTTTGGGCATGAGAGCATGACCGTGGGCAGTGGAGGAACTCCTCATTGATTACACACATCGTCCTGTTCTCAAACAGACACAAGCTCAGGTGTGTAGTACCTGAAAACCTCTTTACTCAGCCTACAAGAGTCTGTTATCCTATTGCAAATTCATGAAATCTGGGTTGGGGGTTCGCTCTAAAGAGGTATATCTACCATATTGGTTTTAAGCAAAATAAAGAAAAGTGTCAATTCTTAGCTAGGAGATCAACATTTTGAATTGTAAAGTTTCTCTTTAAAAACCCTTGAACCCCCTCTGTATAGTCAACTGATATTATGTGGTTTATGTTATCAATGGAAACATTCATAAGTTAGAAACAGCTAGTTATTATGTTATTATATATAAGTGTATTGTACAATCAAACCTCAGACATGTTAGAGAACTTAGATTATGGATTTGGAATTTGATGAATGATATTCATATTCTGAGGAGTAATATTCAATTTTATCTTTACCCGGAATTTAAAATGGTTTTCCTGAACCCTCTATTTACAGTTTCTCTGTGGGCCCTTTGTTAACCTGTTGAACAACACACCACTCTACACCAGGTGGGTCACAATATTACATTTGTCATTTTAATAATCAAAGTTTCACAGAGTAAGAGTTTCACAGGGCGCCAAACTTGCCATGCTATTGGTCTTACAATTATAACTAAGGCGAGCTTTTTATTCCATCAAGCTTTTTCTAATGAAGATAAGAGGACACAATAGTAAACTATTTTAATCTGAATCATTATATATTTTGATCACAACTATTAATCATTGTAACCTTTAAAGGTCAACCTAAAAAGGTGTTTATGCAGGGCTTGTATGTTTTATGGCTGCAAATCCCATCAAGCCATTATACCCCATTGTTTATGTATGTAGATAATATTGAAATAAACTTTATTTTTAATTTTTACCAAGTTGAAGTTTCCAAGTCTGCTTTAGACTTAACAGGTTGAAATTGATGTATGTATGGAATCTTTTTAGGTCAACAGGTGATCCAGTGGGCAGTTGTCCATCTATTGGCCAGGCTCTCACCAAGTTCTTTAACTCTGTACATGGTGCATTACAGACTGATGAGAAAAGAGGTAAGTAAAAGTATCATCGCCCACATCATATAGTGTAATGTGATTGGCTGCATTGCCATTATTTGGCAAACAGTGAAATTGAGACACGCCTGCTGCTTGGCAGCATAATGCTGTTATTATTCTAAATGTAAAATATGGAACAGACAATTGCATTTAATTACTACCTAAGGCCAAAAGAAAAAGTTGTTTATTTCCTGTAACCCTACCCTAACAATTTTTTATTCAAAAAAGTCCCTACCCTAAAGTTTTTTCCACCCTCCCAACTCCCAAACAACTGAAACACACTTTTTTGACCAAAAAAATAATGCAATTTTTTTTATTTTACCGACCTACCTACCCTATTTATTTACGGACCATAACAGGAAACAAACAATTTCTTTTTTTAGGCCTAATGAAGACTTTGACACCATAATTTTCTCTTGTTTAGTAAGAATTGGTATTTATCTCTTGAAAATATCTTTATTATGTGAGCTCAATTGTTACTATCATTAAATAACTTGATAATCAAATAAACAGTTCATGTACATTCTCAATATAAGAAATTCTAACAGAGAGTAATTGATCTTTCTTCTCTTGTTGCCTAATGCACCAATTAATCAACATAAATAAAGGCTCTCCCTTCTTTATACAGGTATATTCTTCAGAGAGTTCCTTGAAGCAATGTCTGCAGAGAAGTGGGCAGGGGCACCATTTCTGTACCTTTCCCTTGCTCTTACCCACCTCCCCTCTGACCCTTTGTGGAACAAGGACTCCCTACCGCTCTTCAGGTAAGTCTTAAGAGTGTGCCTTCAGTCACAGATATACATAACAGTGTGAATGCATATTGTGTGTTTCACTTTCAATCACAATCAAAGAAAAGTGGGATATTAATTATGTTGGGCTTTGTAAAAAAAACTCTAAGCCCCCTGAATCCTATTCCTGCTGGTCAGCAGTAAAACTTCTTAAGATGAACATTTCCAAGAGGTGAACACCTATTGTGAACATATATTCCTTGCTGTCATTTTCTTACAATAAATTAGAAAAAACTATCTTATATAAACATGTGTAACTAATGTAAGCACCTTCCCCTTGGTCTAAAGATATTTGCATTATATTATAGCAGCTTCATTGTACTAAGGCATGCACATCATAGAGGTTTCAGAGTCCTAAGGTTTTCACATCTTCAAGTTTGCATGCTCTAAAGGTACCCATATCTGGTAGGCGGCTTCACTCTGCATGTAAATACATTTTTTTCCTACAGAGACCTGGTGTATGCTGGCAGAGTACCTGAGCAGAACCTCCGTTGAGCTCTACAGAGTTCATTGGCCAAGACGTTCATCAACAATCTGGATGTGGTAACTACCATTCTGTTATACAGTGAAACCTGATAGTAAAGCTCACTTATGGCAGTTAATAGTTGGTCTTTGTTATCAATGGGAGTAAATAATTAGTCTGGTAACAGCTACAATACAAGACAACTGAAAACACCATGGTTATTTTATTTTATACCTTGGCCACTCCAGATAACAATATCATTAATATGTAAAATCTAAGATACATGTTGTATTCAGATACACATGGTATGGAATTTCATAACACAGCCAAACCTGGTAACAAAGAACAAGAACTGTACAAGTGAAATGTGCGGATGTGATAAGAAAGTCTGACCTGGTAACGATGATCACTAACAGGACAACACAGAATGGTCTCTGCCTGGTATTATTTGATGCCATAGCCTAACCTGATAACCAGGCATCTTATTCTTCATAGTGCATTGATACTTAGTTATATTGTCAGACACTTCCCTGAGAAGAAGCCTTATTGTTTTGATGATATTTTTATGAAATACAAACATATTTTGAAGAGGATTAATATTAATCAAAACTCAAAATCCATTTTACCTTTCTTTCTTCAGAGAAGTCTCATTATTTAGATGAAGCTGAATCCTGCACCATCACCCAGTTGCTTCTGCTGCTGAGCGATGCCGGCATCGTGGGTACGTCAGAGAAACCCCTCAGTGCCCTGCTCTACCCCGTCACAGACACCGTGTGGTCCGTGAATACCCGGGCGTACATGCCCCTGGCCAAGTCTGAGCGGGCCCTGCAGCTGCTCCTGCTGATGGAGATTGCTGAGGCAGGGTTGTCAGGACCAGTCGAGACAGCCGTTTATGGCATCACACGGCAGTGTGGGGAAGAAATATACACCTTCATCAGACGAAGAATCACAGTGTTCACAGGTATTAAAACATAAGGACATAAGAGATCCAAGCCTGTAGTGCCCAAAACATCACGCATTGATGCTATCTTTTGAAATATTTGATTAGCATTGTTTATAAGAAACTGTCTAGTAACTCTCATTCAAATGTTTTGTGAATTTACACTTGATCATTTATTTTAAAATAAATTATCGATCCTCAGGAGAAATGTAATGGAATTTCACAAAAGGGTGTATCAGCAACTGTGGAATCGCAAAAATAGTGAATTAGTATCAATTTCTACCATCAAACGTCACTTTCCCCATATTATTATAAAGGTCCTGCATGCTTCTAGCACTATTGCTTTGTGGCATATAAAGATGATGAAGAAAATAAAGGATTACATTAAATTAAGTGAAGTATAGAGAAAAATCATCTTGTTCAGAAGTTTCATGCAGTTTCCAAGTTTTTCTATTGCTTTATATATTACTATTGATTCTTTCATTTACAGAAACATTTATATCATGGTTGTCAATGTGTATTCCAGATGCAAGATATTGAATCTCTAGACCTGTATGTGGAAGTGCAGAAGACTTTGCTGAAATTGCTACCTGACACAGGCACACCTTCTTAAACTTGTTGCCATCTGTGAAAAGTTGCTTGGCAACAGACAAGAACAGGTTAGTTTAGGATTAAAATGTAGAATCTCTAAGATTTCCATCAATTACCTATAATATCACACCTCGCACATTCTTATAAACACAAATGGGTCTTAGGGATGGCTCAGGATTAATATTATGGCCTAATATAAGAAATCATCTGCAGGAATATAGGTATTGGTTTCTAACTGTCTGTTAGAGGCTCTACTACCTGAAATACTTAATCACTCATGCTGTGTGGCAGGTAAGTATTGGGCATGCAGAAAGCTTTTAGGCGTATTAGCGAATTTAGAAATTGCCAAGGATCTGGAAAGACCACAGATCAACACAGACACTTTCACTGGTATGGGGTAAGTGTATGAGTATATTACTGTGAACAATATTATAATTAAGATTAAAATTGGAAAATAATTAATTTTTGGAAAGAAATGTTTAAGCTATTACAATTGAGTTATGATACAAGTATTATGCTCATATGGTTTAATGAAAGTAAATACAGGATATTTTGATTCTAAACAGAAATTACATGTACAAGAGATTGTGAATCATGTAAATATATATATATGTAGTTAAGCAGGTTACCTATTATTTCTAATTTCTTGTATAGCTGAACAAGGGAATATCATTTTTGAAATAAAAAATGAACAATATCATAAATGTTGTTCATATATCATTGACCTAATTCAATTTAGTTTCCATTTATGATCCCCTTCATATTTCTTAAGCAGTTAGCACATCAAACTATTCTATTGTATTTCTCCTTGGAGAGTAGATCCTGATTAACAAAATGTTGTGTATATTTTTGGAATATTATTACTGAAATTCTGTCTGACCTTATTTGACCAAAACTCTCAAACATTTCTTTTTTCAACAGAAAGGGTAGGTGGTAGCTAAACACCTTAATTGTTTATTTCTTTGTCAGTGATGCCAGCCAATGCCACTCCTCAGGAAGAGCCTGGGGTAGGATACCATCTGGCTTCCTTGCTGCACAGTGGAGGAGCATCCTCTACCTACTAGAGAACAGCGCCACCTATCTGGCAGGAAAAGAACTACAGTTAAGATCCACCTGCTTTGATGCCCTGGATCGGGGGTCAGAAATCTTAACAATCACCATCATGCAATGCATGAAAGTCATTCTGCCTCATGTGAGTATATGTCACAATATATCCTAAGAAATTAAAGTATAATTAATCGATAAATTTACACTTCTATCTCAAAAATCATATATTTTGGAAACTATGTCTTTTTGAATTCATACTGACATAACTGAGTGACCTTGACTTACCTTTAGAGACCTTGACCTTGTTTTGTGACTC
Source organism: Maea johnstoni (assembly GCA_963942565.1). NCBI lineage: Eukaryota > Metazoa > Annelida > Polychaeta > Spionida > Magelonidae > Maea > Maea johnstoni. The sequence continues at coordinate 48,757,773 of OZ012687.1, forward strand.
TAATTTTCTCAACCATCAGCTTGTCTGTGGCCAAAATTTGGTCAGGAATATAAATAAAAAAAATAGTCTGGATAACTCCGTTGATGTTCGAAAAGGTTGTGGTGTGTCTCACAAGTGAATACAGTCAAACCTCTATTAAGCGACCGCTCAAGGGAAATGTCAAAAGTGGTCTTTTAAAGAGGTGGTCTCTTAAGAAGGGGTTGAGGGTCTGAGCGAGGTTATGAAAAAACAAAGAATTTCCAACAATGACCTGGAATTATTTAGGTTGTTATGTTTAGCTGCGTTTGTTGAAATTTCGTCATTAAAATTTTAAGCATAACGATTCAGAATAATAAAAGTTGAACTATATCATTAATTAAAGATCCTCAGAAATGATATACTTTCAAATTTGGACCGATTATTTCATTATTTTATTGTGCCCTTTTCAATATACAAGGCGTCTAGGCATTCAAGTGGCCGTTGAATAAAGGACCATTTACTCGTAGGGATAAGATTTCATGGCCGTTGGTCGCGTCAAGCAAGTGGTCGCTTAATCAAGGCAAAATATACAGGGAATAGCCTTGGGGGGATTTGAAACGGTCGTTCAAGGCAAGTGGTCGTTTAAGAGAAGTGGTCGTTGAGGCAGGTTTGACTGTATATTTTCTTCCATTATCAATCAAAAATATTCTAGACTATTGAAAAAGCCATATTGTCCAGACTGGCTTTTAGAGCGCAAGTTGTGTCATTCCGTAACTGACATTTTACTGTCTTCTTCCTTCTTTCAGTCCATTGGTGGGCAGTCTCCCGGGCACTCCTCAGCAACAACACTTTAAGCCTGACAGGTCCTCACCCAGAATCGTCAAAAAAACTCATAGGAAAAGATGACCCGGAGGAAATGATAATGGTAGGTCATCGCATTCCCTAATAAAGCTGGACCTTTATTGGCTGGCCATAAAACAGTGTTCTTACCAGTAATCAACTTGTCATTTTTAAGTGGATAGGTGGTATATAGTGTAACATCATCTTGATTTCTATTGCTTTTAGCCTGAAGACACACCACCTTTCAAATCAAGTTTTAGTTAGCTATGGCAGGTACAGATAAGTCACATTCTATTGTATTTTATCTAGGGTTGACGACAGTCAGCCTTAGATGTTATTGCTGTATTTATGCTTTTAGTTGAAGATTGAGGAATGTTTTTGTGGCTTGTACTCTAGCTTTCAGATAGAGACTAGGGGAACATTTTAGGTATGGTTTAAGGTAGGTATCATCATTATATGTATTAACTTTTTGTGTGTTCTCACTACGTGAGTGCACACTTACATTTTGTTCACCCTGGCTTATGTTGTATCCCCCCGAATTCGCTGGTCACCTTGCCATTGTCTGACCTAAGTACCATTATACTTATTACAAGTGCCATTACCCTTTCATCTTCCACGGCACCTGCTTTCAGAATTCGTTTCTGGCCAAGACTTATTTGCATTCCCTTTGCTTTAGGATCGCTCATGATAAATTAAAACACTGATTAGACATAATATATTCTAAAGGTAATATCTACAAAACAAACAGAATTAAATAGAACAAGAACAGTAGTTTCAGGCAGTATTTTTTATTTCAGATTTTTTGCATGATATTTTGCCTTTTATGGCTGGAGAGAGTTACAAACCCCTTGACAGCGCAACAGCAATGCAACATAATTTGTTGCAAAAAAAACAATTCAGTTTGAGGGACAAGCCCCCGTCAGGCAATTCAGCGTGTTAAGGGTTAAGCGGTTCACTTCGGCACAGGCTATTGTTACGTGTTAGTGGCTGTCCATCGCTGCGCAAATACCGGATCTTATTTTCACTAAATTTACAATGTCAGTCCACTACAAATTCACTTTGCGATCATGTTCAGAAAAGAACAAAAAAATTGATAAGAGAAGAACACACCAGCTAACCCCCCCCCCCCCCCCCCCCCCATTTATGTTAAAGTATATGGCTCTCCCCAGTCCCCACATGTTTAAAGAGTAAAGTACACCATTCCTTCCAATTTCTCTTACAAAAGCCATAGAAAATACTTCAATATTTAGTCAGCGTTTCACTTTGCGTTAGTTTAACAGGAAAATGTATTTTTTTTAAATAATCATACGCCATTATCGGGGTACAGAATATCAATTATTTCGATTAGATACCCAACCATTCGATTCGATTTAATTGACAAAGTGAAAATTTAATTTATCGATTCGTCGACTATCGATGAGATCCTTAGTTCCGATGTGAGCTGTTCTCTTTCTCTTGCTTCTCCCAAAGGCGCGCCTTAACATATCCACGATAGGCCGTAGCATGAGCTTGGCCCATTACCATTATGGGCACTGACATTGCCAAGCACTCCGCATTCTGTAAATTAAAAGTTTTAGTCTTTATAACATCAAATGATTTTAGTAATGACAGTTTTAAAAGTTCCAGATTGTAGAATAACCAAACCTTTAAATTATAGTAATCAAATGTATCTAGTATTTATCAGAATAATTTGTTTAGTTTGTTCTTTAAGATGTTTGGATTCTAACTTTTTTCCTCCTTTTTTGTTTTTATTTTCGTATAAAGACATTACTATTCTTAATTTTCTTATTGATCAGTATATGTGGAAGTACAATTCTGGCAAGTTACTATAGGTACTAAGTAATGGGTTGTACAATAGCCAGTATTGCTAAGCAATGTAGTTCAGGAAATGTAGTCTACACACACACACACATATATATATATATATATATATATATATATATATATATATATATATATATATATATATATATATATATATATATATATATGTGTGTGTGTGTAGAAAGCTAGGTATACAGAATGAATTTCTCTACAGCAAAAACATGTATTAAATTTACCAACCATCATGACAAAGAGCCCACAGCTAGAACTGTCATACTGCTGCCTACTCTCCACCTTCTTCTCCCTCCAGTCACACAAGGCTGGTTCCACTCTTTTTGACCGTATGCTCATGTACTCCCTGCAACGAAATATGCACATGAAATATCTATATCCTGTCTAGAAAATAAGCAATATAAGGTTGTCAACAAGAGTGAGATGATATTGGGCATTATAATGGGTAGTATATTTGAAGCTACAGGTGTGACATTTTGGGTGATTAATTATTCACAAGTAACAAACACATACCAGCATTAGAAAGAATATGACATTTTTTGATCCGCAACCCCATAGGCATAGCATGCTAGTACCTAGGGTATGTGCGCCTTGGGTTACGCGGTGTAGCCTGGGGTAGTAATGGTCACATGATTTTTTTCAGAAAAAGGCTGGCGGCGCTGGTAGGATGTTGGCTGGAATCCAGGCATGCGCATCTGGTTTCGCGGCTGGTCTGACCCAGGGCCTGTGAAACCAGCAGGCAGCCAATCCTGGGGTACACAGGTTATCTAGATTACTTATAGTGGTGTGAGGCAGCGAAATTTGATGATGCATGCACAGTGCCCACTCCCCGTCTACTACTCCCAGGCTGGGACTATGCCCAAAAACATGAACTCGTGCGCTCAGCCAAGTTAGAGACCAAAACTCGAGTCGGATGATTTAAAACAAAATTGCGTCGCGGCATACGCTGGCACATGCCAGGCACACATACAGTGTACCGCGTCATTGAGAATATGGTGCACTAGTAAATGGTCTAATACGCTTCTGACAGAGAGACTTAAGAAAAAGCTTTTTATTTCGAGAAATCTGGTGCAAATTTGGACGTTTTGGCCATTGCTAGGCCACACATGCATCGGAAGCATATGTTGCTATCAAAATGTTATCAGCTCGTAATTTCCGAGTGATCAATTTTTGGACTTGAGCGCTCGGATGGGAGGCCCCAGCGATCGAAAGCTCGAGCTTCCGATAACTCGTCCCACCAGTGATATATACACCACCTTAAAAGATTCTGGTATGAAACTTACTTCCACTGAGACGTGTATGTGCTGCACGACCTGTCATAAGATGGGTTTGTTTTGGAGTTCAGCACATAAACTTCATTCTTCTTCACGTCTGCAACAAGGAGCATCCAATGCTCCCCTGTGGTTGATGCACTTGCATTGGCACCATGGTTAACTGGTATGACTACATACCTGTAGTTTGCGAAGTGGACCTGAAAATATTTATCTGAAGTTTTGAGATTGCATACTTCATTTTAATGGGTGGCTGAATATTTAATTTCTATTGCAAAGGTATCAGGGATATTGCACGATTTGCTCGGGTTCTACAGAAGACAAAACACAGATTTCAGATCAGAATGATTGGTATATTACAATTAAGGAACTTAGAGCCGTCAGACGATTAGATATCACAGCACGCACGTACATGTCTATGTATGTACGTATGATTATCAACTGACCATGTGTAATTGTGAATAGATAATCAATTTGAATACAAAATATAACAATTATTAACGGATCGTAATAATAGCGAATTGGACCCACTCGTTACAGTCGCTATGTATAGGGTTGCATACCGTTAACACGAAACGGTGCGATACCGGTACCGGTACTGGCGAAACGGTACCAGTGGTATCGGTATCGTTAACAGTGAAACGGTACCTCTGATCTCCGAGGCCTGATCGGCTTTCTTACGACATTCATGTCGCTAACAAGTGTGGTTCTATTTCTCAATTCTATGACAACAATCAATAGTAGAATTTGGGAACAGAACCAATGATTGAGACGGACATTGACAAAGTTAACCGAAGCAAATGATCGCCAAAACGCACTGCGAATGTGCGTGGGATGTTACATCGTATCATTTTTCCTGCCGAATGCTATTCCAGACGGCGTGTCTATAACTCTTTCGGCAGGAATCAGCATACAATGCGTCATCGCCGCATATGATTGGCAGTAACAAATTGTTTAATCTGTTGAAACGAAGCGGTACTCAAAAACGAAACGGTGCCTTTTAGTATCGGTTCTCAACGAAACGGGTAAATACCGGTTCGAAACGAATATCGGTTCCTATCGGTACCCGAGTACCGGTATGCAACCCTAGCTATGTATTTCTAGTTTATTGGTCTCTTGCTACATATCCATTCTTTTTTTCATCAAAGCCTATACTGATTGTTGAAAGGTTTGGTTTATCTTCTGAGGTCTTGTGATAACGCTAGCTACGGATTAGTTCTATCATTTTTTTATCAGCAACTATTCATTGACCTCTAAGTGTACTTTAAAAAAAAAAATTATATTAGCTATTGATTTTCATTACCACCAATAAGGTACTTACTTCTTGGTAGAGGAACTCCTCATTCTCCAAGTAGTTTTTGTTGGGCCAACGCAAATGAAAATGTGGGTTTAAAGCCAGGATAGTTCCTGGATTTTCCTCCATCACGATTGATAAGTAAGCACCGATGACCTACAAAAAGAAAATCATTAAGAAAATCGCCTACAGTTTGAGACTGACATGAGCCCCCAAAAAACAATAGTTTTGTGGCAACTTTGATGTAAACAGGAAGTCATGCAAGCTTGACTAGGTCGAGCTGACGCTGTTACTTCCCAACTTCAGTTGAATAGTGAACAACGTTTAAGTATTACTTCATAACTGTAAGCGCGAAGGATCTGTCCCGCCATCATGTATCTATTAATAATCATGTGAAACACTAGTGTTATCACTGATGGGAGTCACGAGTGTAGATTGAGATATAATCTGTGCCATTGTTTACGATCAGACGATCTGGGAGTAAGTAAATGAGTGACTATCAAGCAGAATGCTATCACGATAGGGCAGGAGAAGGCTAACTGAACCTCATTTCCTTTATGCGATCAAGAACTTAGAAACCTTTCATTTAAGTAAAGTGATTTTGCATGATTAGTACGATCCTTCCTTTGGCCAGGGACCCATTCCGCTACAGTATTAACATGTTGAGGCCATTGGCGTCCCTCTCGATTTGACTATTTTGACTAGGTAATTCATACTTACATTATCCGATAACCATTTTTGTGGTTCCAGACTCTGCATGTCAAAGTCTTCTATGATGTAGCTGCCAATAACACAAGGTACATTGGCACTTTTACCAATGTGGACATTCCTTAGGTGATTTGGTCTTTGCAGCAGAGTTTGGCTCATTAGGATGGGGTCTACTTTCGATGATTTGGCTAAGGTCAATATAGAGGCCGCAATCTGGCTTGTTTCAATTAGTAGTCCTTTGAATTTGGAGTATAATTTCACCCCAAATGAGAAGAGATCGTCATTGTCTACTGCGGGCTCCTGTAAGAGGCAGCTCACTGGGTCATGCAGCTGAAGAAAGGCTGCTTCTGATGGGTTTCGTGACCGTTTAAATGTGCACTTCTGAGCTGCTTCCACTACAACTCTGAAAGTTTCGTTCTCCGTTTTTTTGACTGCGACCACTGTAAATGAAGGGGAAGAAGATATAGTTAGGTCATGGGGTACAATCAACAAGTATGATGAGATAGGATATTTGGTGGTTCCGCCAAGATACTGACCTGATACAGGCTCTTGAGCAGGAGAAGGGGAGTCCTGGGGAAGTTGGGCCGGCTTGACTGCGACCACTGAAATGTGAAGGTAAAGGCGTTAGATCAAGAGATACAGTCAACAAGTTTAGTAAGATAGGACTTCTGATGGTTTCGCTAAGATACTGACCTGATACGGGCTCTCGAGCAGGAATCCGGGAGACCTGGGACAGTTGGGCCGTCTTAACTGCGACCACTGCAATGGGAAGGAAATGAATTAGATTGCAAGGCACAATCAACAAACATTGTAAGATAAGAGCTCTTGTGGTTACGCTAAGATACTCACCTGATACGGGCTCTCGAGCAGGAATCGGGAAGACTTGGGGAAGTTGGGCCGTCTTAACTGCGACCACTGAAATGTGAAGGTAAAATGAGTTAGATCAAGAGTCACAGTCAACAAGTTTAGTAAGATAGCATCTCTTGTGGTTACGCTAAGATACTGACCTGATACGGGCTCTCGAGCAGGAATCGGGGAGACCTCGGGAAGTTGGGCCGTCTTAACTGCGACCACTGAAATGTGAAGGTAAAATGAGTTAGATCAAGAGTCACAGTCGACAAGTTTAGTAAGATAGGATCTCTTGTGGTTACGCTAAGATACTGACCTGATACGGGCTCTCGAGCAGGAATCGGGGGGACCTGGGGAAGTTGGGCCGTCTTAACTGCGACCACTGAAATGTGAAGGTAAAATGAGTTAGATCAAGAGTCACAGTCAACAAGTTTAGTAAGATAGCATCTCTTGTGGTTACGCTAAGATACTGACCTGATACGGGCTCTCGAGCAGGAATCGGGGAGACCTCGGGAAGTTGGGCCGTCTTAACTGCGACCACTGAAATGTGAAGGTAAAATGAGTTAGATCAAGAGTCACAGTCGACAAGTTTAGTAAGATAGGATCTCTTGTGGTTACGCTAAGATACTGACCTGATACGGGCTCTCGAGCAGGAATCGGGGAGACCTCGGGAAGTTGGGCCGTCTTTACTGCGACCACTGAAATGTGAAGGTAAAATGAGTTAGATCAAGAGTCACAGTCGACAAGTTTAGTAAGATAGGATCTCTTGTGGTTACGCTAAGATACTGACCTGATACGGGCTCTCGAGCAGGAATCGGGTTGACATGTGGAAGTTGGGCCGTCTTGACTGCGACCACTGAAATGTGAAGGTAAAGGCGTTCATAAGATCAAGAGACACAGTCAAAAGGTTTAGTAAGATAGGACTACTGATAGTTCTGCTAAGATACTGACCTGATACGGGCTCTCGAGCAGGAATCAGGGATACCTGGGGAAGTTGGGCCATCTTTTTTACTGCGACCACTGCAATGGGAAGGAAATGAATTAGATTACAAGGCACAATCAACAAACATAGTATGATAAGATCTCTTGCGGTTCCGCGAAGATACTGACCTGATACGGGCCCTAGAGCAGGAATCCGGGAGACCTGGGACAGTTGGGCCGTCTTGACTGCGACCACTGCAATGTGAGAGAAAAGAATAAGATCATGAGGCATCTTGCCTCACGATGGTAAAGCAAGAAGAATGGGGAGTGCTTGGTGGTAGTTTGCCTTTTTGTCCGCAGCGAAAATAATGTAGGGTCAAGGTATTCATCCCAATCGTCCTTTCTTTCGTTGCAGAGTTTCGCCAAAGCTCTATCAATAAGTAAGAAAAGAAAAGACGTTGTGATCATCAAGTTCTGTTCAAAACTATTGCGCCCTGAAAAGAAATCTCCCAAAAAAGGGCAGCAAAAGGAATTTGCAAAGAACAAAGATAAACCTGAAACAACTTTATACAGATTGATAAGCCTGTTAAAGACCGTTGCCCACCCTCAAAAATTTATTACCTTTTTATGGTTTTGTTGGTGGCCTCATCCAGCCCATTGGTTTGAGGGTGGTATGCGGCTGTGATTCTGTGCTCCGTACCTATACGCGCACAGAAGTCTTCGTTCAGCTGTAATTGAAAATACCATCGCAGCATGTCAGTAGGCACGAAGACCATTGCGAAAGTAAGCATAAATAACCTTATTAGTGATCAGACAATTAATCGAAAATTTCGAGCATTCAAACATTTCGACTCGTTCGACAGACATTTCACATATTAGATTATGTTCAAAGGACTGTAACTTACATCGATGTGACGGGAAAACTCCGAAAGAATGGATTAATCGTTCGAAATTGTTTGCGATTAATCGATACCAAAACAACTTCACATCCGAACCTTAAAACTTATTACTAACCTTATTTACAAACTCTCGCCCTTGGTCTGTGATGAAGCACATTGAAGCCCCATGCCTGTAGAATAGTTTTAGCATACAGCTAACGACTGCTTTGGCGGACTTTTCAGGCATGGGGAATGCCTCTGGCCACTTTGTGAAGTAATCTGTTGCTGTAAAGATGTATTTATTTCCAAACTGCGTGGTTGGAAGGGGTCCGATCAGGTCCATTCCGACCATGTCCCATGGTCTTGATACCTGAAGAATATTTAATAACTTACAAAATCCAACAGCATGATAGATCTGAACGTATGAGTATACAAGTATAATTGTCATTCTTTGCGGACAGGATGACCATCAATATTTAGATTTAAGAGGACTTTGTGAAATGAAGGGAAAGGTTACCTTGATTGGATGCAGCTCTTTGGCGCCCTTCAAACTACCAACTCGCTGACACTTGTCACATGCACGCACCTGAAATGCATTATATCATGGAATTCACAAAGTAAAGTGGAACCTTCTTAATTTAACCTTAAAAGTTGTTTACTTTGACTGAATAGGGGGACCAAATTGTCTGCCTGTGCCTTCAAGTTCAGGACTGCTTAATGCTGATATGATACAGGGTAGTCTTCATTTTGTCTAAGCATAGTAGTTAAATAGTAGTACATGTAGTACAATTTGAGTATTAAAGTACATTACTGAATTAGGCCGGTACGTACTTCCATTTCATTTTACAATTTCGAACTTACCAACTGAGTTATATGGCTTGTCAAGCCAGGCCAGAAAAATCTTTGCTTCACAGCATCCACAGTCTTGTTGATACCCTGATGGCCACCAGCTGGACTGCCATGAAATTGTTTAAAAATGTCCAAACACTCTTTGACCTCGGTTACCACCTTCAATATTCGCTCTGAAAAAGTTGATATATAGGTATATCCTTTGATCAGAGTTATTAACATACGCTACGGGCCCCTATTGCTTAAAACAATTCATCCACAATTTAAGCTAAAAATATAAGAACACTAATCGGATCAACATTTTTGCAGCTTATATTGAAATATCTTAAAATAGTCATTTATACACACCTGTAGGTTTTTCCAGGCGATACAGCACCTCATTACCTGGAAAAATATATTTTAGATAAATATATCTGGAATTCTGGTTTTATTATGTAAAACATTCATCGACATATTACTATATTATATACTTAGTCATTCATGGGATCAAACTTTCATTTTTATTTGACAGTACTACTCTACTTACAGGACAACCCTTGGATGAGTCGGTTATTGAGGGATATAGAAAACTCTTCAACATTACTAATCGCCAAATGGAGGTTATGTATGGAGGGTGTAGAGTGGATAACTTCAATGGTAAGTTCAATAAACTCATTTTCATCTTAAAACAGTTATTTGCATTTTTAAAAGTTATACTCTTGTATATCTTCAGAAATATTGTAAGGGCCTGCCACTGACTGCTACATGTCTCTCACCACTGCCCGGGTTTGAATCCTGGTCGGGGCATTGATAAAGTTGCCAGGGTACTCTGGTTTCCTACACCAGTTAGAGATGGCTATAGTCTGTCCGACTCGAGTTTAGCAACGGCTTCCTAAAACCAAAAAAGTGATTGCCGAACTCGAGTCAGACAGACTATAGTCACAAATTAGACGTAATATGGCAGGAAGTGTGGCGAAAAATGAAATTTCAAATTACAACTAACCTCGGACAATAAACTTTGTTGTGGCAAACCGTCTAACGACAAAGCGCTGCTTCTTGTTTAGAGCAGGTGGGAATGTGCCATTCCTTAAGTACTGCACAATGTTGCCGTACCTAGCCCTCCACTCTTCCATCTCCTTTTGGATATCTGCGAAACACCGATATGAAAGTTAATTTCTGATACTGAATGTGGTGCTTTATACAGAAATAAATGTAAACTTTCAAAATTGAATTCCATTAAATGAAATGTTAACAGTTTATACATAAATGAACTAAGAATCAATACTGGTAAAATAGTCAATTACTCTAAGATGTTAAGAATCAAATATCAGTCATTAATACATTCAAAAGTCTATACATATCAAGGAAAGGGATACAAAGATATGAAATTATGTGAGATGTTCATTATCTTTAAATCAAAAGACCTGCTAGAAATACTATCTTCGAACTCACCCTTGATAAGGGCCATTGCTGCTGAAATAAAGAAAAAAAGAAAAAGTTAATGTTAAATGTTCACTTGAAATTAGGCACATGCAGTGTCACAGGAGTAGAACTTGAATTCTACCCTCAAATTTCAGCATGGAGCCTAAGAATGAACTGGTTTCTATCAACAACAACTTAAAGTAGCTTGTGACTATGCAATTTGACTCCCTGGAAAAAACTCATTTATCATCATTCCCAATCATTTTATTTTTGCAGAAATGGGAGGGGCCCAGTGACATGGGAGCCACTGCTGTAGTTGAGATAGATATGGACAAGACCAACGATGCACAGGCGAAATATGAGAGGGCACAGGAAGTCAATAAGGTAATTTAACAGCCACTAGCATTGCACAGTTGTAATGGTTATTTGGAATCAGTGACTTATTTAGGCATATTGGTTGCATGCGCGTCCATTTAGAAGGCGTCTACTATTTCACTTTTGCGTTTTTACTAAGATTGAAGTTCTGATCTTTTCAACGATACTCATATATTAAAAATCGGTTGATAAATTGAAAATTGTGCCAAAAGAGAAGGTTGAGGTCATGGGTTCTGATTATTCACGCCACTCCCGGTGCCGTGAATAATCGGAACCCATGAGACAGCTGAAAATTACTCTAAAGTTTAGGTTCAGAGACGCTTAAATAGTGAGCACACTATATTCAAAATTGTGCCAAAAGAGAAATATGGGTACCATATCTTCTATTTCATGCATTTTTCTTAGGCCAATCCATCATAACAGTTAACGATTAAGGTAGTTGGTGGGGTTAATTTTTCTGACTTAGTTTTTTCCTCTGCAATGCTGTTTAGCATATATTGCCAGAAAGGCAGGTATCAGGAAAGTAGGTTGAGGTCATGGGTTCCGATTATTCACGCCACACCTGGGGCCGTGAATAATCGGAACCCACGAGACAGCTGAAAACATGGAAAAAAATAAACATGCATGGAATTAACAAATCCAGCTCCTATAGTCTGTCTGACTCAAGTATGGCAATCACTTTTGGCACTTTTTTGTGACGAAACGTTCGAGTTTTCCATCCAAACTTGGCAAACATGTTAGGAGCACTACTTTTCATCATTTGCTTTAATGATATCATGCCTTCTTTTGATGAATTTATACATGTTTATGGTTGATGATGTTCTTTTCAGTAAGGAAGTTTTAGCATGACCTACACATTATCCTGAACAGAGAACCAAAGTGTGAAAAGATAACATTTCATACAGAGGTATGTATCAGGCAGGAACGTCTTCTGTCATTGAATCCAACTTGGAGATAGTACATGATGTCTAGTAAAGGCAACATATTTAAACATATTCTCACTTTGTAAAATCTTGAATTGCGAAATACTGAACATACTTGATAAGAGTTTATATATATATATCTTTCCCACACACTTGTGTGTGGATAATGTATACACTTTAAAATGCTTGATGTTATATTGACAGTTGTTTGCGGTTGCTTTATATGACTATGGAGTCAAGTAGTTAAATAAAAGAGAGCTGTGGTGTTTTGTAAGACTACTTAAAGCAAAGCAATTTGTATAATTCTTTTTTCTAAATTTACCTGATTTATTAAGATTAAGAGCCATTTGTCTTCAAATCATATGGAGATATTCGCAAATCCTACTAGTATAGAAAACTTGTTTTGTTTAATCCAGTACTTATCTTTATTTCTTCTTTCAGGCTTAGACTACATTGCTAGCGGATGATAATAAATTTGGCTTCATAGTTATGGATGGTAATGGTGCATTATTTGGAACGCTATCTGGCAACACGCGAGAGGTCCTTCATAAATTCACAGTAGATTTACCGAAAAAAAAATGGTAGGTAGCTTGTGTGTACGTCCTTACAATACTTTTATAGAATCATCAACTCTATTGATCAATGTGCAACTAAACCCCTTTTATCTGACTAGGGCTAGGGTTATTTGGGGAAAATCTACTCATTGATGATCACATACTTGTAACTTGCTTTTTCTGAACACTCCTTAGTTGTAATTGGTTTTTTCTCTGTAAAATTACACAAGTATTTATTTGTCTCATATATACACTCTTTTATGATGATATGGCAAGAAAAATACTGAGTGATCATAGGTAAAATACTAAAAGCATTATGCTACTTGCCCTGCAGCACAGGTACAAGATGTAGTCAGTTCCAGGTCAAATAAAAAAAGGGTATCACTTGGCAGCCTTGCTAATTCAACTAAAAGATGATGTATTGTGTTTAGGGCGGTTTACAGTTGAAGAGGACAAGTGCTTGTCCTGGAAGGGAAGGTGGAGTTTGATGTTATTTTCCTTTACCTTTGTAACTTAACTAATTTTTTTCCAGGCCGTGGTGGTCAGTCTGCACTGCGTTTTGCTCGTCTAAGAATGGAAAAAAGACACAATTACGTCAGGAAGGTTGCAGAAGTAGCAGTTCAATTGTTTATTACAAACGACAAGCCAAATGTAGCTGGCCTTGTACTGGCAGGATCCGCAGATTTCAAAACAGAGCTCAGTCAGTCCGACATGTTTGATCCGGTGAGTCCTCATTAGCCTTGAAGGAGGATGTTTTTTTCCCCATATAGCGCACATAGCTTTATAATTTAGAACATTTCTCATCATTCATCAATCAGATTAATTTTTGAATTATCATTTTAAAAAGAGATTGAAAGGCTAATCTAGAATGTCGACATTCATCCAAATATTTTTCAAACTACTGTTTTTAATCAGGATACATATACATGTGTCAGGTTAGGATAAAAATAACATTTCTAAAAAATTGGAGCTTTTTTTGATGCATGTATTACTTTGGGTTATTGAGTATTGATTTCTGACTAGAGTTTTTCTTTCTCTGCTATAAATTATCTCAATACTTAATGGCATAGATAATAAGAAAACTTGGGAAAACCGCTTTTTTTCTCAAGACATTGACAACTATTCCAATATATCTCTCGATAAATGCATATTGAGTTAGCATTCATATTTAAGTCATTTTTACCTTGTTAATATGTATTGAGCTCATTGCTTAATTGTTTTGTCCTTTTTTTCAGAGGAGAAAATAGTTTTCCTGAAACCTGAAGAAGAAAAGGATAAGACTCACTTCTTGGACAAAGAGGTTGGTATCCTTAAAACTTGATAGTGCTCAACATTATCTTCGAGTAATTGTTCAAGTGCTCACTTATTTTTCGGCTATGTAGGGAGTGTTTTAAGATTTGCGAGCCAGGCTCTTTTTCAAATGATTTGATTATCTCACATGTATGCATGTTATATCAGCATATATGTATGCATGGTTCTCCAGGGTATGTTATCACAAACACATATGTACATGTGTGGCAATGGAAGGTTGAACACTCTCTATTTTCAAAGTGATTTGATATACTGTGAAAAGCAGATAAACTTTAGATCATCAGCTTTTGATATTTATCAAAGTAAAAGGACCAGCATAACACTTTGTGACAGTTTCTACTCTCACTTTGCCTATTAGCAGGTCCACATTCATTTTATAGCTCTAATAGCTTGATGCAGTAATTTGCCAGGGTCCCACAAAAACCCAAATATCTACTAGCACTGTACCAAATAACTAAATGATAAATTATCAATAACGGATAGACAATGCAAGTTTTTCTATAGTTCTGGTAAGGAATTAAGGGTAGTCTTTTCGAGCCCAGCAAGTCCATATCTGCAGAAGTATTGCTCTGGGCTATTGGAGCTACCGCTGTTGTCAGACCCTGCTTGTTACATCTTCTGGTGAATGTTAACAATGGATGTTCTCTTTTCTCCAGACGGGTGTAGAGCTTGAACTGTCGGAGAGTATGCCACTGCTCGAGTGGTTCGCCAACAACTATAAGAACTTCGGAGCTACCTTAGCTGATCGCTCGCAGGAGGGGGCTCAGTTTGTACGAGGATTCGGAGGAATAGGAGGTGAGTGAGGAAATCTAACTTATTGTCTAGCAGTGTAATAGCTTAGTTTCAAAGGCATTTTGATAGTGTGCCTCATTTCTATGTATGTTATAAGATAAAGTTGACATGTTCATTAACTACCCTATTGCCTTCCAATGTTACAAGGAGTTGGAGCTCCCACAGGATCACCGATAGTCTACCTTATTTCTATGTGAGGTAGCATTGATAGAGCTAGTGTGCTAACTCTAAAATATTGAAAAAGTAATGATTCTAACCCTTGTACTGCTGGTGGCCAATTTGGCCAATGCAAAATGATGTTAAAAAAATATATTTATTTAAATGACTTAAACCCTGGCAAATGGGTACTCATCTGAGAGAAATCAGCGAAAGCTATCAAATGAATACCAACATGACAGGGTTTCGATGGTTTTCAAAAATCTTAGGACAAAAGTAGCCTCAGCATTGGAAGGGTCCATATCTTAGTCTGAGTGTTTCTGTTTTTTCATGTTCTGTGTTTTCTCTCCGCTGTAGGTTATCTGGATGCGACCTCAGTTCCCGTCAGTATCCCTATAGCTACTAACATGCAAAGAGGCAGCGTGGGGAGTCTATTGCAGTCGCCGTCGTCGCCGCTCGGCTCACTGCCACCCCCTTTTGTACCCCAACACATACGGCAACAGGAAAAACAGGAACAGGAACAACACTTTTAATCTTAGATCACCAAACACAAGTGAATTTGAAACCAGCCGGCCAACCTGAACATGCTAGCCTCAACCAGCGTCAACTAATAGCCCCCTATTAGCCCTAAATTGGTGCCCAGCTGATGATGGAGATCAGGTTTCTCAGTAATGTAATCGATACGAGAGCCCTGATTGGTACTTGTTCCCACGTGACCGCGTGCTGCTGCCAGTCAGCGACTCCTGGCATGAGTCCAGCATCTATAGTGCATATAGTAATTGATCTCTCGCTACGTATCTATTCTTTTCTTTATCCAAGTTTTAATGCTGATTAAAAGTAGTTTCACCCTGTATGAAAAAAATAAATAAAAGTTGAAACCTGTTTGTTGTTTTATAGAAGAATGCCATGTTGATACCTAGCGGTGTTAACGAAGCATGGCATCCTTCTACTGCGTTCCCCCCTTATATTCTTACTTTCACATTTTTCAGTTGAAAGTAAGATTAGTTGACTTTGGGAGTCCGGTCATATTATACCCTTATTATTTCATCTGTCATAAGTACTCTGCCATAGCTTATGTGTGAAAGTTGCCAGCGACTTGAGCTTAGGCAGTGATTTTAGCCGGTATTCCGGTTTCCTCCACCAGGTACAACCATCTAGTAACAAAGCTGCAATATGGCAAAAAAAGAGACGAAAATTGAAATTAGAAATGTGAATTCCAAATATAGATTCCAGAATTCTTTATAAAGTGCTTTTGAACAGGTGATAAGGGCCCTATATTAAATATCAATTACTTCTATTGTATTACTGGACCATTTATTAATTACAAGATCACGAATGAATGATAAAGCAAAATCAGGTACTTGAGACTGAAAATTGCTAATGAGCCTTATCCCTCCATCTATAGGTGGGATGATAGCATTGTCTGAACCTACAGCAAGGCAAGCCCCATGAGTTCAATACTGTTAATTTGTTCAAAAATGACCATTGGGTGAATGTTTTTGCATTTTACATATTGCTCTAACATCTTCACTGTCAAGCTAAGGATAATGCAGATTTAATACTTATTTCTGGGCTCTACAATAATTGTGCAAAATAATTTAGGGGGGATCTGGACTACCCTTGACCTATTGCTGGTCAAAAATTCCAACACATACATTCTTTATTCCATTATTTAGACCCTGAGGTGGTGATTCTGTTGCCATGGCGACAGTCCGAATAAGAAAACCGTATACAAAAATCATCTGTTCAAAAATACTCATGCCTTGTTACTATGACAACGTTATAATATAATAGCTAACATCTTTAATACCAAAGGGTTAATGTGGTACCTTATTGTTAGGCAGGGATATAAACAACAACTACCATCACCATAATCATGTATTTAAGGTGATGGGTACCATTGCAAGCCAGTTAAAAGCCCTGTCCCAAAACACACCTTTAAGCAGCATAATACTATAACTAGGTGTATCTCCAGGTTCCTGAGTGTTATCAGGCAGAGAATATCATCGCCGCCTCAAATGAGTAGCATTTGAATAGCATCCAACTCTTAGTATTAACATCCACTGCTGTTTATTTAGAAACCAACTCTAAGTAAAGCTGATGCTAATACTTCAAGTGTGTTTTTTGCAGTTAAGGTGGCTCATGAGGTTAACTTGTGAATATAGGGTCAAGCTAAGCTTACTTAAGGTGATGGGTACCATTGCAAGCTAGATAGAAGGCCCGTCCAAAAACACACCTCAAAGCAGCATAATCCTATAACTAGGTGTATCTTCAGGTTCCTGGGTGTTATCAGGTAGAGAATATCATCGCCAATTGTCTTTATTCAATCCATATTCTGTTTTATTTCAAAATTTACAACTTTTTTTTTCAAATGACATAATCTCATTACCTACGCAGGTGATGGTCACTACAGGTTCATAGATACCTTAGGGGTGTCATTGACTATGCCCAATAAAAAGTATTTTTTTTATTTTTTACCGCTAAAGATTTTTACTGGCCATACATTGAAAAATTTAGTGAGATATCTCGCGTGTGGAGGCATGGGAACCCCATTGATAGTAGTCGACATACCTCGCAGATCACTGGAAACAAAAGAAATTTGCACAACGATCTCAAGACAATGGCTTGTGGTCAGGATGCTATAAATAGGTGCTAGCTATGAGCACGCGAGGTCAGCAAGTGTAGTTGGTGTGGAGATTTATAACTAAAATTTTCAACGTTATGGCCTGTAACAATCTTCAGCAGTAAAAAATTAAAAAATACTTTTTAATAGCCATACAATGATATCCCTTAAGTAACTCTGAACCTGCAGTAACCATCACCCGCGTAATTAATGAAAATATTTCATTTGAAAGAAAAGTTGTAAATTTTGAAATAAAACAGAATATGGATCGAATGTAATGAACCGTGTTATTTGTTTTAGCATTAAAACTGTCTTAGCACTGAGGGGTTAAGAAATGACATGCACACAATTATTTCAAATTCCTCTCGTATCAAATCTAGCAACACAAAGTTGCATGATTAAATGGGTGTAACAATCATTTTCATACAGCATAAATTGTTTCATAAATCATGTCATGCTGGTGGTATCAACAAAAAAAAAATGATTGCTTATGAGCAATATATATCTTGTACTCTAAAAATATTGTGCTTTTTATTACCGTTATTCAGCTCAAGTTACCATGTCAAAATACTATTTTTTCCTTTAATAAATATACTTGATTTTTATTCATCGCATTTGAGTTTTTATCTTGCCATGTTTCTGGCTATAAAGCCCTGATCTATTGTATGTATTGTTTATTGACTGTGATTTCACTGTAATGTATCGGAAGGGGCCCTATTAAGAATCAAAATGGTTTTCTTCCTGTGGAAATGTCATCACAAGATGTAGGATCATGAAATTTTCTGTGTGAATACGAGTGACTTTGGGGCTATAGAAAATCAAATTCAGATTATTTGATAACCAACAAATTTGGTGGAAGAAGGTAGTAATGTGATGACCAAGCCACAGACTTGAAGGCTGAAATGGCACAAAAATTGACAGCCTTCCATTTTACCACACACAAAAATAACTGATATATAAATATTTCTCATTCCTCGTGATAAGACGTCAGTAATGAGTTAAATAGAATAACAAAACGAACAAGAAAATAAAAGCCAACATGGCAACAATAAATGTTTATTACTTTTTTTTGTAGTGTTACATATATTGCCAATAGCAATCAACGCACCTGAGATGACACTATTTCAGTAATGTACAGAGTTGTCGCTACGTGTTGGTGGTAAGCCTAATGTAATCGCTAATAATTAATGAAGTCTATTCAACGGTAAGAGTAAACACTGGCCGCCACAGTGGCTGCCTTAACGACGGCGGCAAATCAATCATAAAACACAAACAACACCTTGGATACGTAACGGTGATTTCATTTTCGATACATTGTATCGAAATAACTTCCAAATATAGATAGGTCACTGTCACTCATGGGCGGAGCTAAGTTTACACTTCCGGTCATGCGCACTCTCAAAGGTAACTCTGTCTCATGGGTTCCGATAATTCACGTCACACCCGCTGTTTAAAAGGAAGTGACGTCAGACGGAGTCGCGTGAAGGAAGTGGGTAAACACTGAGCTTTGTTATGCTCATTCCCAGGCCCAGCTCTATGTCTTACAACATATGAACTATGGATATGTTTTAACGACCCACGGTTGCGGACAAAAAAGAGAAATATACGCGTTTTATCGTGAAGCCTATACACTAATTCAACAATGGTAATGTGCGTGTGTTGTGACGTGCAGCGTTCATTTTCCTTAGAAACTGGCGCCAAATAGCGAACGTGATACAAGCGCGCCACGCATCATTTACTACATAGTTCGCAATACATGCTGCGCGTGGGGGGGGGGGGGGGGTTATTGTGGGGCTCTCAGGTACAGAGGGGGCCGCACCCGCCTTACGTATTTCGCGGAAGAAGGGGTCTTTTTAAGACCTCTGAATGTCCGCGATTTTGTATAAAAAGGGTATTTTTTTGTAACCAGGTACGAAGTATGGGGGGTGAAAATCCCCTAACAATCCACAAAATATATGCGGCTCTGACGCCGAGTGACTCCCCGAAGTGACGTGGGCTTCCGAGTCTGCTGCCGCAAACAACAGGCAGAGGATTATAAAATCTTAAGTTAAAATACGTGTTCCCGTTCATCCATTGTCATTGTTTTGATAAAAAGAAGGGGTGTTTTTATACTGGAAAAAGTCAGCGTTTTTTTAAAATAAGGATTTTTTTTGCCAGAAATCAGTGCTTTAGGCCTTAGGGGTATTTTTAAATTTTGATAACTAGCGTTAATGTACCCCCCTAAATACCAAAGTGCCCCCCCCCCCCCCCCCCGGGATATGCTGGCACTACGGGTAGAAAATTGCAGCTACTAGTATGTTATTGTTAAGGATGCCCGCACCAGTTTTTTTTCGATTGTTGGGAGACGTCCCATTGTTGCGCATATCATGGGAGTCAGGCAGGAGTGACATGAACGTCAGGGATTGATGCGACATAAATCCCGCCGTAGCGTACTGTTGAGAGATTAAGCAATTATTTTTCTGCCGTTCGCACAAAGGCAATTAAATTTTCCACAATAAAAGATGAAACTTTTGCAGTATGTGTGCGTAAAAGGGCAGGGTGAATTACGTTTCATGCAGTGTTGTTCGCCGTTTCCTACACTACCCTACCTCCGAGTATACTGTGAGCTTTAAAAAAGTATGTACAAGTCTATGAATAATACTGAATGACACAAATTCATGTGGAATATCTTTCATTAGGGTGAATCTAACTAGGGTGAATGCAAATGAAATGCGCTCTGCCATACTTCAACTTGGAAAATAGTTTTGAGTAGAAATGATTAAAGTTAATTATGTATATATGTATGTATTATTATTGACCTTGTCTCAGGACATAATGATACAAATAAACAAAATAGAAATAAATAAAAAATTGCAGAATACAACACAATACTACTACAGAGTGAAATTACTGAAATACCTCGTTTAAAGAGGTATTGCATAGGAAATAATGTGTCCTGCTCGTAATTTGAAAAACACAACAAAACTAAATTACCTGAATCACGTTTTATTAAGCAACATAAGTTGGAATGTCATTAGAGCATCCTCGTAAAACTGTTAATCTCTGTTTGCTATCACGAAAATAAATTTCGGAAGTGTTGGGTACTGTGAGGGAACGCCAAAATTACCGTGCAAGAAAGTCACAAGTATCAAAACAAAAGATACATGAACAGAGCACGACGATACACCATAGAATAACCAAGCGGAACCACAACAATGCTTAATGAAGACTGCTGGATCTGGCTTATGAGTGTCATTAACAGATATCGCCTGCCCCAATCTTTTTGTTTCAGTCGGTTTGATGTCTTTATTGGCCAACAGCAATCGACGATTAAAGATACTAGTAATTGGTTTCGCATCGTTTTTCTAGTATTGTCCTAGCAATGAAGAATCGGCGACATTTATAGTTTATATTATCCATTCAATATGACACCTCTTAATGCAAATTTACTGCCAGTAGCCTCCACGCAGGGCTTGATAAATACTAGTTCGTACGTGGTTACCTGATGAATTTATTACGTTTTATGTCATCTCTCACATAATGAGATCAATATTGCTTTAAAGTCACCTTCATTTCATTAGATTTTGTACATTGTATTTAAAACTGAATGAAACTTGAAAATGAATGTACACTGTACAATAACAAAATTTACTGATTGGCCCTTCAAATGTATGGAAATAGAACCGACGGCCAAAATTGAAATTGCACGGCTAAGACGTTATAGTCGCTTGGTGACAATTTTTAATTTTCCAGTAATGAAGACTTGATTATAATTGTATTGTGTTGCTTGCATATTTCTCCATAGTCGCTATTTTAAGAGAAATACGTAAGTATGGAGATGGGGGTATTTAAGATAACTAATTGAAAACCATTGGTGCGGGAGGTCTTGATAAATTAAAAATCTTTTTATGGAGGCATAAAGTTGGTGGGTGACCCCCACCCTCCCCCAATTATAAACACTTTAAGTTGTCGTTTCCACTAACTGCACACACTTAGCTGACAAAGGTAGAGGGACTGGTCGTGAAAGTTACCCCTCTGGTGACTCTAACAAAGGGAATTTCCCTACTGTTGCCACGGGACATTGACAATTTCGCTTGCCAAAAAGCGTAAAACGTACCCTATCATTCGTAGCTCTGTGGCAAGAAAAGTAGCTCGGAACACCCCCATTTATTTTACATATATTGAATGCAATTTTACAGAGCAAGAACATATCAAAAAATAAAAAAATCCTTCGGACTAGATATTTTTTTACAACTCATTATGTGTGATATATTGCTCTATATTTGCTTCTTAGCGAGCGCAACATGACTCCAACAGTGGGAGTTCCCTCCTATTGTTGCCACAACAATAGGGAAACAAAGGGTGCGTCATTGTCTTTCCATTTTCATAAAAAAGCAAAAAACGTACCCTTTCACTCATAGCTCTGTAGCAAAAAATGTAGCTCGAAACACCCCCATTTTTTTTTCAAATATAGAATGCAAATTTACAGGGCAACAACATATCAAAAAATAAAAAAATCCTTCGGACTACGATTTTTTTTACAATTCATTATGTGTGATAAATTGCTTAATATTTTCGTCCATTTTTGAAAAAAAGTGAAGATTTTTAACTCAACCCCTACCATTCAACCTTAGGCTATGCAGAAAATATAGCATGTTTTGAAACATAGTTTGTGCAAGCAAAAAGGGGAACTACTCTTTTACCTGCATGCAAATTTACGCTTATACAGATCTATAATTTATTTTTCTCTGCACGAAAAACCCAGAATGAGCTGAAAATGTTAAAATGCGCGATGTAGCGGCCCCTTTTCCCTCAAATGGCCACTTTTCAAAAATCACAAAATTGTCTCTAGCAAAGAAAATTGGCCAAACAGCCAATTTCTTTTTAGATTTCCTTTAGTTTTGTCCCACAATGTATAACATATCCAAAAATTAAAAAAAATCCGAGGACAAAAAAAAAAACTGGTGCGGGCATCCTTAAGAGCTTCGCTCGTCGTCGAGGCCATGCCTCCTCATATTAATAACGAGCGAAGCTCGCAAGCTGCGAAGCAGCTAGCGAGCGTAGCGAGTACAATGGCAATGCGCGAGATACCTCATTGTTGTCAGTAGGACGATGGCCTTAAATTTTCATCGATCAATTTATGGTACGTCCGGGTCCCGCTGTTAAAAAGGAAGTGACGTCAGACGGAGTCGCGTGAAGTGGTTAAACACTGAGCTTTGTTATGCCCATTCCCAGGCCCAGCTCAATTTCCTACAACATATGAACTATGGATATGTTTTAACGACCCAAGGTTGCGGACAAAGAAGAGAAATATACGCGTTTTATCGTGAAGCCTATACACTAATACAACAATGGTAATGTGTGTGTGTTGTGACGTGCAGCGTTCATTTTCCTTAGAAACTGGCGCCAAATAGCGAACGTGATACAAGCGCGCCACGCATCATAAACTACATAGTTCGCAATACATGCTGCGCGTGGGGGGGGGGGGGGGGGGGGTATTGTGGGGCTCTCAGGTACAGAGGGGGCCGCACCCTCCTAACGTATTTCGCGGAAGAAGGGGTCTTTTTTAAGACCTCTGAATGTCCGCGATTTTGTATAAAAAGGGTATTTTTTTGTAACCAGGTACGAAGTATTGGGGGTGAAAATCCCCTAACAATCCAGGAAATATATGTGGCTCTGACGCCGAGTGACTCCCCGAAGTGACGTGGGCTTTCGAGTCTGCTGCCGCAAACTGAACAGGCAGAGGATTATAAAATCTTAAGTTAAAATATGTGTTCCTGTTCATCCAATGTCATTGTTTTGATAAAAGAAGGGGTGTTTTTATACTGGAAAAAGTCAGCGTTTAAAAAAATAAGGATGCTTTTTTGGCCAGAAATCAGTGCTTTAGGCCTTAGGGGTATCTTTAAATTTTGATAACTAGCGTTAATGTACCCCCCTAAATACCAAATCCCCCGCAAACATTCGAATCTCTGACAGGGTGTAAAATAAGAAAGGTATCTTCTTAAAATAGCAATATCAAAACCCCTCTCGCCCATTTGTTTTACACGATTTTATTTCAGACGAAAGATTGACATTAAACCTTTAAAGCTAACTTTAAAGATCAATATAGATCATCATGATTTGATGAAAGTACGTTTGGAATAGGAAGTGGCTAGATAACTATAACAGAGCGACCATAAGCGTGAAGAGTATTTATCTGTGACTCAGACTGTCAACAATGCCCAACAATACGTGATGACATTGTTCACCTCGCAATTGTTGAAGGTTGGTGTTGCATGCATTGTTGGCATCTAGAAGCTTCATTGACAAAATCACGTGATCCCCGTTGTCCAATCACAGTTCAGCTAGCTAGAAAACAATCACCCTTAGTGATTCCTTAGTGATGACATACCCGTATGTGATTACGAGTCTTTATTAGATAGTGATTACACATTCTACTTGACGTTTCTTCATTAGATAGTGATTACACATTCTACTTGACGTTTCTTCATTAGATAGTGATTACACATTCTACTTGACGTTTCTTCATTAGATAGTGATTACACATTCTACTTGACGTTTCTTAATTATAGTGATTACACATTCTTCTTGACGTTTCTTCTGAATTGCGAAGTTGCAGCGGAAACCTATTTTAGGAAAGAGTATAAGTTAATTCGACCAAAATGGGTAAGTATCACAATATTAATTAATATCAATATTTAGATAAGTGAGCTTTTACATAACATATGGAGGGATATCTCGAGCGCCTATATGCGATTTGGTGATTTTCTTGCCCCACAGTGCCGCCATTTAATTCCTGCACTATATGCGTGGGCAGCCTGGGCATGATACACGACCGCACGCCTGATTGCCAACGAGTTCCTTGGCCATGGATGCATGGTTGACCTCACAATTGAATGTAGCTTTGACTTGCAAGATGTTATACATGAGTGTTTGTACAACCACTAGTTGTCAACCAGGGATTGGCGGACGTCTGGTCCACTGGTGCAGGAATTGATTGTCTGTACTGTAGGTCATAGCGCACACATGAATGCATGAAACACACAAGCATCTTCAAAACATTTGGCATTTAAGGTATATTGCATTCAATTCTAAACCTGGCGGAGGCTTGTGTGCATGTTTTAAGTGTCGGGTCAGGTAAGGTGTGGATTATAATCGGTCTTAGCCAAACTTAGCACAGCGTTTTTCCCTCATTGTTGTTAGATAAAGTTCGTTATACCTATCCAAACATAGAAAACCTCTTAGGAGCAGTGTTTTATAGATATACCCTACTTTCTTTCTCAACTCCTTGATTTCGCTTAATAGTATGAGCACCAGACTGTAGATTGGCACAAGTTTGGCTCCTAGTTATTTCAATATATTAGCCCGATCAAAAGCGTTATTTGACTGACAAGTTTTGCGGCCAGAAATGCATAGTAAATTGCACCATTCAACCCTGGTACAGTACCGAAACCCTAGCACCCTTTTTCACACCCTAGCACACTGATTGCTGATATTGTATAGCGTGGCTAGAGATACACAGAACATCCACAGTAATGCTCCAACCAATTGAAACCCCAGGAAGGATATATATTTTTTTTTGGGGGGGGGGGGGGGGGGGGGCGGGGCGGGGGGGGGGGGGGGGGCGGTCATAGCGTACGTACTGACCTTCTGTGCATTATTTTGCACAGTCCCCTCCCCTCGGGTGCATTAAATCATCACTAATCCCCACCTCTGGAGCACATTTTGTGAACCATATTTTCTAGTCGTGTGGGCTTTGTAAATATGGAAAATGAGTTTGAAAATTAACTTTTATTGTGATGATTTGCACATATACCGGGACATCGTAAAATAAGAACCAAAACCAAATTAGTTCTATTTCATTTTTAGATATTTCTGGTAAATTATATAATTAAAGTGTTATCCTCCAAATTTTACGAGATTTGGTAATCCTCAATGTGTTTTGCTTTTGTTAAAATTCTTGTATTTTTCCTAATAATTATGAAAATGATAAATTCATACTATTCAGTGCCGGTCGTACCATAGTGAAAAGATCTCATTTCATTTGTTTGGCCACTGTGTGACGGCCGATTATGCTAATCAAAAACAAGTAAAAGGATATTTTTAGGGAGGATTTTGGGGGCATTCACTCTCCCCGCCCTGTGCCCCGGCCTATCAGCCTTGTTCTACTCATTACTGATCTCCCCACCCTATGGGGCAGAATTTTGGTATACTAAACTGGATAAACCCGACCCGCCTGGACATTTCCCGCACATGGAACTTTCTATCAGTTTTTTTCAAGGCCCTCACATCTATGTTGGGAAAGCATTCAATCCCGCCAACCCTGTTTGTCGGACCAGAATACACCCAAAAATGTGCTGTATAGCAACTGGGAAGGGGCGTGCATTGGGCCCGAATTCCTTGTACTATCCCCATCACTACCTAACCCGTCCCCCCACCTCCTAGCAGGGATTCAATTGACTCAAAGGTGTATTACATACCGAAAAAGACGCAACACATCTCTCACATTTCATTTTACAGTGCCAAATTTAATTTCTGCACTATATATGCTCGGGCATAATAAACGACCGCACACCTGATTGCCACAAAGTTTCCTGGGCATGGATGACCTCACAACCGAATGTAGATTTGATTCGCAAGCCATGTGGGTCATTGATTTGCTTGGCTTATTTTTGACGTGTTATCCATAGGTGTTTGTACAACCAGGCACTGGCAGATGTCCAATCGACTGGTGCAGGAATTGAATATCTGTACTGTAGAAGGGTACTGCTAAATGGTAAAGGGTGTGGTCAAATACCTTTGCCCAGAAACGTTTAAACTACCGTAAATTGGACTTTCATTCTTGAAGTGGCCCAGTCTTAGGTCAGAGGGAATGGTAGGCAAGTGTGCGATATTAAGAATAATTAATGCTTTTTATCAAGACTGGAAAAACCCTGCAGCTTCATTTTGAATCTGAGTGACTGCAACTTAATTATAAAAAATGAGGACTTTAAAAAAAAATTCTAATCAATTTTACTTTTATTTTCAGCAAAAGGAAAGAATCGTGGCTATACACCAATCGACCTAGACATTCCATGGTCTCTAGGTAAAAGTGTTGGTTATTTGATAACCAAGTTTGCCAACATGGCTACGATAGTCACTGCCATCAACACCGAATACCACCTGGTAAAGGGAGAGAGGCTGGCTGTCCTGGGAAACATCGATGCCCTCAGCAACTGGGATACAACACGACCACGATATGCACACCCTGGTGCACACGGAGCTGGATCATGGCGTTTTGTCTTCCCCCTACCAACAGACGAGATGGTTGCATTCAAGTGGTGCGTGGTAAATAGGGACAAGGAAGTGGTCCGCTGGGAGGCAGGGCCGAACCATGTGCTGGCTGGACCCAACTTTGGCCTGCCAGTGATGACAACAACACTCAAGGTAAAACTTTAATCAGAATGTAGAAGCCCTATACATTTGAAGTTTATTTTCAAAACTTGTTGTAACTTAAAAAAAAGAAATTTCAAGCACAAATATTCAAAGATAGCCAAAATATAATCAAAGACAAAATGTTATCAAAGTATAACTTTTGCATGCCAGTAAACATTGAGATTCAAGATAATACCTCAATAACCCTTATCTAATGCTGGGTGGCAAAGGGTTAAATGAATATATGCTTTTTCATTGTTCTTCAACAATGCTAAGGACCACTAGTTGGAAAATGGTTTATGGCACTAAATGGCCTTTGTGTGCCAATGTGCCTTTAAGCCCACATTCATTCATTTATTCTTTGATCAATGGTATCAAATACTGCACTTAGGTCAGCAGAATCAATAAACAATTTTGTGCTGACCAATACTTGTGAGGATGTCATTTTGTAATGGTAGCACTGGACCATTTTCATTACATTATTCAGTGGTTTAAATTGTTGATATCATCTGCCTCACCATAGACCTTTTTCTATAACACTGCATAAGGATACACTCACTCTGGTGACATCATTTTATATGTAGTAACCAACACTTTGGGATAAACTGAGACCAGTCTTTTGTTATTAACTATTAGTTTTATTTTTTGTACCAGGCTATTTGCAGACTAGAACTGAACTGTTCTTTTATATATCTGACTTAGTAGGGATCTTTTGATGCAGAGAACTTGGCTTAAACGGTGGTATTTCTAACTTTTTCAGACATTGAGGATTAAATCATGCCCAGACAGTTGTTAACAGTAAAGTGAACCAGACTACCCAAGGAAAACCATTACACACAGTTCACTACAACTTTTCACATGACTGTTGGGAGATTTAAATTACAATGTGATTTTCGATAGATTGCTTTTCATGTTTTGTCTGATTTTGTTTTCTAGGTTCAAACAGATCCCCTTCTGGAAGCCCTGGAGCTAGGTATCAGTGAGCTGTTTGCTGAGGAGGAAGAGGACGAATTCCACGACGCACTGGAAGAACAACCACAACCAACAAAGAAACATGGACGCTGGTGCCGCCTGAAGAAATCCATCAGGCGGCACATGCAGCGCCTGAGAAGTCGTGTCTAAGAACTCTGTAGTTTTACCCGTAATACAGTCAAACCTGCTTATGAAGACCACTGACCTAATAACAACAGTATGGTCAAGCAGTCTCAACAAATTATTGGAATGATCTTTTTCCACGTTTTCTTTTTCATTTAGAGTAATTTCGAATTTAGGGACTGGTTTTATAAGCAGGTTTGACTGCACTTATGGGTAAAATAGTTATCCAGGGATTTGGCAGCAGGTGGGACAATTTTTTGTTATATCTGTAGTTTTTCATCATTCCAACATCTTAGGGAATATTAGGATGAGATGATTAACTATTGATCATGCAATTGGATGTTTTTGAGAAGAGGTATTGTTATCCTCATTCTGTTTGTTTTAATCATGCCTACTAGTGTGGGTGTATGTTGATGGGAAGCACTGTGGCGGATGTTGGGTTGTGAGATATTGTAAAGATTGTTTTTTACTGAGAACTGGATTCTTATGATGATAAGTACTTTTTCTGGAATATGCATTGTTACCTGTTTATGTATATGTTGTAATCATGCTGAACTATTGTGTATGTGGCTATTACTAGTTATGAAGCTGCTTAAGAGAAGAGGTTAGTGTTTTGTGAGGTGTGGTTATGATTGATGTTACTGTACCTTGTTCCTTGCATTGTTTTTTATTGTATTGTGTATATCGTGATCTTGCAAAACTATTGTTTATGTGGAGGATACTGAAGAGTGCTAATGTGAGATGTGGTTGAGAAGACGTACTCTTATGTAATGATATGTGTTTTAATATGTGTTCCATAATCATGCCAAACTATTGTTCAGGTGAATGTTACTGAGCAGAACTGAGAATTAAGGAAATGGAGGGATGATGCAATTGATGTTTCAAAGGATCATTTGAAGATTGAAAACTTTATTGAGAATGCGATTCTTTGGAATGACAATTGCTTATTGTGGTTTATTGTATTGTTTTATCGTTTGTATTGATTCTTCATTTACAAGTACTTGTTTTGGAGAATGCATTGTTGGTATCTGAGTATCTAGTATGTATATTACCAGTCAAATGCCATGCTATACATATTTTTTTTTAAAATAAATTATTGATATTCAAGTCATGTGTAAGTGTTTTTTATGTAAATAATAGTAAGCTTATCGAAGATGAAAAGGAAAGCAGTGAGTGCTCAACATGCTTCACACTTAATGTGCACCCTAGACTTTCAGCACGAGATTATTTAGACCACAAAAAATTTGGGTTGATCTCCAATTACTGAGGTCTTATCATGAGTACCATGAAAGGGAAAATTCTTCTCAGTGGATATGAGCAAAATAAAATACAGTTGACCTGTCCTGGAGCACAACACTTTGTGGGGTGATCATGGTGCAGTTAGCTATGAAAGTTTTCACCTGGTGACACTACTATATATACTATTATTACAATTGTGAAGACTAAGACCAATCAATAGACTATTAATAAATGGAGTTCACAAGTTTTTAAATACAATTTTTAGCAATATAACTCAAGTGAAATATCTGAAATGCACAATTGATCATGTTTTGCGAAAAACTTCCCATTTAAATAATGCTTTAACTTTTTGGTTTGTTGCACGTTTTGAAGTCCCTCTCGCAGGCTGGTGCGACAGTTAGACACCTAGGAGATGAGCACCCATGTGTCAGGGTTTCAGGTCTTTGCACCATTTTTTATTGGCGAAATTAGGAACCAGCATCAAAGGGGTTAATAGTAAGCTTATACAGTCACGAATCAAACATCTGGAGTAAGTTCCTGTGCGTTAGCCTTGACACATTGAGAGAAACTGAGTTTAGTTTCCATCTTGACCAAAAGAGGGCAGATAAATACATCAAAATCATAGAGCTGGATGACATCCCTTTAGCACCGTTATATTTATATCCATGATTAAAAGGTAGTCAGTGCATGACATATTCACAAACATTCACTCATCATCTTATAAAAACTAAACCAAATCTTTATATATCATCTTTTTTATTCTTAAGCCAATATATACATATAATTTATTGAAACTTGATAAATTCCTCTGTCAGCCTTATAATATCATGTTTGAAACTAGGGTAAGAATTTCATACCCATAAGTATTATTCCAAATTTCCTAAACCTGGATTTATGATTATCCTCACATTTCCTGCCAAATCAAGGCTGGATCTTGACTGGCCAGCTGTCAGAGATGAAGAAACCGAAGTACCTGGGGAAAACCACTGACTAGCAGAAAGTCACTGGCAACTGTTTTACATGCCAGCCGGAGGTGAGAGTCAGGAAGCTGTCAATGACAACGCCTAACAAGATTCTGCTATTGGGGCTCACCCTTCTATTATCTTAGACCATCAACTGTTCGGAAACCATGCATGAACAGAGTATGAATCAGGCATGGTCAATGTTTGGATAATGACTATGGTTGCATACTGGTACACAGGTACCAACATTTAACCATTTCGTTGAGAACCGGTGCTAAAAGGCACCTTTTCATTTATGATAACAAGCCTTTATTTCTGTACATACAAGTTCTAACATAGGGATTGGTGGATCTAATATGTTTCATCAATGTTCGTTGGCTCTGTTTCTCAATTCTCTATAACTACTATGTTGATTATTGAGTCTTAAACAATAGAGAATTGAGGAATAGAACCATACATTTTAGCGACTGAAACTCGTAACAAGGCCATGAAAAAAGTACTGTTTCACTGTTTACGATACCGATACCACTGGTATCGTTTCGCCGGTATCAGTATCGTACCGTTTCGTATGCAACCCTAATCCTGACCAAGGTTTTCATCCCACATGTATGATATTGCATCTCACATCATATTTCAACCTGGAATACATGCTAGGACCAAGCATGTACCAAGGACCTCCCATGTTTGAATTGTGATTAAAGTTTTCATTCCACTTTCAAGATCTTGCATCTTAACCCATTAATGCTTAGGAGTCCCTGCAGACATTGTCGTCTGGATCTATAATACTTTTGACGATAACTTCAGAATTGGAAGTGAATAGACAAAATATTTGAAGGAGAGTTTTAGGTAATGTTCTGATTGACATTTCACCATTAAATATTTTCCAAACTTTGCTTTCGCCTGCAGGTTCTCAGCGAATTTGTGAGGCTGCTTTTGTCCACAAGTGAGCATTAATGGGTTAAACCATTTTCAAACTGGAACATACACTTTAACCATGCATGGATCATGGATGAACCAAAACCAAAATATTCATCCAAAGTTCATTTTTTTTTTATTATCCTGGACCTTAATTCATTTTTATCGTGAAATGCTGGCTTGGAGCAGGTTAATAACATTTGTTTCGCACAAAAGAGATATCTACTCCATTCACTTCTGAACCATTAACAATACCTAACAGATAAGGAAATGTCTTAACCATTCCAATGCTGATGCTACTTTCATCCAAAGCACAAGAACTCAAAGGTTTTTGAAAAACATCTATACCCTGTCAAGTTGGTATTCATCGGACAGCTCTCACCGAGTCCTTTCAGATGAATACCTGTGTGCTAGGTTTTCAGTAATTTTTCAGGTTTATGCATCATTTTGTATTGGCCAAATTAGCCACCAGCAGCATAAGGGTTAATTCATTTTCTATGTAGAATGCTTGCTTGGAGCAGGTGAGAAACATACCTGTTCCACAAAAGAGGTATCTAATCCATTCACTTCTGAAGTATTATCAAAATCAGACAGATAAGGAAATTTCTTAAAGAACAATTACACCATGAATGAAAAATAGGCCCAAATAGTTACTTAGAGTATTCTCTACTTAAAACCAAGTTCCCATCATTGCCATCCTTCATACAAGAAGTACATTTCTGTTTAAACCCATCCTAACACACAAGAAATGGAGGTACTGAGAGCGGCCATTCAAGTCTATTAATAGCTTATATTAGGCTGTTTGGTACACACTTGTCATTAGCAGCCAATGGTGTAATTGTCCTTTAATAAATGAACACAATCATGGGAAATATCTAACTGGAAGTTATTGCTATTATTTGTTTAACAATTCCTGAAATACTATTTGAACATAAGTCTATTTGCAGATTTATGTTTTAAGTGGTATAGACTTATATGCACTTCAGATGTGAATGAGTTAACCCTTTCATGCCTGGAGAACCCCTAGTCATGCCAGATTTCCAGGATCACTGTACTGTAAGACCAGACCTGCACTACCAGGGCTACAGTGTCAATAAGATACTATTTTATTAAATAAAGTCTATGTTAAAGCATACATTCTCAAAATAGTTGAAGGAAAGTCATTTCTTGACAGCTAAATAATGTTTCTCCTTCAAATACTTCCACAAGTATGCATTTGCCTACAGGGTATCGCCAAATAATCAAGACCTATTTTGGTTACTGCGGGTATTAATGGGTAAATCTAAGTTTGCAATCTCTCTGCTCCAGAAATTCAAATACCCCTCCATATTTTTCTTCTTAATCTCTAAACAAGATAAATCTTTTTCTGACCAATCTCTTTCAAACCTCAAAGGGTTTGACTTTTTAACCTTTTAACTAACACGTTCAAACCTGAGAAATGGCTATTATGTAAGTGCAAGTACAGGTGAACTTGGATATGACGGACTCAATGGGACCAGGAAATTTGGTCCGTCATATACAAAATCTGTCGTATACATATGACAAATACTTGATATGCATCGGATTGGGACCAAGCATATCGTCCGTCATATGCAAAAAATCCATTGTACAGTGGTCGGTCATATCCAAGTTCACCTGTATTGGATGCTAAAACTTTCCCTTTAATGAGTGCATAATTTCACCTATGATTCATGAAAATGTGAGAGCAATGCTATTTGAAAATTAGATAAATATATGTAGATGTGTCAAATACATTTCCATATTTCCAATAGAATGAGTCTTATACAGTCCCAGTAACGGTGCCATACTTCATCAAGTACAGGCGTTCTGTTTTCAAATCTGATAGCAAACATATAATTTGCAAGGTTCTCCGATTATATTTTTTGTTAACATTTGAAGCATCAGTGTTGTATTTAAATATAACAAAGTTATGATGTTTTGCTTAATTTCAAATCTTACCCTTCCAATGCTGAGGCATCTTTCGTCCAAACCACAAGGTTTTTTGATAATCATCTAAACCCTGCCATGTAGGTTTTCATTAGGTAGCTCTCACCAAGTCCTCTCATATGCCAGGATTTCAGTCATATTTCAGGTTTTTTTTGCATCATTTCGTATTGGCAAAATTAGCCACCAGGCTTCAGAATGAATTATGGGAATATTCTAGAAGTAGAATTTCTTAGATCATTCCTCTTGGTGGGTCAGGTCATAAATTATGAAATTTCCCTCTTTCTCTTTAGAGCAATTTCAAATCACAAAACAATCCATTGTACATGCCAATGGTGTATTGCATTTCCAGGAACAAAACAGATTATAAAGGCAATAGATGATGAGTATAGCACTTGGTAATTCATTCTAATTTTTTCAAATTTCACTTTTGTACCTAGAATAATGAAATTTTAAAAATAACTTTCCTTTTCAATGACTCACTTTTTTTATGAATGTATGAAACAACCAAAAACCCATATATAAATCACAAATTGAAATTTAATAGAAAGATTGCTATATTTTTTATATTCAAATAACTAACTGAGCTGGAAATGAGTGAAAATGAGTAAATTTTTGATTTCAAAATCTTTGCTGAGGCTACTTTCATCCAAAGCACAAGGACACAAAAGATTTTTGAAAATCATCTAACCCCTGTCATGTTGGTATTAATTGGATAGCTCTCACAGAGTACTCTCAGATGAGCAGCATATGCCAAGGTTTTGTTCACTTTTCAGGGTTTTTTGCATCATCTTGTATTGGCCAAATGAGCCACCAGCAGCAAAAGGGTAAATCAAAAAAAGTAAAAATTGAAAATTTATTCATAAAAATTGTTGCCTGACTAAAAAGTAGTTTTTCAGATAACTGCCTGTTCAACGGATAGGCTGGCTAAGCCCCTAACCAATACACATTTGGATCAAACACATGGTCTGACAAATAACGGAAATACCTTGACAACAATAATTAACTTAATTCAAATATAATATTATGTTCTTTATACGTTCGTTATACGTTTCTATGTTTATGTTTTGTTGTTAACTCCTTGATTTATGTAAATGTTGTATTTGTAATTTTATCTCCTTTCAGAGTTGGTCAATAAAGAATACAATACAATACAATTCAAATATAAATTTTGAGATTATTAAGAATATTATTGTTACATTAGATTCCATTCTTGTTAAGTTTGACAATGGATCTTCATATATAATTTCAAATATGATTTATGTTGAAACTTGTCGGAACATGTGTGTACTCCAATGGCAAATGGGTTAACCTCAGTCCCAATGCTGAGGCTACTTTCGTCCAAAGCACAAGGACGCAAAGATTTTTGAAAACCATCTAAACCCTATCATGTTGGTGTTCATTTGATAGCTCTTGCTGAGTAGTCTCAAATGAGTACCCATTTGCCAGTGTTTCAATCATTTTTCAGTTTTTTTGCATCATTTTGTATTGGCCAAATTAGCCACCAGCAGCATAAGGGTTAACTTGGCTATAAAGAAGAAGAGGGAGATATCATGTCTCATCCGCTGACCCACCAAGAGGAAAAACCTGAGAAATGACTGAAACCCTGGCATATGGGTACTCATCCGAGAGTACTCAGTGAGAGCCATCCAAAATCGTTATCCAAAATCTTTGCATCCTTGTGCTTCGGACGAAGGGTTAAGGATAAGGGTCATTAACCCTTTAACTGCTGGTGGCTAGTTTGATCAATACAAAATAATGTGAAAAAAGCTGAAAAATGACTGAAACCCTGGCAAATGGGTACTCATATGTTAGAACTCAACGAGAGCTTTCCAATGAAAACACACAAAACAGGATTAAGATGATTTTCAGAGATTTTTAAGTTCTTGTGCCTTAGACGAAAGAAGTGTCAGCATTTAATCCTTATGCTGCTGGTGGCTAATTTTGCCAATACAAAATAATGTGAAAAAAGCTGAAAAATCACTGAAACCCTGGCAAATGGGAACTCATATGTTAGAACTCAACCAGAGCTTTCTAATGAGTACCAACATGACAGGGTTTAGATCGTTATCAAAAATCTTTGCATCCTTGTGCTTTGGATGAACGGTTAAGGATAAGGGTTATTAATTTAATCAAAAGGTGGGTGCGTTGAGAATGAATAGAGTGTCCTCTTCCTTCTTGATCCACTTGAGCAGCTTGTTGATGGAGTTGATGGCGATAGGCTTGGTGACCAACGGGCTGAAAACTGCATACAATTCAAAACCGGACGTTGTCTGAAAAGGACAAAAACTAAATGAAGGCACAAACAGGATTGGCACCTCTAAAATTTTCCCGATAGGATAAGATATTAATATTCCTTAATGGTACGATACCGTAACATTATTTTTAACGTTACTGCATGCCTCCAAGGGACCTAATTCTGTTAAATTTAGCACTGTCAGCTTTGGGAATCTGAAACTATTAAAATCAAAAAAGTTTTTGCGCTGAGACGTTAAGTCAATGTTATGTGTTTATAATCTTAAACGGTTCAAAATAATACTGAACTTTTTCAAAACAATAGTTTTTCCTATTTGATATCAGTACTGGATTTTGTATTGAGTACCGTACCAATCCCTAAACAGGAGACACAGTCAGGGTCAGTAAATGAAGAAAGATAGCAGACTTAGGAATCCGCTAGTCCTGGATGCAACTTTTTTACCCTATCAGAGAGAGAGAGAGAGAGAGTGAGAGATTTATATGTGTTAATGCATATGTTTTCATATTCCAAGTGCTGCTGAACTTACCCATCCTAGTAGCGTCTCGTAGGCGCCCACATGGTAGAGTATCTTGAGGGGTCTGGATGTGCTGTGTATCCTCTGATGCAGGTACTGGTAGAGCGCGAACAGCCTCTCCTGCTCCTCCTCGGTGTTGTAGGGGGCCTCCATGCATGGACTGGTGTACTGCGCGGTACTCTTGGCTTTGTACATGAAGTGCCGTAGATCGGGGATCCCGACCTGGGTGATGCTGTAACTGGACTTGTGGACCGACTCGCTGATGGCTTGCAGGCAGTTATGTCTGTTCAGGCGCTACAAAGAAAAAATGAACCTTGCCGTAGGGCTGTCATTGTTTAAAAGAATTTGTCGATTCAATATATTGATATTTCTTTTTCGATTTCGATTATTTCGATAGGATACATTGATATATGCCCATGGATTCTATAGTGTTCATTTAATCAAATTATAATTAGGTAGTTTGAAATTCAGAACAGTATGACATATGCATGATTTTTTTCAAGATTTAAACCTCAAATCTTACACCCTGCAGGGAGGGTACTTTTGTAATACTGCCTTAACTCATTCCTTATTAGAAGACTATTCAGGCAATATACGTTATAAAGGGCTGAGTATTCAAATATATTCAAATGTATTCGTTTATATTACTTATTATTCAATACCCAGCCCCTTGTTACATTTAAAAAACATCATTACAACATAACTACATCAACAATCACATCAGCCACATTGTTTGCGAACGATGAACTATGTACCATTGATCGTAATTGTTCGTCATATCATATCTTCGGAAGGCTTCGGCTAATCTCGCTGCGACGGATATTCACGAAACTGATCGCGCATTTCCGTTCTTTCATAAGTGGCTTGCCTCAATATATACATTTCCTAATGCACTGCGAAGGGAAAGTGCGGCAAAACACCACTTCGTCTATTTTGTAAACAACATGGCGGCACCCACACGTGGGGAGCGAGCAGCGAACAGCCGCTGCACTCTTTGCAGTTTTGCCGTCAGTAGGTTAGTTTTTCTTTTTTTGCCATCTCGATGCATCGATTAACGCATTGAGATAGCAAAATTGCAGTCATAGATTGACTGCAATTGTCGGTACATCGATGTGAGGCGTATCAATGACTGCCCTACCGTAAATTATCGGTAATTTTAGGACATTTTATGATAAATATGATTTTCAGCTGACTGAGTCACCGATGGCTTTCAGGCAGTTATGTCTGTTCAGGCGCTACAAGGAAAATACAGACCTTACCGTAAAAATTCTCGGTAACTTGGGACATTTTATAATAAATAACATTTTCATGGGTTGCGGTGGCCCAGCTGACTGAGTCGCTGATGGCTTTCAGGCAGTTATGTCTGTTCAGGCGCTACATGGAAAAAAACAACCTTACGCATAAATTATATAGGTAATTTGGGACATTTCATAATAGATAATATTTTTATGGGTTGCGGTGGCCTAGCTGACTGAGTCACTGATGACTTTCAGGCAGTTATGTCTGTTCAGGCTATACACGGAAAAAACAAACCATACCGTAAATTCTCGATACGTAGCCCAGAAATAAGGTCTGAGCCTTGAAGAGTATCGCTACTGACATCTAGAATTTCTGTTTACACTCAGAAAATGGGAAGAAGAAAATTGCCTGCTTACATTTCAAAACAACATAGAAGAGTATTGCTACTTACATCAAGAATTTTCTATTTACACTCAGAAAGTGTGAAGAAGAAATTGTGACTTGCATCTAAAATGTCCTGCTTACATTTCGACAAATATATATAGAAGAGTGTTGCTACAGGCAACTCTGCATAAACCGCATTGAAAGGGATCAGGCCATTCTGTGCTGAAATCCGATATAATACTCAAATCTGATTACCACATAAACCTGATAAATTTGGTTTATATGGAAGCAGTCCAGAATAACTATATAGCGTACATGTGTACTTACTTAAACCACACAATGCCAGTTTTGCACTTTCTAAATGGTGCACTCTGTGCACTGGCTTGGTGTTGCATGCGTGGTTAAGTCATGCACATGATGCTATCTGGCTGATGTACAGGATTTTAACCCTCCCAATGCTGAGGCTTTTTTCGTCCAAAGCGCAAGGATGCAAAGATTTTTGAAAACCATCTAAATCCTGCCATGTTGGTATTCATTGGATAGCTCTCGCTGAGTACTCTCAGATGAGTACCCATATGCCAGGGTTTCAGCCATTTTTCAGGTTTTGTGCATCATTTTGTATTGGCCAAATTAGCCACCAGCAGCATAAGGGTTAATCCTTGTATGCTAAAGACAGGACCAGTATTTTGGTCCGATTTGGGCGTAGTACGAATAAGAAACATTTGGCTTTGCTTACTCTGCCCAAACCTTAAATGGGATAGCGTGTACCAGGGACCAGCAGTGAAGTACGCTTCGGCTGAAAATTGGCTATTTCGACTCCGGTTTGGATGGGATTGCCTCTACTTACATCAAGAATTTTCTGTTTGCATTCTGAGAGTGTGAAGAAGAAAATGCAACTTACAAAGAAATTCTCCTCCTTACATTCCGAAAAACAAAAAAAAGAGAGTGTTGCTACTTACATCAAGAATTTTCTGTTTGCATTCTGAGAGTGTGAAGAAGACATCTCTGTCCACAGTGAGCAAGAGGAGGCACGTATGACAGGCTTCATCCAGGTATGACACGTGGGCATGTAGATAACCACTGAAATATACAGCATGCCATGTAGATTACAGTAATAAACCACGAAACACAACACAGTGAGCAAGAGGAGGCATGTATGACAGGCTTCATCCAGGTATGACACGTGGGCATGTAGATAACCACTGAAATATACAACATTCCATGTAGATTACAGTAATAAACCACGAAACACAACACAGTGAGCAAGAGGAGGCACGTATGACATGTGGGCATGAAGATAACCGCTGAAATATACAACATTCCATGTAGATTACAGTAAACAAGGAACCACACAAATAGCAATGCCTAAATATAAATCCATCCGGGTATGAATCATAGACATATGGATAGCCATTGAAACAATATGAGGAAAATTTGGATACTTTGAAACAAAAATATCGAAAATAATCAGGGTTTGAGACCATGGCATTACAATTACCTTTATTATCAGGATAGGTCATTACTTATAATACCGTTTTCATTACTACTCTCCTTATCGCTAGTGTTAGTTTTATCATTTTTATCACCATTCTCTTAATATCAAACCTTTTCTATTATTATGTGTATCATACTTTTCTTTTTCATTATCC
Source organism: Maea johnstoni (assembly GCA_963942565.1). Lineage (NCBI taxonomy): Eukaryota > Metazoa > Annelida > Polychaeta > Spionida > Magelonidae > Maea > Maea johnstoni. The sequence continues at coordinate 48,796,903 of OZ012687.1, forward strand.
TAATAATAATATAATAATAATAAGTATTATTATTATCATTATTTGTGTTGTTGTTATTATTATTATTATTATTATCAATATTATTATTATTATTATTATCAATATTATTATTATTATTATTATTGTTATTACTATTATTTCTATTATCATTATTAGGCATAGCATTTAGGGCTGCATACCGCTAAGGGTGAAGCGGTACGGTACCATAACCGGTATCGTCGAAACGATACGGTATTTTATCGGTACTGCTATCGGTATCTTGAACTACGCTAAGTACACACTTAGCGTAGTTTCTGACATAAACCTAAAACGTATTTGTTGTCTGTCAGGTATTTTAATTACATGTGATCAGATGTGAAAATTAAGCAGTCATACTTACGGCAGCCAAACCTTGTTTACTTGAATAGATTAACATTCTGCTTGAAGGTACGATATATAGCGGCGATAGTTCAATCGCCGCTACAGTTCCATCGCCGCTACCATTAGTGAACTTGTGATTCTTATCACTACCGCGTAGTGGCGCTGTATATCAGCAGCGCCACTACGCGGCAACAAAAAGAATCACAAGTTCACTAATGGTAGCGGCGATGGAACTATCGCCGCTATATCGTACCTTCCAAGTTTACAAGTTCGGCAACTGTAAGTATAACTTTTTACTGAATTATTTCGTAGTATTGAATGTTTGACATGGGTTTGTGTTTTGCAAAATACCGATAAGCATACCGTTAAATATTGAAACAAGTATTCCCCGGTATTTTGCGAGACAGTATTCGGTACGGTGCTGGTACCGGGTACCGGTGTACAGCCCTAATAGCATTACTATTATCATTATAATCACTGTTATCATTATTATTACTTATATCATTATCATCATCATTGTTATTCCACTATGTTATTAAACATGGTCAACAATCAAACAGAAGTCACTTAACCTGATATGCTATTTTGACTCTAGCAGAGACGAAAGCCATTTCATACCTTGAGTCAAATTTTGGAAGGCAAATAGGTGTCCATGATTCTGCTGCCTTGAAGGACTCTGAGGCGCCGACAAGGTTGAAGATAATATGCAGGTCCATGGGGTGCAGGAAATACTTCTTCATCCTTATCAGCGTGATCAGCTGGTTGTTGGCCACGAGAATGGCAAATACTAGGTCCTGGAAGAAGCAAGTGTATAAGCCAACAGGTCAGTAGGCCCATAGCCAATGGCTACAGAAAGTTGTGTTGGGCTATAATAATAGCCTTTGTTGCCCACCTGGCTCCAAGAAAAGTGAAATTCTAAGATCATGCTCAGAGGAATATCTATACAAGTGTTTGCAGGGAACTGCACCTTCTTACCTGAGGGAATTGCTGAAAGAGTATGTCCCACCATGGACACTGAGATCAACATCCAAGAACTTACTCTGCGAGCCGAGAAACAACATGAAAACCTACGGTGACAGATCATTTAGTGCCTGTGCCCCAAAACTATGGAATCAGCTCCCAGATAATATTCGGGCAGGTGGGAGTGTGGCAATCTTCAAACGACAATTGAAAACACATCTGTTCAAAGATGTATATATCAATTAACTATGTGGATATCAACATCTATTCTCTGACAATGGAATGTAATGCGCCTTTGAGCATGTTTATATGGAAAGGGCGCAATATCAAATGACAATATTATTATTATTATTATAATAAAATCAGTTGAAGAACACCGTTTGACACATCAGGTGTCCTTTGTTACAATACCAAACATGCACTACAACAGTGAAAAGATAGCTTACACCTTAAATAATTGTTTTTAGGAAAGGACTGTAGTGGGACCTCCAAATATTTTGTGAAGTTTGCTCTTTTTAGATTTCATTTTTAAACATTTCCTGACTTCAGATGACAATCTTAAGAAACAATGTAAGAAAAAATGTTAAGGAAATGGAACCTATTTCCATTTGTTGATGCGGCCTACTAAAAAAATTCATATTTCATCACTTACCTTAACTTTGGCATACTGCACTATCGTCTGAGCTATGGTGTCGCGCACAGTCAATGGCAGGGGCAAACAGCGAACTGCCCCCAGCAAAAAACTAGCATCCGTGTCCATTAAGTTGAGTAAATGATCAAAAAACTTCTCCGCTCCCGTCAGGAGCCGCCTTAAGTCATAGTTCCGTCGCTGCTTGAAAATTCTGGCCATTTGACTATAGGTTAAAACACTAAGGACTTGGTTATATACATAGTTCAGCTGCAGTAAAAGTTGGTGCAAGGACTCCTTGGACTTGGACACGGCCACCAGAATTAGGTGTTCCCGTACTAAAAACACAAATCGGTGCTCGCCCGCCACGATGCAGCGAATTAAGTCATTCCCCATCTGGACAAAAGACACTAAGGCTTGGATAACTCCCGTTACTGTCACTAGCTTATCCTCTTTGCCATACCTGAAATAGAAAAACAGTTTTTTGAGAAATGTCATGAAAAAGTAATAGAGAAATACACAGTCCTTTGAAAAATATCAGGAAAAAATACCGCCTTTATGGCTGGGCAGTCTAGAACAACGCTGTCACTAACTTATCCTCCTTGCTGTACATGCACAAGAAAAATACACAGCCCTTTGAAATATAACATGAAAAGGTGCTGGCTCCATAGCTGAGCAGTCTAGGACATCACTATCACTAACTTATCCTCCTTGACATACCTGCAATAGACAAATACAGAATAACGCCACAAGTATGTTTTTTTAAAAAGTTTCTCCAGACTGATGACAGTACCTTCACTGCATTGGGTGTTATAGTGCTTTACCTATAAGGGCTACCAGGCACCGACATAAGTACTAGCCCGCTTGCCCCGGCTAGTGAACTTTTGAAAAAAGGGCTTTCGGGCAAGTACATTTCAGTTTTCACTTGCCCGAATGGGCAAGCTGATTTTCTGAACACTAAACACTTTTTTTTTTATAGTGAATGGCCCGAATACCCAGAAATATGCAAACAATTCAACAAAACTGAAAAGAAAATTGGTTTTCAAATCTTTAAATTCATGATAAACAACACATGCCTTTCTAGCATATGTTATAACTTATTTCGGGCAAGTCAAAAATTATTTCGGGCAAGTCAAAACCATTAACTACTTGCCCGGCATGGCAAGTTAGTTCTGAAAATTATGTTGGTGCCTGGCTACCGTAAATTCTCGCAAATCTCGGACACTTTTTATTAATTACGATTTTCGTTGGCTGATGGTGGCCGAAATTTACTGAAAATAGCGATCAAATGTCAGACACCGTGGCCGAGATTTGTCGATATTATTAATTGAAAAGAAAGCTAAATGTAGATGGAACTCAATGTTATAGCGCTATAAACAAATGAAAATAAAAGATATCAAAAGTAAAACATTGATATCCAATATAATTTCAACCTCCTCAATCGATAAATGTAATTTTTATTTAGAAATGATCATGTTTTGCACCACAAATCAACGATTGAACACAAAAAGCAAGTGTTGATTTGTTTTAAAAGGATCGTTTCTCATATAAAATTAATTCATTTTGGAAAATAAAGTAGATATTCCTATTCCCTGACATCCATTTGATGTAAATATCAACTTTATTGACTTTAGGATGTCAGGGATAAAGGAATATAGAACGTAAATAAAACCGGAAGTGCTCAATTCAGTAGCGATGTCAACAGCCCAAAAGATCGTTTTTTTTACAGATCACTTCCTCTTTAATGAATAATGTTAATGTTTTTCTTTGTCAATCTGACAAAGAAAGACATGTGAGAATAGGTGAGATATTTATTTCACCTCTTCTCGAGTTATTTCGCCAAACATGTTGGATAACTTCTTGATTAATAGAAGTTACCCAACATGGCAGCGGCCTTCGATCGGCAGCCATGCAGACCGGGCAGGGCCAGTGAGGAGCAAAGGTGAGTGGCTCTTTAATACCGGGCATTGCCAGTGATCCACGCTACGAAATTTACTTGGTGGCCGACTTTTGGTGAAATCTGTCCTTGGATGAATCGGGGGTGGGCGAAATTCCCCAGTAATTATTTTGTAAATGAATTATAGTGGCCGAGATTTCCGAGAATTTACGGTACATTGCTATGCTATACCATATTCCAGTGTTTCCTATCCTTACCAATTCGATTGAATCAACACACCGAATCGGCAAATATTTTGTTGATAATCGAATTGAAATAACTCAGATACCAATGACTAGGGATTGTCTGACTAATCGGACATGCTGATTAATCACTCATTCAACTTTTGATTTTGATGATCAATTGCAATTCTATAAGGTTGATTATTTTAAAGCTTTTTGAAAAAATAAATTGTATCTAGAAATAGCGTATCGATCAATTGAGAGATTCAACTAAATCCTGAAAAATCTAAATCAACATCAAGCAGTACTGTAACAAGTAAAACTAAGGGGTTCAAGGGGTATTCGAAGATCTGATGAGTTAAGACTCTAGAGCTTCTTTACAAAAATGGAGCCAAGAACGCTTGAACAAGCAATGATAACCTAAGGAAAACTGTACATATACAACTTTGATTATTAATTGATCATCGGTCGTTCAGATGGACCGATAATCGATCTTGAAAATTGTGACAGATTCCAAACACTACAAACGACTGCCCTATTGTCCTTACCTTGAGTATATAGGTTTCCCTGCAGAACTGAGTATAAAAATATGTTTCCTATGTTGCCTCCAACCTGAGCTATTTACATCCTCTGATTCGTCGTCCTCCTCCTCTATATGACCCTGCAAGCCGCCGCCCTCCGTCTCCGGAGACGTCGCATCTCCACCGTTCACGAACGCACTGTCGTCTTGAAGATCATCTGTGCTCAGTTGACTCATCGTCTCCTCTAAACTTCCCTCCTCCTGGAAAATTAAAAAATGGGGTCAATAGGCCTAATGTGAGTGTATGGTCAAGCACCAACATAAGTTTCAGAACTACCTTACAATGCAAGGCAAGTAGTTTGATTTTAATTTGCCCGACAGAATTTCTGGCTTGCCCAAAATAAGTAATAACATATGCCAGAATGTCATGTATTATTTCTCATGGATTTAATGATTGTAAAACCATTTTCTTTTAAATTTTGTTGCATCGTTAGCATATTTCTGGGTATTTGTGCCATTTTTCTACATAAAAAATGTGTAGTGCTCAGAAAATCAGCTTGCCCATACAGGCAAGTGAAAACAAAAATGTACTTGCCCGAAACCCTTTTTTCAAAAATTCACTTCATGGGGCAAGCAGGCTAGTACTTATGTCAAACCCTGATGGTAATTGACCCTGGGCGGCTACTTCCCTGTATCTGTATCTAGTTCTCTGAGTGAGGCCAACTCTAACTTGGCGATGCCAAGCAGGCTTTGACGCTAACTCAAAATGTTACTGGCCTCGTAGGTCCAGTGTTACCAAGGATCTAGATACTGGTCCAGTGGTCCTCAAAGGTTTTTCTGGTCCTCCAATTTTTTAAACATTTAACAAGAAAAAATAATTGCATAAAGTTCACCCGCAACATTCATTCTTATTCTTTTTATCTTTACTTATTTCCAAAACATTTGGGGACATTCATGAGGGGAAACTTGTATAAACAAGGATGTCCCAAAATGTTTACTGGCCATGTAGGACCAGTTGAGGTCTTTTTTTACTGGCAGTTTTTTTGAACTCTAATTGGCCTAGGCCAGCGGTTCACTGTTAGCGTCGACGAGCCCTGCCAAGTTCGCAGAGTATCGTGCGAGAGAAAGGTGGAAATAATCATTAAGTCTATGCTACCTTAGCATCAAAGGGAGTCCCTATCATGGGCACCACCATCTTTAATGAAAATGACAAGAAAAACATCACTCCATAGATTCTTCTTTGAGGGAAACCAGTCTTCTTAACTATATTCACTGTTTGTTGGGGACAAAGTAGCTCAGTTGGTTAGGTGTCGGACTAGTAATCAGTAGGTCGCTGGTTCAATTACCGGCCGGGGCACTTTGGTCTGTCCTTGGGCAAGACAGTTTATTCCATATTGCTTCAGTCTAACCAGCTGCAAAATGGGTACCTAGCATAAATAAGGCAGTGCTTAGAGCTTGTGCGCTATATGCTGCCAACTGCTCTGGAATATCCCTAGGGGGATTGAATTGCTTTCCGTGTGTACAGGCATAAATACCTTTACATTTCAAACAAATCACAAAACAATATAAAGCGTGCTGTAAAATCAAGCGAATAACATATAATAAAAAGTATGCACCAGTCAACTGAATCCCTGCTAGCTAGGGATGGTGGCAGGGAAGGGGCTTGGATAGGGCCAGCACTTTGCGCACATAGTTTTCTCTACCCCCACCTCAAGGGCACAATTTTAGGGCACTAATCCCCACCCCCTGAGGCATGTTTGCTGGACACTTAATAGCACTCTTCATGAGTCTAACATTTTTGCTGTTCACATGATTTTTAAGTAGAGTATTTACTAGCCCCACATCAAAGCCCTTTTGTACAACCATACCCCCCCCCAACAGGGTATTAGATTCAATTGACTACCAGTGACAAGATTTGACCACGAATGTCAATCACTGGATACGCAACCAGCAGATCTTGCTCAATAGCCTCAGCACAACTCCTAGCCAAGGTGTTAACGAGAACCACTCAAGAGGTGCATTCTGTGCATGTGTGTGAGCAACCTCCTCTATTAATGTGAACAAATGCAAGAATCCTCATTTGTCTGTCTCCTAGTGAAGTCACACTGAGACGAGATTATGTGTGCCGAGTGCTTTACAATGGGCCCTATACTTATTTATCTGTGGTAACCAATCCATGTTCTCCTCATCTAAGCTTGGCTGAATGTTACGCCAAAGAGATGCCGTGTGAGAATTGGAGTCCATCCGAATAGCACTGATCTAAAGTCAGATGAGATGGGCAACTCTCATCATGTCACTTGGCGCGCAAACTTGTGTGTATTTAATTTGTTTGTATAGCCTAGAAGCAGTAGTTCGAAGCTATGCTTGCTTACTTCAATACTTGCCAAGCCAGAGATTAGATGAAATAAAGAATGAAAAAAAGTGACCAATTACTGTATGCGCTATAGTGTTCAAAGGGGGTGGACACGACAGGGGTTACGACTCTGGCATCAGCGTGCGGTCACGAGGGAACAAGAACCAATCAGGGCTCTTGTATCATTTACATTACAGAGAAACCTACGCACCAGCATTATCTAAGCATGCGCAGAGCACGACTTTTGGGCTATTGGTAGAAGCCTGTTCAGGTTGACTGATTGGTTTCATATCCACTTGTTTTTACATTAAAATAGGAAATATTGCAATTAAGATACTGTGTCATCCGACAAGTTTAAGACATCCAAACGTATAGACCATTGTCCATAAACATGACAGTTCCTCTTGAACTTACCTTTTCAGTTTTTGTCTGTTCTTGAAAATTATTTTCTTCTACGTTTGAAGTGTCATCTTCATCATCATCATCCTCTTTTGAACCTTCTCTTGCTATTCGATTGATTGTGCCTACTGACAGTCCTAATTGTTTTTGTTCCTCTAAGCTGTCATTTAGACAGTTTTCTAAATCTTCGTAAGAGTCTGTGGATATCAACATTAAATTAGCACTAGCTCCCGGTTCGTCGCCTTGAAGAACATCGTCCTGTTGAGGGGTGTTCTCTCGAACAACATTCGCACCTGCCATCTTGAAAATATCCCCTCCGAACATTCCGCCCTCCGATACGGAAGAGCTCCAAAGTTCAGTCGCGACATCTATTGCCGATGAACCAAACTAAAATGAATCTATTTGCTGGTGGGGGCAAGTTCTACGTGATAACAGCATCTAATAATTTCATTGCCAGTTTGTCACTTCAGATGTTAGGACAGTATCCATTCATAGCAGTTAAGGGTTCCGGCTAGAATGCATTTTAATTTTGATAGGTTATGAAATATGGTTTAACCTGTAGCTTACCAGTATGCTCGTCTTCCTACAAAGCAAATTATTTATTTCATTTAAGTGTGTGTTAGGCCGGGTAGGCCTATAGAGATACCTGAATGTAATTACATTACCTATTAATTTCACTCTCTTTTTTATTCAGTTATCCTAGGTTCTGCTCTTATGCATAGTACTGTATGTAATATTTATCTTAATATGTGAATTTACTAATACTAGTATGTGATTTTTTAGGAAATAAAATCATGGTTGTCCTATTAGATGGCTTTGTTTTATTTATCTAAGTTGTTGGTAAGCACACAGCAACACCGGATCGCGGAGAAAACGGATTGCTTTTATATTACCCAAGTTTTCTATTGTTGTCGTGAAAAGGCCAGTAGAAATTCTGACAGCGCCATGTTCCTTTCTAAAACTGATTTTCAAAATAAGCAGGTTCCTCTCCATTAAAGAACTATGCATATATTTCTTATAAAAAGTGCCAATTTTGGGCCGAAGCAAAATATATTAAAAGCTTCCAGTATATATGGAATTGCACACATTGCAATAATCATCACACTGCTTACGCACTGCAATGTTACAATCTTCTTTTATTTTTGTTTTTCATACTTTAGCATGGTTCAAAAGAGAATGGAGCAGATTTTTTTATCTTCTTTTCAAGGACAAGGGTGTCACTTTGATATGATTAGTTACGTATTATTTAAGTTTTTTTCTATTTTCTAAGTACTACCACTCTCTCCACATATATTTATATGTATTTATAATTTCATATATAACGTATATGGTCAATACGCATTACATTACGTTGATCTTGATACATAAATAAAACATTCTTGTTGGGAAGTTACGTTTGTAAAGTTTCTTACCAGAAGACCTTTCCTGCAATATATCATGTCTATGGGCTGGACTAGGGGGTAGAACATACAGCCACAGAATCACCATTTATATGAGGAAAAACTTTATTTTTACAAAATATATACATTCAAGAACGTGCACTTGGTGTTTACAGTTGTAAGAACTCGTGGACGTAATAAGTGCGAATAAGATAGGAACGGTTGCATCTTGTAGTCTGTAGTCCAAAGCAGAGAAGAAATATGTGATACAGCATCATCTTTTCTAACATATAACTTGGATTTCTTGTGAAAGTGGATACTCCCTGGACGGAATGGGGAAAGAGACAACAATACAAGATAAAAACAGAACTAGTTTCCCATTGTTGGATACAAAGTATGCAATCGATAAGTGATATTGGTGACTGGCTTAGACATACGTTTTACCTATTTGTATTTGTAGTGTGCAAAAGGCCTAACGACTTAAACTTCAAATGATCAAATATTGAAATATCGGCAAAATATTTAAAGAGAAATGGTTGAACTCATTTTAAAACAACAGTTATCAGTCAATATTCCTTAAAGTTTTACCATACCATGTGTAAGCTCTAGGTGGGAGATGACATAATATTTGAAAAATATAATATATGGATTTAGAATAATTGAAAATAATGACATCCTATACATATATTTACAAATGTAAAATGGCTACCGGAGCAACAGATTGCTATGGCAGGAAAGGTGATATATTGTTCTTTTTAGTACCCCCAAATAGGTACATCCCCCACTGGATGGGCACCTATTCACTGGGCACGTCGTCCACTGTACAGTACGGACATTGACTTCCTACAGCAGTCGACCGGACGTCTTTTAGTGCCTGGCTGTACACACATTCATGGATAGCATGTCAACGAAACACAGTAAGCCAAGCACACCAATGACCCACGTATCAAAACTACATTCATCCATGCAACCATGCGTGTGAAACTGGGTGGCACTCGGGTAAACGGTTGTGTATTATGCCCAGGCTGTCCACGCATTTAGTGCAGGACTTAAGTGTTGGCACTGTACATTCAATGGAGGAACATACTTGTTTGATATACGTCGTATATTTCCACGAAAACAGATGTGTGACATCTATTGACACCCATTTTTGGCCAGGCAAGGATTTCTTGTATCATTTCCACACATTTTACTCTTAATTTATCAGAATAATCACTTTTTAGAAGAATACATTGCTTTGAAAATACGTTCTTAAAACCCGCAGTGGTCAAATCCGGTTGACGATTACTATATTCTTTATACACAGATAACTGAAACGACTTATTAATAGGATTTCCCACAAACATCTGATCTTTAAACAACATGTTGAATAGGTTATATAAATTGAAAGATATCATATAAACAATTTATCTTAGATTCGTTGATATGGTTCCACATCTTTGGCATTAAAGTGCATTTGGCATTGCAGTGTGGTGACACACAAGGCCTTCAGGTGTACAATCTCGGTTTCTGTCTTGATGTATTTTAATCAGTATTTTACCTGTTCGTCATACAAACACGCAGTATCTTTAAGGGCTGACAGTTGGTCAAATGTGATGTTTCCCAATATTCTTTTTTGCAACTTAAAGCTGCTGAATACTCAGACGTCGACTCTCTGCATTATTCTTGGCACAAAGTGAAATACAATATTTGTGCATAGTCTTTTCTTAATCAATAGGTCTACCAGATCATTTCACGTATTCTCTGTTATCAAGCCTGTCCGTCCTTATACGGTAACACCTCATTGGATCCATATAACATATGCAGCCATGTCACTGCATTCAGCTTCAGTCAATCTGCCCGACTACAGTGCTGACATTTAATTCCTACACTAAATGCGTGGGCAGTCCGGGCATAATACATGAACACGATTTTACAAAATATTTGAGAAAAGGTTTTTTGGTAATGTTGTAAATAACATTTCTCGTTTTGATATTTCCAGCGCTGCTTTGCTTTTTCCTTCAGTGATTTCTCAAAAGTGGTATGCTGCTTTTGGCCGCTATGGGCATTAAGATACCAGTATCACAGATCGGTGCACTGAGGTAATAAGAGTTAAACTGTCCTGCCCAGAGACCAAACCATGCTCACTAACAGAGCATTTACGAAAGGTTTTCATGCGTGAAAAAATCGTGGCATGAACATTTCATTTTTTGTGCATGAAAATGAAATTTCAATGCACAAAAATGATATTTCCATGCATTTAGAATGAAAATTTCTCCCCCCCCCCGCCCCCAATTAAAAAGTTATGCATAGAATTCTCATCCATGAACATTTTGGGGGCAAACTTTTATTTCTATGCAAGGAAATATCATTTTCAAGCATGGAAATATCATTTTCACGCATGGAAATCGAAATATCAATTTCATACATGAAAATGTCATTCTCATGCATCAAAATTTTATTTCATGTAATGAAATTTTCATGCGTGAAATATTCATTCCATAATTTTTCATGCATAAAACTTTTCCTACTGGAGTCCTTCTTTCCGGTCGGTTCAATTCTTTTGAGTCAGGGTTCGAGCTACAAGATCATGATTGAGTTCTGAATCGCTGGCCCACATTTCGATCTTCTTAAAAATGCGTCGTGTGATCCAAACTGCCTGGGTTCCGTACTGCATAGAGTAGACTTGCTACAAGTCTGTGTTAACTGGCTCTTTCAGGAGTCTCATTGCTCTGCCCTGAGACGATTTCATCCTTAGTTTAGTTCCATATTAATCCTCAAGGGGGACACACTAGAGCTGTTTTGATAACACACTGCAACTTCTGAAAGCTGTGCTGCCATCTATATAGGTCGAGAGAGACATCACACCTGTTTAACACCTAGTAATAAATGTTAGGTTTATGGTCTTGTTCCATTGCATCAATGTTCATACGACACTATACATTTATTCCCCAGCAGGGCTGTTCACTCTTTGAGCCATCTCAACTCCCCGGGGAGCATGCAACCTTAGCAGCCATTTCGGCGTTCTTAGGTTTAGGCAATCACATAACCATTCTGCCCTTATGCCAGGTCCCCTATTCACAGCTGGGTGAAGATGGTGGTGGTGGCATAGCATCAACCCCAACTCAGCATGAGAATCAGGCTATGCATAGAGTAGTCTCTGCCTGGTCGCTATAAATGTGCGGCATTATGGAGGGCTGCCTATAGTCCTTCTGCAGCTGAATGGCGATTTGGAAATATTCGTGAAAAGTAGGGAATTTCTTCCCAGCTCCAGATCTCTATCTCGTCGCGATATAACCTAAGCTGATGAAAGGGATGTAAAACCCCATTTATTCATTCCTGATTCCGCATTGCATAGAATACTTTAGATTCGGAAAAGATTGCGTTAAGTTAATTTTTGCGTGTTTTAGGGTTTAGCCTCGGACGGAAAATTAAATTTAAATTCGCAATGATTATTGCTGCCAATTTAAGTGTATAGCTGGCACTTCATGTTGCGGCCAATTCGCAAAGTTTAAAACCGCAAAAATAGATTTTCTGTAAATTCGCAAAATTTACTCTACACAAACTTTTGTGAATCTACAGTAGTCTCTGTTAGAATCTTGGGGTTTGTTTGACAGGCTCCTGTGCCAGGTATTTGCTGCTCTTCTTCCTCCTGCAGTACTTGTAGCTGAAGTATCCCAGTGGGAGGGCGATACTGGGGAGCAGCAGGACCAGGATGCCAACAATCAGCGTCACGTACGTGCTTCTGTACGTACCGTGCAGAATCAGCACCAGACCTGAAGAAAGCAAAATACATGATTAAGAAGTGTAATAATAATAATGATATTCATGATAATAATAATAATAATAATAATAATAATAATAATAATAATAATAATAATAATAATAATAATAATAATAATAATAATAATAATGATAACAATAATGATAATAGTAATAGTAATAATAATAATAATCAGCACCAGACCTGAAGAGAACAAAGCAGAGGATTAAGAAATGTAATGATTTTTTCCTTTGACTTGTATGGACTTAACAGTCATTCGAGTAGCGTCAATGTATGTCATTTTCATCATCACCATCATCATCATCATCATTACCGTCATCATCATCATCATCAACATCATCATTATCATGATCATCATCAAAAACAACAACATAACAACGACACCAGCAACAGAAATAACAACGACCACATCGTTATCATCATCATCATCATCATCATCATCATCATCATCATCATCATCAATGGACAACAACTGCAACTATAATAATAATAATAATATGATAATAATAATAATGATAATGATAATAATAATAATGATAATAATAATAATAATAATAATAATAATAATAATAATAATAATAATAATAATGATAATAATAATGATAATAATAATAATAATAATAATAATGATAATAATAATAATAATAATAATAATAATAATAATAATAATAATAGTAATAATAGAAATGATAATAATAAAGATGCTGATAATGATAATAATCAAAACAACAACAACAGCATCAACACAGCATCAACAACAATAACAACGACATCGTCATCACCATCCTGCTCATCATCATCATTGTCATCATCATTGTGTACCCATTCATATTTGTTCTGGTCCAGGAATACCAAACCGGCACCACAAAGCATAATGAAATACATAATCTTGTAGAAGGATACCACCACACGTTACATGAAAGAGACTTGCTGTATCAATCAAGTAGGCAAAGACAATGCAAGAAGTATGATGATTAGTAATAGCCAAAAACCTACGGACATAGACAAAGACAGCTCTTCACAAGGCCGCACATTTATAAAACAACCAGGCCAGCCTGCATATGGGAAGCGAGCTATCGCAGCCACCAGGCAATGTTGGATCCCAAAATTGGACTTAAAGTACAGTCCCAACATTTAACTCCTGCACTGAATGCGTGGGCAGCCCGGGCATAAAACACGACCGCACGCCCGATTGCAACCAATTTCTTTGGGCATGGATGGATGAATGACGTCACAACTGAACGTAGCTAAGCGGGTCATTGATGTGCTTGGCTTATTTTTTGACATATCACCCATGGGTGTTTGTACAACCAGGCACTGGCAGACGTCCGGTAGCGGGCTGCAGGAATTAAATGTCTGTACTGTACAGTGCCTAGGGAAGTGTAGCCGTGGTCGTTGCTGAAGATCATGCATATGGAGTGTGGGGCATGACATTATGAAAATCCATATCCATTGTATTGTTTCCCCTGGTGAATCGGTCGCCCCCTGAATCGCTCTGGGCAGGCCTATCAATATTTCAGAGCGACATTATTGTTTTGGGTCATGCCGGAACCCCCCTCTCTTTGCTCGCCCTTAATACATCATTGATTTTCTCAACTTGTGCTGCAATCAATGACAGGAATGTAAATGTAGTGGCACTCGCTTCCACCGTGTGATGAACTTGTAGTCCGCAGCGCTACACCTGATAAGTGGTGTAATTTTCACACCAGCAACTTATATCACTTCACTTCACATTTGAGGGTATTGAAAAAATACTCAATCTGGGCACTTAATATGGCATATGCAATATGATGTAAGTTTTTCAAAAAAGGAAAACACATAACTACGTATATATATATATATATATATATATATATATATATATATATATATATATATATATATATATATATATATATATATATATATATATATATATATATATATATATATATATATATATGTGTATATATTTATATATATGTATATATATATATATATATGTATATATATATATATATATATATATATATATATATATATATATATATATATATATATATATATATATATATATATATATATATATATATATATATATATATATATATATATATATATATATATATATATATAAAGGGGATACCCATGCTAGACTATTAGCGAAGCTGAGCTACATGCAGACATACCATGTTTGAATCCGTAACTTTATTTTTGACTTCTTTGTTTGAAACCACTGGAATACTTAAACCATGCCTTGTTCGGAGTACAATTTAGGGGGCTCTCTTCTACCACTTTCTTCATTACGTTATTCCAAATATATCTTCCACAAGGATTTGGGAGAATACGTATTTATGGGTAGATTTCCTCTCACCAGGTATGGATATCAATGTATTACTTATTCGCTCAATAATACAGAGTCTGCCCTGATAGTCGAGTGGGTTAAGGCGTTGTCCCTGACTGCTCGCTATCTCTCCCCAAAATCCCCGGGACCGAATCCGACTCCTGGCATGTAATAATGTTGCCAGTGACTAAGGTGAAACTATATGATAATTTTACCAGTGAAATAGGTGAAACTAGTGATGCAAGTCAGTGACTTCCACCCAGGATAGCCGAGCCGGTTTCCATCACCAACTACAGCTGGCAGTCACAATTTATCCTAAATACGGCAGAAAAAGTGACGATAATCGCAACTTCCAAACTCGCAGCTTACTGCACTTGAATGTCACTGGCCATGATTAATTGACCCGCAGAATGAGATGTTGGTCCATGCTGTGTATAAAATTGGTATTTGTTCCTAGGCCTAGAGACGAGGTATGTATTACCTTTGTGTTGACATGTACATCAATACACTATAAATGGGCATCTACCCTGAGGCCACGAGAGACAGGTCAGTTGCACTGCCGTCTCAACCCAATAACCCTGAAATAAACCTGAAATAACTCAGCTATTTTGGTGATATCTCTCTAACCAATATGCATGAACTAGTTCAAGGATATATGTCAAATAGGACTAAAACAACATATGTTATCCCCTTATTCAACTAATTTATTCTTTATTAATCAGGTATTTTCAAAGGTATCTAAGCATCCTGATCACACCTTTTAAGAGAAACGATGCATAAACTCTTTTGTATCTGGAGTGCACACATGATCTCACAACTGCATGATTTATCATATTGAATACAATTTTACGATATTTAAAAGAGTTATCTCCCTATAAACATCAATTTTCAATTGTATATCTCAGAAGATATTACTTTAGGGAGAAATATTCTCATACATGTCACATCATGTTTACACTTCAGGTATGAAAAGGTTAAATTCGCTTATTTTTGGTTCCCCGGGGCTGTGGGGTGAGTGGGTCACTGATGAGCTATATTTACCTTATCAATGAACATGCATACCTGTTATCTCTACATTTTAATGGGTTAACCCTTTCAATGCTAGGGCTACCTCCGTCCAAAGCACATTAGGATGCACAGATGTTTGACAACCATACACACCCTATCATGTTGGTATTCATTGGAAAGCTCTTGCTGAGTACTCTCAGATGAATACCCATGTACCAGGGTTTCAGTCATCGTCCAGATGTTTTTGCATCATTTAGTATTGGCCAAATTAGCCACCATCAGCATAAGGGTTAAGAAAGGCCCAGCCAGCATGGCACAACTTGGTAATGAAGGAAACCCATTCTACACTGATGTTGGAGGCTTTCCATGCAGTATCATAAGCACTGTAGAAGTCTGTGAAAATATCACATGGGTGCCCAGTTTAGGTATTGATCACTATTATCCTGAAGGCCTCAGATGGTTATGTCTCATGGTATACCTGTTACTATATTTAGTTTTGCGATACTCATAATAAAAGAAGGTTTTGTGAAGTTATCCCATCTGGTGTACGCTACACAGAAATAAGAACCCAACAGTTATGTACATCAATCGGGAAAAATGATCGATACTATCGATTTTAAGGGAAATGTAGGGCGTCTTGCAAAACCTTGTTTACGATAATCGATTATCAATGTGTTCACAGGTCGAACCATTTATCATAAGTACATCCAGACAGACAATGATGATGATGATGATGTTATTCCTATTACTACTGATGATTATAAAAGTACCAATAATAATAATAATGATAATAATATTAATAGTAATAATATTAACGGTAATATTAATAATAACAACAATAATAATGATAATGATAATATTAATAAAACCAAAGGTAATGTTAGTGTTATTATCATTATATCATTATTATTATTATTATTATTATTATTATTATTATTATTATTATTATTATTATTATTATTACTATTATTATTATTATTATTATTATTATTATTATTATTATTATTATGTATCATTATTATTACTACTACTACTACTTCTACTACTACTACTACTACTACTACTACTACTACTACTACTACTACTACTACTACTACTACTACTACTACTAATAATAATAATAATAGAAATAATAATAAAAATAATAATGATAATAATGATAACAATAATTATAATAATAATGATAAGAAGAAGAAGAAGAAGAAGAAGAAGAAGAAGAAGAAACAAAAAACGACAACAACAACAACAACAAAGGAATCATATAGTTATAGAAAATAGTTATTCGGATTAACTGATAGTAATTCGCCATTGGTCAGAATTGAATTTTCACTCACCTGTAGGGATGACTAGTAGGAAGTAAATGAGCCCCAGAGCTCCCAGCACACAGCCTTTGACACAGCACAGTCCCCAGCAGAACTCCCTCTCTGGCTCCGGCCTCCGCTCTGAAACAGACAGCAGAGATCCCCGTGAGTCCACTGACAGATTCCCGGGGGTCTGGGGCAGGTCGTCATACTCCCCCTTTCCCGGGAGGGCCGGGCCGTCCAGCTGCAATGGTTCAAGAAGATCTTCATCTAATCGCCGCATGGTTGTGTAGTGTTTTTGTTGAGAGTTTTGTAGTCCGGGATGTATGTTATATATAAGCTTTAGGGGCTGTATGATAACTGTTTTGTTTTCGGTGTCCACTCAGTATAAAGACCTCCATTTCATCTCCTCAGTTCCTACTCTATATCAAGCCGTATACTTAACAAGTCCAGCTCCAATTGATTTTGTTTTGCAATATATATGTATATATATAGCACACAGTGGTCCATGCGTTATCGTATCGACATTCCGTTCGTCTTGCAGGCCCCGGTAGCCAACTGGTACGTTGAACACCTGGTTACACTTAAGAGAAGGTTATGATATACCGACGCTACCACACCTATAGGCCATGTATATAATCTACATATTGTGAGAGTGTGTTCATTGATCAATAACGGTCCTAGGGCCTGGTCAATACAATAGATGGCTGTATCTCATCTATATTTCATAACCCCGGGTGCTTGTGTGATTGTTATTATTGCAAGCTACAATCTCATTAACCTACATGTTATAGACTAGCATTGTGTTCTGCTTAAAGCGATATGGTCTACCGGTTCAATGTTAAAGAGTTTAGGACCTGGAACCAGCATTTCTGACTGGGGATGAACTTTTCACAACTTCTGATACAAAACCGTTGACCTATGAGTAAGAGCCCGGGGGGGGGGGGGGGGGGGGGGGAGGTTGTCTGTCCGTCGCTTCAATTTAAATTGGGAACACCCTGATATCCAGAGATATGAAGACATGCTTCCGATATACAGACTTAGTTAAATAAAAACAAGTGGATACGAAACCAGAACAAGCTGGCTGCGACGAATTAATAAACCACTAAGTCGCGTTTTCCACATGTTAGTGCGCATGTTTCTCTGTAATATAAACGATACGAGAACCTTCATTGGTTTTTGTCCTAGTGACGTCACATTGAGGACAGGCTGGGATTCTAAGCCAGGTCTTCACTATAGCAAGTAATTGGTCTTTCGCTACATATCCATTCTTTTATTCATCTAAGATACAAGTATCATGATCCATTTTGTATAGGTTTTGAGATCATAAGATCTAGAGTTTTCACTGTTTTTGCAAATATTTATACAACGTAAGGTTAACACGACATTCAGCCATATAAGTGGAATGTATCAGAGTGCCATTACCGGTAGAATTTAAATATATTACAACCTCCGTCCGAGGAGTTATTAATACCTGTGTCCGAATGTAGCTCCTTAGTGTCCTAATTCCAAACAGTACTGAGGAGTCCGCTTTTCTCTAATAACGCGGTAATAAAGTTTCTGTAAGTTCTTTAGAAAATTCTTTGGATACGGAGACACACACCTTTTTAAACCTCCTATGTTAAATGCGTGTCCTGTGCGACTTTAAAGCTGTGTACATATACCTCCTCACATCCTTTAAAAGTACGCATTCTATGTGAGTCCGTTTCGCTTGTATTTAACGGTAATTAATCTAATGTCTGTAAATATTTTCCTTAGTAGGATAATGATGTTCTTTCTACTTTAACGCTTGTTTGTATCAGTAACTTTCTTTTCTCTTATGTTACCTTTATGTTTATATTTTTGTTACCTGTTTATTTTCTGGATTAGGTTCCTTATATATGATTTTGTATATGTGCGATTTTGTACATTTTTGTACAGTCAATAAACCATACAATACAATACAATTCAAGATTCATGTTTGGGATCATTAGAACTGTTAATCATTCATATTTATATTTACGATATAGTCAATAAATACTATACTATACTATATTCATAATAGTTTACATTGTGTATTTAGATAAAAATGTACAATGTGAAACCAAAAAATATACTGCTTATTTTGTTGTAATACATCTAATTTTAGATGAATAAAAACAAGTGGATATGAAACTAGCCGGTCAACCAGAACAGGCTGGCTGCGGCGAATAGCCCAAAAGTCGTGTTCTGCGGATGTTGCAACGCAGCTTTCCCTGTAATGTAAAAGATACGAGAGCCCTCATTGGTTTTTGTCTCCTAGTGACGTCACATTCAGGTCAGATTCTAAACCCCTGGCATAGCCGGGCGTTCACTATGGCGCATATAGTAATTGGTCTCTCGCTACATATCTATTCATCTAAGACCTTATATAGGTGCTTTAGAGAATTGTACAGCATGGCCATGGTGCTCGGCGAACAGGAAAATAATAATAATAAAACACTTTAAAAATAAGATCCATTGCGAAATCATGGCATTGATAAGGTCGGGTTATACCGGTTATCCACATGTCCGACATGGCTGCCTCTACTTATAAATTTTGGAAAAAAAAATCTAAGGTAGGAAACAATTTCTCCATAGTAATCCTGCATCGTCACGTGTGTTATTTATTGACCACCGTGGGATTATTGTAATTTAACTTATATCATCCCAAATCAGTTAACCCATTGTCGTCTTAAAGGGCAAATGCACCATCATGATGATTTAGGTTCAAAATGTGCCTATATGTGTCACCTTTCAAATAAGACCACCCGCAAGTCTGTCCTCCTCAGCACTCCTCAGATATGGCTTATGAAAGTTAGTAAAAAACTAGCCTGAGTCTGGGTATAGAGGCTGACATTATCAGAAGTGGTGCTAATGAAGTGACTGCCAGCCCTGCTTCTGATTGGTTGAGAGATATCAGTGGCTGGAAGTGACTGGCACTGATATCTCTCAACCAATCAGAAGCAGGGCTGGCAGTCACTTCATTAGCACCACTTCTGATAATGTCAGCCTCCATACCCACACTCAGGCCAGTTTTTTACTAACTTTCATAAGCCATATCTGAGGAGTGCTGAGGAGGACAGACTTGCGGGTGGTCTTATTTGAAAGGTGACACATATAGGCACATTTTGAACCTAAATCATCATGATGGTGCATTTGCCCTTTAAGTGTAGACAATTGGTCTGACGCCGGAGAGAATAACAATCTTTCAAAGCCTTAGAAGAATAAAACAAGTGGATATAAAACCAGCCGGTCAACCTTAACAAACAGCTTTCCCTGTAATGTAAACGATACGAGAACACTCATTGGTCCTTGTCTCCTAATGACGCCACACTAGGGCCAGATTCGAGACCCCTGGGATAGCCAGGTCTTCACTATTATAGCGCATATAGTAATTGGTCTCTCGCTACATATCCATTATTTTATTCATCTAGGTTCAGAGCATTACATTTAGAAATATGGTCAAACGTTGTCACTACTGATGGGTATGATAATTGGTCTTCAAATATTTTTCAAATATCTCACTATTCTAGAAGTTAAATACAAAGTTGTCAGATCACGTGTTCACTCCAGATGCCAATGGCTTCTATGCGATTTACCTTCCCAGTTGTCATTCTCCATTTACATCAAGTGATGGTCCACCAGTTCATATTTCACATGGTTGTGGTAGCTTCTATTCCCTGGGTTACGTATATTTTGAGCCTTACAAAATATGCTTTAACGAGACCTTTTGCGAGAAGACGATGTGTGCTGAAGAATTTGCCTTACTTATTCTTGAAGAAGAATAGCTTTGAAGTATTCTCTAGGTGATACTCCAAAAGCGTGGTTACTATCATATTAGTACAGATATATAAGTAAGATTGTAATATATGTCTGGCTTTATGAGTATTCCCTCGAGAATGTAACCAAACCGAACTCTGGACTCCCGACTTAAGCTCAATCATCAGACTTAGTGATCTCTAACCTCCATGTTTGTCCTCGAACATCACCTTAAAGCGGTTTACAAGTAATTTATCTTTCTATTTTCTTCTCTGTAAATATCACAAGGGCGATGCACTACTTATTATCTGATTTGCTGTGATTCTCGACGCTGATTGGTCAATAGGTGTTGGATATGAAGCCGTACACACTATGGAGCTTCTATATCGAACCTCGATATCACCACGCAGCTCATATCCGCGATCGATATCACCTCTTAACCAGCCATGCGGTGTATTCGAATTCTTGTCTTACCATAGAAGAACAGGTAATACATCCGTTACACCCTCTTAGAAAGTGTGGTCCGGTCTGCCATCCACCCTCAGTTATTCGTACCCGACTCGGCTGTGCCCCGTGGGATACGGTGCCTTCAGTGGAAATCAGGTCGGACCACACTTTCTGAGAGGGTGTAACTAATATCACTGCACTTTGTATGACGTGTTGGCTTTTCTATCCTTCACCAATAAAGATGCATATAGAAAAATAAAGTATCATTCCAACGTGCTTTTTTCAATTTCCCTAGAATTTTCTTTGGAATGTAACGAAATAATTTGTAAAACATATATATTCATTTGTTTGAGAACGTTGGGACTGTCCCCTTTCATTTTTTCCTTATTTGAAATACCCTTATATATTTGTTTTAGGACATTGCAAAGTTTCTTGGCATCGTTATTTTGTTTAAGAATATTGCAATTTATCATTTAGTCGTTTTCTGTTTATTACAGATTTTCCTTCATACGTTTGGGGACATTGCTGAGATGTCAGTTCACCGTATGTCGACTTTTGAAAATATAACTTTGTGTTTGTTTAGAAACATTGAACGATTTTGGTTCGTAGTCATTGCTTTTTTTGGAGTATTATTTCGTCGTTATAGTTTGTAAATATATTTCCGAACAAAGAAAAGTATTATTTCATCGTTTTTATTACCATGATATTCATTAGAGATATTCATTTATTTATATATGATATTCATTTATTACCATGATATTCATTAGAGAACGTTGAAAAATGTTAGTTTATAGTCTTTGCTATTGTCAAATTCGTTGTGTATTAAGCTTGGAGTTTTATCTCATCGCCTCTCCTTTTCAAATTTTCCTCTATAATTTTCCTTTATGATTTTAGATCACCGCACTTTTTTGATTTTCCTATATATTGTGTTACTTGCTTGAACCGCTGGTAGTTTGAGTTGAATAATGCACTTTCAGAACCACCAAATACCCACTATATGCCTGTCAAGTGGTGGTATGCCTTGAAACCATCAGCATGAAATATTAGTATTTAAGTTAGGGCATAAGCCAGAATTCAGTACTCAATTGTTATTTATTTGAACACTACACGTATACTTTACACTATGCACTGATGAGCTTACAATGCAGGCTGCAGAAAGTTCAAAACAATGCCACCAGAGTGGTTAGTGGCTCTAAAAGGTATTATCACATTACAACAGTTCTGAAAGATCTTCACTGGCTGCCTATTAGGAAAATGAGTGAGTTCAAGATTCTGCTTTGGATTTTCAAATGCGTGCAAGGGTGTGCCCCTTTATATTTGAGGGAATACGTTTAAGTCAAACAAGCCAATACAAAGACTCTAAGGTCAAACACTAAGAACTTATTACAGGTTCCACACACTTATCTGAAAAGGTTTGGTGACAGAGCCTTCTGAGCCTATGCACCACCCTTCTGGAATGAGCTCCCCAACAGCATCAAAGCTGCTGTCTTTATTTTAAGGTGATAGTCTAGTACACCAAGATTATCACCAGGTGGTGTCCTTAGCTGGCCCCTAAGAATGGATATCAAAACAAAAGATGACACATGAGCAGTGTTCACTCGCTACGAATCTCGAGCTGGCAACAGTCTATTGTGGTAACCTCAAGAGCACAAAAGGCAGGGCCTTTTGGGTGTTCCTTGTTACATTGCTCCCGAACGACATGGCTGTCTGCTTCAACCATGCAGATACTTTCGAGCTAGACCATTTTGACCAACATTTTCATCTCATTTTTTGCCTGAAAGTGAATAAAGATACAGTCTCCGAAGCCAGTATTTTAGAATATGACAGATATGAACCCCGTCTAGGTGCAAGATCATGTCACAGGTACCTTGAATTCTGACAGGACCTGAAAATCAGCACTTACTAATTGTAAACCACGTGCTGTTAGTAATTTTGAGGCTTATAGGAACATTCAAAAATGTTTTTAAAATACTCATCGTGCAGATCCCCTGTTGAGGTTGGACTTTGCACCTCACCGAAGACATGAATGATCATATGGTAGACTCTCATTTTCAAGTGAAGGGTGATTCTTGACATATTGCCAAAAAACGAAACACATCCAGATATGTTCTTTAAAAGTGCCACATTACCTCAAAATAGCCACTTACTGATATAAGTTCACCAATATTCCGCAACTATGAGATGTAACCTTTACAATAGCATAAGTGCCGTTGTCTTAATTTCCTTTAGTTTGGCTTGATATATCTTTCGCCTTTATTTGTTAACCTATGTTGCATTGACTTTTTGTATTTTGATGTTTACTATGATTTGGAAAATATGATTTGTATGCCGTATGAGTTTGCACGCTATAAGTGCAGTCAATAAAGATACAATACAATACAATACAATACAATACAATTAAACTCAGTTTTTAGATAATCAAATTTTAAAAATGACCCGTGTATCGGGTAGGGTTCTACCTTAAAGTGTGCAAAATCAAGACACAGCTGAACACATAGCTACCTCGAAAGGAGTTTATTTGACTATATAGTCCATGAACATCTGTCCACTGACTATTCTTTAAAGCGCTTTCTAACATTTAATATAGGTGGAAAGGGCGCTATGTAAAATACCAGTTATTATGTATCATTATTATACCATCATAAATTAAGTGAGGCTTATTGTATCCAAATGCTGGCAGAACATGATGAGTTTGCTGACGGGCAATAACTGAGCCATATTGATGATGGATGATGTATTGACATGGTAACATCAATGTTATAGTCATTTACTTACATTGATTAACTGTAGCGATCTGGATAGATCTGGATAAGTAAATCATGAAGAGACAGGATGAAACTGATATTCGATCAAAATAATAATATATGTTACGTGTTTATAAGCTTCAACAATTTAGAGAGAATTTAGAAAAATGACAAATGGAAAATAATAAAACTATACGATATTGAAAATATCGCGTAGAACTGTGTATTTATTTAAATGGCTATCGTACATATTTGAAATAAAGAAGTTTTTTTTGCATATATATATATATATATATATATATATATATAAATATATATATATATATATATATATATATATATATATATATATATATATATATATATATATATAAAGATACATACATACATACATACATAAATACATACACACACATATATATATTATATATATATATATATATATATATATATATATATATATATATATATATATATATATATGTATATATATATATATATATATATATATATATATATATATATATATATATATATATATATATATATATATATATATATATATATATATATATATATATATCTTTCCTGTTGTGTTCATGTAGAACCTTCATTGTGAAATACTGAAACAATCAGCAGGCATCAAGTAAATACGGTTTCTTTCCTTCTATGGCGAAGTTTAATCAACCTGCGGCAGCTCCGTATCGGCATCGCCAGCTGTTCAAACTATATCTATCAAATTTTAAAGTGAGCAAGTGAGCATGAATGTTATATAGTTGAAGCTTGCCATGTGCAAGCTGAATATCGATTTGTGGAGTTATGTTCAAGGCTAATTGATTTCACCCTGTGCCGGTATGATGTAGATTTCAGAGAATATATGGCCTTGAATGCAACCTTCGAGTCCGCTGCATCTGTATCTGATATAAGTCACAGATTTTGTGTTATTGATAATGCATAACAGAGTCCAACCTAATAAGGCGAATGGGAGGGTGTAAAATCTCTCTCTCTCTCTCTCTCTCTCTCTCTCTCTCTCTCTCTCTCTCTCTCTCTCTCTCTCGGATGAAAGATTTATCCTGCACACACACACACACACACACACACACACACACACACACACACACACACACATATATATATATATATATATATATATATATATATATATATATATATATATATATATATATATATATATATATATATATATATATATATATATATATATATATACATTTATATACATGCATATATATATAAAGATATCATAGTATATGTGTTGGGAAGGGTTACTCGAGACTAATGAGCTTGTTTGCGAGTTTGCCTATGCTCTTATTCCTTATTTCTTGACTTCTGTTTACCTGAAGAGGCCGGACATTAATAAGGTATTTGTTGACCATTAACCTTGCAACTATAAACTAAAGGATATCAGATATAAGACTTCAAAATCTTAATTAACCATTGTGGAAATGGATGTTTCGGTATAGCTCTTAGCTATATTGCTAAGGTTGCTTTATCGAAGAAGTTTGTGCTCAGAGCAGTAAGGCCTGATACTGTTTGTTTTGTATCGAGTGATTGTATGACGTAATGCTTCCTGTATATATTGGCTCCGCTGGCATTTACATAAATGGCTGTATCACCTATTACATACATAATCTATGACGGTAATCTACGCGCCATCTATGGGCAGTAAAATGAAATATATCATACTGTGGAATTGAAACATTAGCCTCTCAGTCCCCCTACAAGAATATTTTTTCTTCGGGTGGGGGGGGGGGGGGGGGTTAGAACAATTTTAGAACAGATTTAACAATGCCATTTAGAAAAAATGAAAGTAGATGAGTAGTTGAACTAATGAACTCGTGTATGTGAACATGTTATATAAAAACGACATATTTTATGAATTCCTATAATTTCTAAATTACCTTGATTAAATTGATCAAAACGTCATTTCGGTCAATTTGATATCAATTACGTAAAAACATTAATTCGATTGTGTTCATAAGCTAAACAATTTATTTACGCCATCTTACACCTGTATAGCTGTAGTTCAGTTTCTTTTATATTTTTTAAATATTCTTTTTATTCATCATAGCATAAATGCATGCTAAAACACCGAATTGGATATATTATAAAAAGGAGTTCATGACTTTAAATGTTTATATGTAAATATACTATGTAATACTACATTGAATTTGAAGTGGATTAAAAGTATCAAGAATACCACTTAGTTTGACAGGTAAGACTTACCCAATTGGTGGTATGGATGAGCTAATACCGGCTGTTCCTCCATGTCATTGTCCTCATCACGACTTGATAAAAGGGGGAAAATTCTTCCTCTTGATCCTCCACTCATCACTAATGTTTAACCAAGTACTGTTTAAGAGGTTCCCTGGAAATTGTCGTCTGGGACTGCGCAACTTTTGATAATAACTTTGGAATTCAGAATGATTTTACAAAATATTTGAAGAAGAGTTGTTGGCATTATTCTGAATAATATTCCTTCTTCAAAATATTTTCCAACATGGCTTTTTCTGGCAAGATTTCATCAAAATTGTTAGGTTGCTTTTTGCCGCTGTATACGTCGAACCTCTGCTCAATGTTCGTATCATAAGGATACAGTGTGAATACACTCGTTAGTGCTCGTACTGTTTTCCTCGTTGTATTGGATTTTTCCATGAATATTAAACCTTATAACATTTTTTCTTTAAACAAAATCTTGTTTCTTCAGATTTTGTATTTCATGTTTTATATCTTGCGATATACATGTATTCAATGAAATACATACGTATTTACATACTAGCGGGTGACCTGGTCGCTATTTAACGCACGTCTTTGTGATGTACTGCCTATGGCCACTTTGCAGCAAAAAGGTCCCCTAAATCCATTCGTGTAAGGGTCGAAGGACTTGGTCCGAGTCATTGGTTTCTATGGTGTCTGTATAGTCCCCCGGCTATTTAAGTACATCACAGGTTACCCTATATTGGGTTTTCGGGTCCAGGGTATGTTCCCAAATATGTGAAAACTTTAGAAACCTCAAACACACAAAGACAAGTATCCCATAGAGGTAAAATGTTCCTCAAATAAGATCCACAATTGGAACCTCAGCAGTGGTCAACACCTTAGTCGTCCAGAAAATGTGATGATGTTCAGTAAGTGTTATCATATCATGTGTTACTAAGTGTGATCATTTTGGAACTGGTAGTGTTCCATTACAGTTAATGTTCTTCTTGCATGTTGCACAATTTCCTATGTGTATGCCTAGTCCTAGTCAGTGTTCTATAGAAGACCCCTGTAGGGGGTATCCATCGACCGCTAATCAGCAGCCTAACAACACAGGTAGCACGTATCAACAGCAGGTACCAGCGTCTGGTGGGAGCGGGGATCCACGTGCTGTACTCCCTCCGGCCCGCGCCGGATCTCGTCACGCCTCGACGCACTGCCAATGATTTACCTCCGTGCTCATGCTATGTATAGTGTACACAACACCTTGATACGAAGCTTTACCGTTGTATACAACACCAGTATTCCTTACAATACTCCCATCCACACACACACACACACACACACACACACACACACACATATATATATATGTATATATATATATATATATATATATATATATATATATATATATATATATATATATATATATATATATATATATATATATATATATATATATACATACATACATACATACATACATACATACATACATACATACATACATACATACATACATATATTATACAAATATGCCATGCCAGTAACATGATGGAATGTTTCCCCGAGGGAGGATGGTTTTCCCGAGGGCGGAGCCCGAGGGAAAACCATCCTCCCTCGGGGAAACATTCCATCATGTTACCCCCACTGGCATGGCATATTTGTTTTATTATACCAAACAAACCCCATTTGTAATCTAAACAAAGCAAGGTCACAGATGACTGGTGATTCAGACATTCCCCGCTAGGTGTCGCTAGTGGCAACGGGCAACATGAAGCCCTCACTGATGGCATCAGGCAACATGATGATTGTTCACTGTTAAGTCAGCCAATCACGGCTTACGATCTTCAAGTGAGGTATAATAAACATATATATATATATATATATATATATATATATATATATATATATATATATATATATATATATGTATATATATATATATATATATATATATATATATATATATATATATATATATAATGTTAGTCGTCACTGAATATCTTTCTTGTTATCAGTCTGATTAGGGTTACTCTTAGGGTTAGGGTTAGGGTAATATCAGCTCAGGACACGCCCTAATTGAAACGTTGGTTTATAGTGGGGAAAGATAGGGAACGATCTCACAATCATAATTTATGGGTTGTGTGTGTGCGTGTGTGTGCACGTATATACGTATGCCCTATTCTTAGGAAGAACATCAACATCATAACATTGTAAAGGGGGGTTGTCTGTCCTTCGATGAAAATGGACATTCATGCTTTGTCGATCTCACTTAAACCCGATTTGCATTCGCAGTTTGCATTATATAATTATTTATGTAAGGGACGATGCATTCTCCTGTGATAGGCATGCATGTCCTTAAAAGAGGATAATTCAACTGACATCCCAAAGTAAATAGAGGAATCACAAGGGAGTTAAGAGTTGCTTTAACATTGCCAACCGTAGACAACGCTAGGATAATTCGCCCAGGTATAATTAACTGGTGGGAGTAGTTAGCGGATGGTTGAATGCAGCGCCACCTATTGATCAAATTATAAACAGCATAGACAGCCTCCCATTCACTGCTAATACAACGTGAGCGAAACAGACTCGAATGAAATAGAAATACTTGTGTGTGTGTGGAGAGAGAGAGAGAGAGAGAGAGAGAGAGAGAGAGAGAGAGAGAGAGAGAGAGAGAGAGAGAGAGAGAGAGAGAGGTTAACCTCAGAATGGAGTAAGACACAAACCGAATAGAAGGGCTTAACTTCGGTGCTTAACTGGTCTTTAAACGCTTGGGGCCTCCTCACACCAACCCTTATTCCCAACACAGTTTGCATTCTTATTTTTGTCGTGATAGCTGCATAAAACATTAAATTAAATTCTTATGAATCACAATGCAAATGACCTTCCGCTAAGAAAAACATGGAAGTAATTTAGAAGTCAGAATTGGTTTGCTTTAGAAGACTTAACCTTTAGCATTGTAGTTAACTTGCAATCCGTCGAGAGCAGAAGGGTGCATAGATTACTATACTGAAGGTCATTTTGCGGGCACCTCTTTCTACCCCTTTGACATACACAATTCTGTGTTGCCATTTGCAAACAATCTTGACCGATAGGCTTGGCACAATACAAGATATCACCGAGTAAAACAAATAAACCTATGACGTGGTTACCTCCCGCGAAATATGAAGATACGACGATATGATAAGAAAAACATACATGCACACACGTGTGTGTGTGTATACATACATATATATATATATATATATATATATATATATATATATATATATATATATATATATATATATATATATATATATATATATATATATATATATATATATATATATGTGTGTGTGTGTGTGTAAATATGTGTGTATATCTACTATCTATCTATCTATCTATCTATCTATCGATCTCTCTCTCTCTCTCTCTCTCTCTCTCTCTCTATATATATATATATATATATATATATATATATATATATATATATATATATATATATATATGTGTGTGTGTGTGTGTGTGTGTGTGTGTGTGTGTGTGTGTGTTTATACATATATTTGACACTTACTGCTAAAACAATAAGGCGTGCGTATTTTGCCAATATAAGTTTGCTGAGAATTACTTAGTTTCCACATATAATAAATCTGGTATTTGCTGAGACAAATTAAGACAGGTTATCATGATCTCAAGGTTTTCGGGCGCTGGCCCTGATAGTTTAAGGACTTCCACCTCAAGTCAGAGCATCTCTTAGTCCGGTATATGCACTCTTAGGTCCTCTATAGGGTGTACGATGGCTAGATATGCATTAGTCCTTTTACATTTGTACATGGTGGGGCAAGAACGTTGGTATTTCCGAGATCATCTGTCTGGAACTGGAGATATATCGACTTGCAGCACCCTCTCTCTCTCTCTCTCTCTCTCTCTCTCTCTCTCTCTCACACACACACACACACACACCCACACACACACATGCAAACATATATACATACATACATGTATGCATACACACACATACATACATACATACGTAATTACACGCCTACATATATACATACATACACATGCAAACACAGTAACAAACATACATACATACACATGCACACACACATTCATTCATACACACTAACAGACATACATACATATATACTTACACATAAAATCACACACACTAATATACATACACACACACATACACACACACGCACACACATACGTACATACATACATACATACATACATATGGGGCGCCGATTGTAACATCCATTCTTTTGTCGACAAAGGCAATAATATCGAGACAAAAGCCTAAGATGTACCACTTGGCGAATGGCCACGGCAGGTATAACTCAAAAGTACTTTTGTCCAACAAAGTTTAGTTTTGTTGACAAAAGCATTTTTATCAAGACATCTAAAATTCTCTGCTTAAGTGTCTGGATGTTACAAACAGCGCCC
>OZ012687.1:48827827-48967827 GCA_963942565.1 Maea johnstoni
TATATATATATATATATATATATATATATATATACATATATATATAAATATACATATATACATAAATATATATATACATAAATATATATATATATATATATATATATATATATATATATATATATATATATATATATATATATATATATATATATATATATATATATATATATATATATATATATATATATATATATATATATATATATATATATATATATATATATATAAGTTTGTGTATGTATGTGGGTGGATGGGAGTATTGTTTTGGATAATGGTGTTTTATACAACGGTAAAGCTTCGTATCAAGGTGTTGTGTACACTATACATAGCATGAGCACGGAGGTAAATCATTGGCAGTGCGTCGAGGCGTGACGAGATCCGGCGCGGGTCGCTGGGAGTACAGCACGTGGATCGCCCGCTCCCACCAGACGCTGGTACCTGCTGTTGATACGTGCTACCTGTGTTGTTAGGCTGCTGATAACCGGTCGATGGATACCCCCTACAGGGGTCTCCTATAGAACACTGACTAGGACTAGGCATACACATAGGAAATAGTGCAACATGCAAGAAGAACATTAACTGTAATGGAACACTACAATTTCCAAAATGATCACACTTAGTAACACATGATATGATAACACCTACTAAACATCATCACATTTTCTGGACGTCTAAGGTGTTGACCACTGCTGAGGTTCCAATTGTGGATCTTATTTGAGGAACATTTTACGTCTATGGGATACTTGTCTTTGTGTGTTTGAGGTTTCTAAAGTTTTCACATATTTGGGAACATACCCTGGACCCGAAAGCCCAATAAAGGGAAACCTTTGATGTACTTAAATAGCCGGAGGACTATACAGACAACATAGAAACCAATCACTCGGACCAAGTCCTTCGGCCCTTACACGAATGGATTTAGGGGACCTTTTCGCTGCAAAGTGGCCATAGGCAGTACATCACAAAGACGTGCGTTATATAGCGACCAGGTCACTCGCTAGTATGTAAATACGTATGTATTTCATTGAATACATGTATATCGCAAGATATAAAACATGAAATACAAAATCTGAAGAAACAAGATTTTGTTTAAAGAAAAAAGGTTTAATATTCATGGAAAAATGAAATACAAGAAGGAAAACAATACGAGCACCAACGAGTGTATTCATACTGTATCCTTATGATACGAACATTGAGCAGAGGTTCGACGTATAAAGCGGCAAAAAGCAACGTGACACTTTTGATGAAATCTTGCCAGAAAAAGCCATGTTGGAATTTTTTTTGAAGAAGTAATATTATTCAGAATAATGCCAACAACTCGTCTTCAAATATTTTGTAAAATCATTCTGAATTCCAAAGTTATCATCAAAAGTTGCGCAAGTCCCAGACGACAATTTCCATGGAACCTCTTAAACAGTACTTGGTTAAACAATAGTGATGAGTGGTGGATCGAGAGGAAGAATTTTCCCCCTTTTATCAAGTCGTGATGAGGACAATGCTATGGAGGAACAGCCGGTTTTAGCTCATCCATACCACAATTGGGTAAGTGTTACCTGTCAAACTAAATGGTAATCTTGATACTTTTAATCCAATTCAACTTCAATGTAGTATTACATAGTATATTTACATATAAACATTTAAAGTCATAAACTCCTTTTTATAATATATCCAATTCGGTGTTTTATCATGCATTTATGCTATGATGAATAAAAAGAATATTTAAAAAATATAAAAGAAACTGAACTACAGCTATACAGGTGTAAGATGGCGTAAATACATTGTTTAGCTTATGAACACAATCGAATGAATGTTTTTACGTAATTGATATCAAATTGAACGAAATGACGTTTTGATCAATTTAATCAAGGTAATTTAGATATTATAGGAATTCATAGAATAAGTCGTTTTTATATAACATGTTCATATACACGAGTTCATTAGTTCAACTACTCATCTACTTTCATTTTTTCTAAATGGCATTGTTACTGTGTTATTTTCGTTTGCAGTCTTTTGTTTTAAGTGCGATATCGATTCCAGCAACATTATTAAATGTATATATTGACAGTATCCATCAGAGACAATAACATACATTTACAGATATTTGTAAAAGAAAAACACAAATTACAAACCAAAATGTTCTACGGCATACCAAAAAGCGTATGTATGGCTTCGAATGTAATCGAATACAATACATTACAATAAACGTATTTAAAAAAAGGATTTTAAAAAGGGTTTTACCGAGAAGCAACCATAAAATAGCAGAAGAGATATTTAAGATACAGAGCCTGGATTTTCCGAATTTCTGACGATTAGAATGACTGCTTTTAACCCTATTTTTTATTACTTATAGCAATATGAATGTGGCAGTAGGTTGAATTGTCAAAACAGACATATTATTAACATTGACTGATATTGTGGCATTGAAATGAAAATCCATCCCCTAAATACCATTTTCATACCCCCCCCCCCCCCCCCGAAGAAAACATATTCTTGAAGGGGGACTGAGAGGCTAATGTTTCAATTCCACAGTATGATATATTTCATTTTACTGCCCATAGATGGCGCGTAGATTACCGTCATATCGCCAAAGATTATGTATGTAATCGGTGATACAGCCATTTATGTAAATGGCAGCGGAGCCAATATATACAGGAAGCATTACGCCATACAATCACTCGATACAAAACAAACATTATCAGGCCTTACTGCTCTGAGAGAGAGAGAGAGAGAGAGAGAGAGAGAGAGAGAGAGAGAGAGAGAGAGAGAGAGAGAGAGAGAGAGATTTAACACCCTCCTATTCGCCTTAATAGGTTGGACTCTGTTATGCATTATCAAAAACACAAAGGCTGTGACTTATATCAGATACAACACAAATGCAGCGGACTCGAAGGTTGCATTCAAGTCCATAATTTCTCTGAAATCTACATCATACCGGCACAGGGTGAAATCAATTAGCCTTGAACATAACTCCACAAATCGATATTCAGCTTGCACATGGCAAGCTTCCACTATATAACATTCATGCTCACTTGCTCACTTTAAAATTTGATAGATATAGTTTGAACAGCTGGCGATGCCGATACGGAGCTGCCGCGGGTTGATTAAACTTCGCCATAGAAGGAAAGAAACCGTATTTACTTGGTGCCTGCTGATTGTTTCAGTATTTCATAATGAGGGTTCTACATGACCACAACAGGAAAGATATATATATATATATATATATATATATATATATATATATATATATATATATATATATATATATATATATATATATATATATATATATATATATATACATATATATATGTATATGTATGTATGTATATATGTATATATATATATATATATATATATATATATATATATATATATATATATATATATATATATATATATATATATATATATATGTATGTATGTATGTGTGTATATATGTATATATATATATAAATATATATATATATATATATTTATATATATATATATATATATATATATACATATGCAAATTTTTTCTTCTTTATTTCAAATATGCACGATAGCCATTTAAATAAATACACAGTTCTACGCGATATTTTCAATATCGTATAGTTTTATTATTTTCCACTTGTCATTTTTCTAAATTCTCTATTTTTGAAGCTTATAAACACGTAACATATATAATTATTTTAATCGATACCAAATATATAATCTGTATCAGTTTCATCCTGTCTCTTCATGATTTACTTATCCAGATCTATCCAGATCGCTACAGTTAATCAATGTAAATGACTATAACATTGATGTTACCATGTCAATACATCATCCATCATCAATATGGCTCAGTTATTGCCCGTCAGCAAACTCATAACATGTTCTGCCAGCATTTGGATACAATAAGCCTCACTTAATTTATGATAGTATAATAATGATACATAATAACTGATATTTTACATAGCGCCCTTTCCACCTATTATGTTAAGAAGCGCTTTATCCCATTAATGCTTAAGATTTCATCCCTAAATTTTCGTCTGAACCTGAAATAATTTTGAAAATAATTTTAGAATTGAAATTAATATAACAAAATATTTGAAGGAGAGTTGTTGGTTATGTTCTGATTAACATTTCTCCATCAAATATTTTGAAAAACTGTGCTTTTATCTGCAAGATTTTCATCAAAATTGTCCGGCTGCTTTTGGCTGCTGTGAGTGTCAATGGGTTAAAGAATAGTCAGTGGACAGATGTTCATGGCCTATATAGTCAAATAAACTCCTTTCGAGGTAGATATGTTTTCAGCTGTGTCTTGATTTTTGCACACTTTAAGGTAGAACCCTACCCGATACACGGGTCATTTAAAATATTTGATTATCTGAGAACTGAGTTTAATTAAGACAACGGCACTAATACTATTGTAAAGGTTACATCTCATAGTTGCGGAATATTGGTGAATGTGTAAGTGGCCACAGTAAGTGGCTATTTTGAGGTAATGTGGCACCTTTAAAGAACATATCTTGATGTGTTTCGTTTTTTGGCAAAATGTCACCGTCTACCATATGATCATTCATGTCCTTGGTGAGGTGCAAGGTCCAACTTCAACAGGGGATCTGCACGATGAGTATTTTAAAAACATTTTTGAATGTTCCTATAAGCCTCACAATTACTAACAGCACGTGGTTTACATAGTAAGTGCTGATTTTCAGGTCCTGTCAGAATTCAAGGTAGCGGTGACATGACCTTGCACCTAGGCGGGGTTCATATCTGTCATATTCTAAAATACTGGCTTCGGAGACTGTATCTTTATTCACTTTCAGCCAAAAAATGAGATGAGAATGTTGATCAAAATGGTCTAGCTCGAAGGTATCTGCATGGTTAAAGCAGACAGCCATGTCGTTCGGGAGCAATCTAACAAGGAACACACAAAAGGCCCTGCCTTTTGTGCTCTTGAGGTTACCACAATAGACTGTTGCCAGCTCGAGACTCGTGGCGAGTGAACACTGCTCGTGTGTCATCTTTTGTTTTGAAATCCATTATTATGGGCCAGCCAAGGACACCACCTAGTGGTGATAATCTTGGTGTACTAGACTATCACCTTATAATAAAGACAGCAGCTTTGATGCTGTTAGGGAACTCATTCCAGAAGGGTGGTGCATAGGCTCCGAAGGCTCTGTCACCAAACCTTTTCAGATAAGTGTGTGGAACCTGTAATAAGTTCTTAGTGTTTGACCTTAGAGTCCTTGTATTGGCTTGTTTGACTTAAACGTAGTCCCTCAAATATAAAGGGGCACATCCTTGCACGCATTTGAAAATCCAAAGCAGAATCTTGAACTCACTCATTTTCCTAAAAGGCAGCCAGTGAAGATCTTTCAGAACTGTTGTAATGTGATAATACCTTTTAGAGCCACTAACCACTTTGGCGGCATTGTTTTCTGCAGCCTGCATTGTAGCTCATCAGTGAATAGTGTAAAGTATACGTTTAATGTTCCTCAACACAATATATAGGAAAATCAAAAACATGCGGTGATCTGAAATCATAAAGGAAAATTATAGAGGAAAATTTGAAAAGGAGAGGCGATGAGATAAAACTCTTAATACACAACGAATTTGACAATAGCAAAGACTATTAACCAACATTCTCTAATGAATATCATGGTAATAAATGAACATCATATATAAATAAATGAATATCTCTAATGAATATCATGGTAATAAAAACGATAAAATAATACTTTTCTTTGTTCGGAAATATATTTACAAACTATAACGACGAAAAAGCAATGACGACGAACCAAAATCACTCATTGTTTCTAAACAAACACAAAGTTATATTTCCAAAATCGACAAACGGTAAACTGACATCTCAGCAATGTCTCCAAACGTATGTAGGAAAATATGTAATAAACAAAAATCTACTAAATGATATATTGCAATATTCTTAAACAAAATAACGATGCCAAGAAACTTTACAATGTCTAAAACAAATATATAAGGGTATTTCAAATAAGGAAAAAATGAAAGGGGACAGTCTCAACGTTCTCAAACAAATGAATATATATATGTATTACAAATGAAAATGCTAACCTAACATATTTCATTACTTTCCAACAAAACTTCTAGAAAATTGAAAAAAGCACGTTCGAATTATACTTTATTTTTCTATATGCATCTTTATTGGTGAACGATAGAAAAGCCAACACGTCATACAAAGTGCAGTGATATTAGTTACACCCTCTCAGAAAGTGTGGTCCGACCTGCTATCCACTGAAGGCACCGTATCCCACGGGGCGGAGCCGAGGGGGATACAAATGCCTGAGGGTAAAACTAATTTATCACCATGTGGTTTTCTATGGCAAGAAAAGAACTCAAATACACCGTATAGCTGGTTAAGAGGTGATATCGATCGCGGATATGGGCTAAGTGGTGATATCGAGGTTCGATGTAAAATCTGCATACTGTGGACGGCTTCATATCCGACACCTATTGACCAATCAGCGTCGAGAATCACTGCAGATCAGGTAATAAGTAGTGCGTCGCCCTTGTGAGGGACGGCATATTTACGGAGAATAAAATAGAAAGATAAATTACTTGTAAACCGCATTAAGGTGATGTTCGAGGACAAACATGGAGGTTAGAGATCACTGAAATCTGATGATTAAGCCTAAGTCGGAGTCCAGAGTTCGGTTTGGTTACATTCTCGAGGGAATACTCATAAAGCCAGACCTATATCAAAATCTTACTTATATATCTGTACTAATATGATAATTACCATGATTTTGGAGTATCACCTAGAGAATACTTCAAAGCTATTCTTCTTCAAGAATAAGTAAGGCAAATTCTTCAGCACACATCATCTTCTCGCAAAAGGTCTCGTTAAAGCATATTTTGTAAGGCTCAACATATACGTAACCCATGGATTAGAAGCTACCACAACCATGTGCAATATGAACTGGTGGACCATCAATTGATGTAAATGGAGAATGACAACTGGGAAGGTAAATTACATATATTAGCCATTGGCATCTGGAGTGTACACGTGGTCTGACAACTTTGTATTCAACTCCTAGAATAGTAAGATATTTGAAAAATATTCGAAGAACAATTATCATACCCATCCGTAGTGACAACGTTCGACCATATTTCTCAATGCAGCGCTCTGATCTTAGATGAATAAAATAATGGATATGTAGCGAGAGACCAATTACTATATGCCCTATAGTAGTGAAGACCTGGCTATCCCAGGGGTCTCGAATCTGGCCTCAGTGTGGCGTCATTAGGAGACAAAGACCAATGAGTGTTCTCGTATCGTTTACATTACAGGGAGAGAGCTGTTTGTTTAGGTTAACTGGCTGGTTTTATATTCATTTGTTTTATTCATCTAAGGCTTTGATAGAAAGTTATTCTCTCCGACGTCATAATAATAATAATAATTGATATTTGATATAGCGCCCTTTCCACCTATAATGTTCAAAGGCGCTTTAGAGTCATTGGACAGTTGTCATGGTCCATATAGTCAACTAAACTCCTTTCGAAATAGCAATGTTTGCAGCTGTTTCTTGAAGTTTTGCACACTATCAGCAGACGTGATGTTGTCAGGGAGCTCATTCCAAAGGCGTGGTGCATAGGCCCAGAATGCCCTGTCACCAAACCTTTTCAGATTAGTGAGTGGTATCTGTAATACGTTCTTAGTGTTTGATCTTAGAGTCCTTGTATTGGCTTGTTTGACTAACAGTTCCGTCACGTATAGAGGGACACATCCTTGCATGGATTTGAAAGTCAAAAGCAGAATCTTGAACTCAATCCTTTTCCTGATGGGCAGCCAGAGAAGATCTTTTAGAACTGGTGTAATGTGATCATACTTTTTGGAGCCACTAACCACTCTAGCAGCATTGTTTTGGACTTTCTGGAGCCTGCATAGCAGCTCATCAGTGATTCCACAGAGAAGTCCATTACAATAGTCAAGGCGTGATGTCACCAGTGAGACGATGGCACTCTTGGTTGTATCAGTATTGAGAAATTTCCTTATTTTTTCCAATGTTCCGAAGGTGGTAATTTGCAGACTTGATAACGTTTGATACATGTGCAGACATACTCATGTTTGGATCAAAAACAGCGCCCAGATTACCGACGGGTTCATTAAGAACTGGTACTATTACACCAATTACGGTAATACTAGGAATGGAGATTTTCGCCCGCATCTGTGGGGTACCCATGATCAGCACCACTGTCTTGTCTGCATTCAATTTCAGTTTATTTTGAGACATCCATGTATAGATGTCAGTGAGGCAGTTTTCCAACTTAGCTACACCTTCGTCCACTACACGCTGACCATGTGTACACTTAAGATGACAATGGATTAACAGATTTGGGATGATGTAAGTTAAATTACAATTATCCCACCATGGTCAATAAATAACACACGTGACGATGCAGGATTACTATGGAGAAATTGTTTCCTACCTTAGATTTTTTTCCAAAAGAGGCAGCCATGTCGGTCATATGGATAACCGGTATAACCCGACCATATCAATGCCATGATTTCGCAATGGATCTTATTTCTAAATAGTTTTTTATTATTATTTTCCTGTTCGCCGAGCACCATGGCCATGTTGTACAATTCTCTAAGGCACCGATATTAGGTCTTAGATGAATAGATATGTAGCGAGAGACCAATTACTATATGCGCTATAGTGAACGCCCGGCTATGCCAGGGGTTTAGAATCTGACCTGAATGTGACGTCACTAGGAGACAAAGACCAATGAGGGCTCTCGTATCTTTTACATTACAGAGAAAGCTGCGTTGCAACATCCGCAGAACACGACTTTTGGGCTATTCGCCGCAGCCAGCCTGTTCTGGTTGACCGGCTGGTTTCATATCCACTTGTTTTTATTCATCTAAGATTAGATGTATCACAACAAAATAAGCAGTATATCTTTTGGTTCCACATTGCACATTTTTATCTAAATACACAATGTAAACTATTATGAATGATTAACAGTTCTAATGATCCCAAACATGAATCTTGAATGTCGTGTCAACCTTACTTTGTATAAAATATTTGCAAAAACAGTGAAACCCCTAGATCTTATGATCTCAAAACTTATAATAAAAGAATGGATATGTATCGAAAAACCAATTACTTGCGCTATAGTGAAGACCTGGCTTAGAATCCCAGCCTGTCCTCAATGTGACGTCACTAGGACAAAGACCAATGAAGGTTCTCGTATCGTTTACATTACAGAAAAACATGCGCACTAATATGTGGAAAACGCGACTTAGTGGTTATTCGCCGCAGCCAGCTTGTTCTGGTTTCATATCCACTTGTTTGTATTTACCTAAGTCTGTATATCGGAAGCATGTCTTCATATCTCTGGATATCAGGGTGTTCCCAATTTAAATTGAAGCGACGGACAGACAAGCCCCCCCCCCCCCCCCCCCCCCCCAGGGCTCTTACTCATAGGTCAACGGTATTGTATCAGAAGTTGTGAAAAGTTCATCCACAGTCAGAAATGCTGGTTCCAGGTCCTAAACTCTTTAACATTGAACCGGTAGACCATATCGCTTTAAGCAGAACACAATGCTAGTCTATAACATGTAGGTTAATGAGGTTGTAGCTTGCAATAATAACAATCACACAAGCACCCGGGGTTATGAAATATAGATGAGATACAGCCATCTATTGTATTGACCAGGCCCCAGGACCGTTATTGATCAATGAACACACTCTCACAATATGTAGATTATATACATGGCCTATAGGTGTGGTAGCGTCGGTATATTATAACCTTCTCTTAAGTGTAACCAGGTGTTCAACGTACCAGTTGGCTACCGGGGCCTGCAAGACGAACGGAATGTCGATACATTAACGCATGGACCACTGTGTGCTATATATATATATATATACATATATATTGCAAAACAAAATCAATTGGAGCTGGACTTGCTAAAGTATACGGATTGATAAAGAGGAGGCAATTTACTGAGGGGAGGAAATGGATGTTTTCATTCGGAGTGGACACCGAAAACAAAACAGTTATCATACAGTCTCTAAAGCTTATATATAACATACATCCCGGACTACAAAATTCATACCAATAACACTAATCACAACCATGCGGCGATTAGACGAAGATCTTCTTGAACCATTGCAGTTGGACGGCCCGCCACTCCCGGGGAAGGGGGAGTATGACGACCTGCCCCAGACCCCCGGGAATCTGTCAGTGGACTCACGGGGATCTCTGCTGTCTGTTTCAGAGCGGCGGCCGGAGCCAGAGCGAGAGTTCTGCTGGGGACTGTGCTGTGTCAAAGGCTGTGTGCTGGGAGCTCTGGGTCTCATTTACTTCCTACTAGTCATCCCTACAGGTGAGTGAAAATTCAATTCTGACCAATGGCGAATTACTATCAGTTAATCCGAATAACTATTTTCTATAACTATATGATTTCTTTATTGTTGTTGTTGTTTTTTATTTCTTCTTCTTCTTCTTCTTCTTCTTCTTCTTCTTCTTCTTCTTCTTCTTCTTCTTCTTCTTATCATTATTATTATCATTGTTATCATTATCATCATTATTATTTATATTATTATTTATATTATTATTATTAGTAGTAGTAGTAGTAGTAGTAGTAGTAGTAGTAGTAGTAGTAGTAGTAGTAGTAGTAGTAGTATTAATGATAATGATAATAATGATACATAATAATAATAATAATAATAATAATAATAATAATAATAATAATAATAATAATAATAACAATAATGATATAATGATAATAACACTAATGTTACCTTTGGTATCATTAATATTATCATTATCATTATTATTATTGTTATTATTAATATTACCATTAATAGTATTACTATTATAATTATTATCATTATAATTATTATTGGTACTTCTATAATCATCAGTAGTAATAGGAATAACATCATCATCATCATCATTGTCTGTCTGGATGTACTTATGATAAATGGTTCGACCTGTGAACACTTTGATAATCGATTATCGTAAATAAGGTTTTGCCAGACGCCCTACATTTCCCTTAAAATCGATAATATCGATAATGTTTCCCGATTGATGTACATAACTGTTGGGTTCTTTGTTTCTGTGCAGCGTGGACCAGATATGAGAACTTCGCAAAACCTTTTTTTTATTGTGAGTATCGCAAAACTAAATATAGTAACAGGTATGAGACATGACCATCTGAGGCCTTCTGTATAATAATGATCAATACCTGATATGGGCACCCATGTGATGTGTTCACAGACTTCTACAATGCTTATGATACTGCATGGAAAACCACTAGCATCAGTGTAGAATGGGTTTTCTTCATTATCAAGTTGAGCCATGCTGGCTGGGCCTTTCTTAACCCATTAAAATGTAGAGATAACAGGTATGCATGTTCATTGATAAGATAAATATAGCTCATTAGTGACCCACTCACCCCACAGCCCCGGGGAACCAAAAATAAGCGAATTTAACCTTTTCATACCTGAAGTGTAAACATGATGTGACATGTATGAGAATATTTCTCCCTAAAGTAATATCTTCTGAGATATAAAATTGAAAATGTTCATAGGGAGATAACTCTTTTAAATATCGGAAAATTGTATTCAATATGATAAATCATGCAGTTGTGAGACCATGTGTGCACTCCATCTACAAAAGAGTTTATGCATCGTTTCTCTTAAAAGGTGTGATCTATTTGACACAAATCCTTGAAATATTGCATGTATATTGGTTAGAGGGATATCACCAAAATAGCTGGGTTATTTCAGGGTTATGTCAGGGGTTTCAGGGTTAACGGGGTGAGACCACAGTGCAACTGACCTGTGGCTCGTGGCCTCAGGGTAGATGCCCATTTATAGTGTATTGATGCACATGTCAACACAAAGGTAATACATACCTCGTCGCTAGGCCTACGAACAAATACCAATTTTATACACAGCATGGACCAACAAAGGGATTCGAAACACGCATCTTATTCTGCGGACAATTAATCATGGCCGATGACATTCAAGTGCAGTAAGCTGCGAATTTGGAAGTTGCGATTATCGTCACTTTTTCTGCCGTATTTAGGCTAAATTGTGACTTGGCAGCTGTAGGTGGTGATGGAAACCGGCTAGGCTATCCTGGGTGGAAGTCACTGACTTGCATCACTAGTTTCACCTATTTCACTGGTAAACTTATCATATAGTTTCACCTTAGTCACTGGCAACACTATTACATGCCTTGAGTCTGATTCGGTCCCGGGCATTTTGGGGAGAGATAGCGAGCAGTCAGGGACAACGCCTTAACCCACTCGACTATCAGGGCAGACTCTGTATTATTGAGCGAATAAGTAATACATTGCTATCCATACCTGGTGAGAGGAAATCTACCCATAAATACGTATAGTTCCTCTTCCAAATCCTTGTGGAAGATATATTTGGAATAACGTAATGAAGAAAGTGGTTGAAGAGAGCCCCCTAAATTGTACTCCGAACAAGGCATGGTTTAAGTATTCCAGTGGTTTCAAACAAAGAAGTCCAAAATAAAGTTACGGATACAAACATGGTATGTCTGCATGTAGCTCAGCTTCGCTAATAGTTTAGCATGGGTATCCCAATATATACATATATATATATATATATACATATATATATATATATATATATATATATATATATATATATATATGTATATATATATATATATATATATATATATATATATATATATATATATATATATATATATATATATATATATATATATTTATATATATATATATTTATACGTATTTATGTGTTTTCCTTTTTTGAAAAACTTAAATCATATTGCATATGCCATATTAAGTGCCCAGATTGAGTATTTTTTCAATACCCTCAACTGTGAAGTGAAATGATATAAGTTTCTGGTGTGAAAATTACACCACTTATCAGGTGTAGCGCTGCGGACTACAAGTTCATCACACGGTGGAAGCGAGTGCCACTACATTTACATTCCTGTCATTGATTGCAGCACAAGTTGAGAAAATCAATGATGTATTAAGGGCGAGCAAAGAGAGGGGGGTTCCGGCATGACCCAAAACAATAATGTCGCTCTGAAATATTGATAGGCCTGCCTTGAGCGATTCAGGGGGCGACCGATTCACCAGGGAAAACAATACAATGGATATGGATTTTCATAATGTCATGCCCCACACTCCATATGCATGATCTTCAGCAACGACCACGGCTACACTTCCCTAGGCACTGTAGAGTACGGACATTTAATTCCTGCACTTTATTCGTGGGCAGCCCGGGCATATTACGCAACCGCACGCTGATTGCCATCCAGCTTCCTGGGCAGGAATGCATAGATGACCACGCAATTGAACGTAGCTTTGATGCGAAAGCTACGCGGGTTATTGATGTGCTTGGCTTATTATTGTGACATGCTATCAATGAGTGTTTGTACAACCAGGCACTTGCAGACGTCCGGTCGACTTGTGCAGGAATTAAATGTCTGTACCAGTCGACCGGACGTCTGCCAGAGCCTTGTAGTACAGAAACCGTTGGATAACATGTCAAAGAATAAGCCAAGCTTTGTCTATTTGATTGATACCTCAAGTTTTGTTGATATAAAGTTTGGTAGTATCCTTCTGCAAATTATGTATTATTTTATACGTTATGATGCCTGTTTACGTTTTTGTTGTTGTTGTTGTTGTTGTTGTTGTTGATGATGATGATAACGATGATGTGGTTGTTGTTGTCGATGTTGTTGTTTTGATGAGGATGATGTAGTTGATGATATGATGATGACAACTATGATGATGATGATGAAAATGACACACAATGACGCAGTTTGGTTACCTTATCGACCACATTTAAGGCAAACGAAGTCCATCACAGTTAACGAAAGAGCAAATTAATTATTACACTTCCTAATCATTTGCTTTGATCTCTTCACCATCATCATCATCATCATCATCATCATCATCATTATTATTATCGTTATTATTATTATCATTATTATTATTATTATTATTATTATTATTATTATTATTATTATTATCATTATTGTTATTATTGTTATTATTATTACACTACTTATACATGTACTTTGCACTCTTCAGGTCTGGTGCTGATCCTGCACGGTACTTACAGAAGCACGTACGTGACGCTGATTG
Source organism: Maea johnstoni (assembly GCA_963942565.1). NCBI lineage: Eukaryota > Metazoa > Annelida > Polychaeta > Spionida > Magelonidae > Maea > Maea johnstoni. Next base: position 48,841,950 of record OZ012687.1, read on the forward strand.
TTGGCATCCTGGTCCTGCTGCTGCCCAGTATAACCCTCCCACTGGGATACTTCAGCTACAAGTACTGCAGGAGGAAGAAGAGCAGCAAATACCTGGCACAGGAACCTGTCAAACAAACGCCAAGATTCTAGCAGAGACTACTCTATGCATAGCCTGGTTCTCAGGCTGAGTTGGTTCAATGCAGGCTACTTTCGTGCAAAGGACAAGGACACAACGTTTTCCGAAAACCAACGAAACCCTGTCATGTTGGTATTCATTGGATAGCTCCAGCTGAGTACTCTCAGATGAGTACCCACGTGCCAGGGTTTAGGGGACCTGGCATAAGGGCAAAATGATTATGTGTTTGCTTATCTGGCACAGGAGCCTGTCAAACAAACGCCAAGATTCTAACAGAGACTACTCTATGCAATGCGGCACTAGGAATGAATGGATGGGGTTTTACATCCCTTTCAACAGCTTAGGTCATATCGCGACGAGATAGAGATCTGGAGCTGGAAGGAAATTTGCTTGTCTTCACGAATATTTCCGAGGCGCCTTTCAGCTGCAGAAGGACCACAGACAGCCCTCCATAATGCCGCACATTTATAGCGACCGGGCAGGGACTACTCTATGCATAGCCTGATTCTCAGGCTGAGTTAGGTTTAATGCTATACCTCCACCACCACCTTCACCCAGCTGTGAATAGGGGACCTGGTATAAGGGCAGAATGGTTATGTGATTGCTTAAACCTAAGAACGCCGATATGGATGCTAATGTTGCATGCTCCCCAGGGAGTCGAAATGGCTCAAAGAGTGAACAGGCCTGCTGGGGAATAAATGTGTCGAGTCGTGTGAATATTGATGCAATGGAACAAGACTATAAATCTAACATTTATTACTAGGTGTTAAGTTGGTGTGATGTCTGTCGTGACCTATAGATGGCAGCACAGCTTTCAGAAGTTGCAGTGTGTTATCAAAACAGCTCTAGTGTGTCCCCTTTGAGGATTTATACAGAACTAAACTAAGGATGAAATCGTCTCAGGGCAGAGCAATGAGACTCCGGAAAGAGCCAGTAAACACAGACTTGTAGCAAGTCTACTCTATACAGTACGGAACCCAGGCAGTTTGGATCACACGGCGTATTTTTAAGAAGAGCGAAATATGGGCCAGCGATTCAATACTCAATCACGATCTTGTAACTCGAAGCCCTACTCAGAAGAACTGAACAGACCGGAAAGAAGAACTCCCTTAGCAAAAGTTCTATGCATGAAAAATCATGGCATGAACATTTCATGCATGAAAATTTCATTGCATGAAATAAAATTTTGATGCATGAGAATGACATTTTTATGTATGAAATTGATATTGCCATGCATCCTTGCATGGAAAAAAGATTTGCCCCCAAAATGTTCATGGATGAGAATTATATGCATAACATTTTTAATTGGGGAGGAGGGGGGGGGGGGCGGAGAGAATTTTTTTTTAATTGCATGGAAATATCATTTTCATGCATTGAAATTTCATTTTCATGCACAAAAAATAAAAATGTTCATGCCACGATTTTTTCACGCATAAAAACCTTTCGTAAATGCTCTGTTAGTGAGCATGGTTTGGTCTCTGGGCAGGACAGTTTAACTCTTATTACCTCAGTGCACCGATCTGTGATACTGGTATCTTAACCCATTAATGCCCACAGTGACCAAAAGCAGCATACCACTTTTGAGAACTCATTGAAGGCAAAAGCAAAGCTGGAAATATCAAAACGAGAAATGTTGTTTACAACATTACCAACAACTCTCCCTATAATATTTTGTAAAATCGTGTTCATGTATTATGCCCGGACTGCCCACGCATTTAGTGTAGGAATTAAATGTCGGCACTGTAGTCGGGCAGATTGACTGAAGCTGAATGCAGTGACATGGCTGCATATGTTGTATGGATCCAATGAGGTGTTACCGTTCAAGAATGGACAGGCTTGAGAACAGAGAATAAGTGAAATGATCTGGTAGACCTATTGATTAAGAAAAGACTATGCACAAATATTGTATTTCACTTTGTGCCAAGAATAATGCAGAGAGTCGACGTCTGAGTATTCAGCAGCTTTAAGTTGCAAAAAAGAATATTGGGAAACATCACATTTGACCAACTGTCAGCCCTTAAAGATACTGCGTGTTTGTATGACGAACAGGTAAAATACTGATTAAAATACATCAAGACAGAAACCGAGATTGTACACCTGAAGGCCTTGTGTGTCACCACACTGCAATGCCAAATGCACTTTAATGCCAAAGATGTGGAACCATATCAACGAATCTAAGATAAATTGTTTATATGATATCTTTCAATTTATATAACCTATTCAACATGTTGTTTAAAGATCAGATGTTTGTGGGAAATCCTATTAATAAGTCGTTTCAGTTATCTGTGTATAAAGAATATAGTAATCGTCAACCGGATTTGACCACTGCGGGTTTTAAGAACGTATTTTCAAAGCAATGTATTCTTCTAAAAAGTGATTATTCTGATAAATTAAGAGTAAAATGTGTGGAAATGATACAAGAAATCCTTGCCTGGCCAAAAATGGGTGTCAATAGATGTCACACATCTGTTTTCGTGGAAATATACGACGTATATCAAACAAGTATGTTCCTCCATTGAATGTACAGTGCCAACACTTAAGTCCTGCACTAAATGCGTGGACAGCCTGGGCATAATACACAACCGTTTACCCGAGTGCCACCCAGTTTCACACGCATGGTTGCATGGATGAATGTAGTTTTGATACGTGGGTCATTGGTGTGCTTGGCTTACTGTGTTTCGTTGACATGCTATCCATGAATGTGTGTACAGCCAGGCACTAAAAGACGTCCGGTCGACTGCTGTAGGAAGTCAATGTCCGTACTGTACAGTGGACGACGTGCCCAGTGAATAGGTGCCCATCCAGTGGGGGATGTACCTATTTGGGGGTACTAAAAAGAACAATATATCACCTTTCCTGCCATAGCAATCTGTTGCTCCGGTAGCCATTTTACATTTGTAAATATATGTATAGGATGTCATTATTTTCAATTATTCTAAATCCATATATTATATTTTTCAAATATTATGTCATCTCCCACCTAGAGCTTACACATGGTATGGTAAAACTTTAAGGAATATTGACTGATAACTGTTGTTTTAAAATGAGTTCAACCATTTCTCTTTAAATATTTTGCCGATATTTCAATATTTGATCATTTGAAGTTTAAGTCGTTAGGCCTTTTGCACACTACAAATACAAATAGGTAAAACGTATGTCTAAGCCAGTCACCAATATCACTTATCGATTGCATACTTTGTATCCAACAATGGGAAACTAGTTCTGTTTTTATCTTGTATTGTTGTCTCTTTCCCCATTCCGTCCAGGGAGTATCCACTTTCACAAGAAATCCAAGTTATATGTTAGAAAAGATGATGCTTTATCACATATTTCTTCTCTGCTTTGGACTACAGACTACAAGATGCAGCCGTTCCTATCGTATTCGCACTTACTACGTCCAATAGTTCTCACAACTGTAAACACCAAGTGCACGTTCTTGAATGTATATATTTTGTAAAAATAAAGTTTATCCTCATATAAATGTTGATTTTGTGGTCGTTTGTTCTACCCATGTCCAGCCCATATATACACATGATATATTGCAGGAAAGGTCTTCTGGTGAAAAATGCATTAAGCATTAAACGTAACTTCCAAGCAAGAATGTTTTATTTATGTATCATGATCAACGTAATGTAATGCGTATTGACCATATACGTTATATATGAAATTATACATACATATAAATATATGTGGAAAGAGTGGTAGTACTTAGAAAATAGAAAAAAACTTAAATAATACGTAACTAATCATATCAAAGTGACACCCTTGTCCTTGAAAAGAAAGATAAAAAATCTGCTCCATTCTCTTTTGAACCATGCTAAAGTATGAAAAACAAAAATGAAAGAAGATTGTAACATTGCAGTGCGTCTGCAGTGTGATGATTATTGCAATGTGTGCAATTCCATATATACTCAAAGCTTAATATATTTTGCTTCGGCCCAAAATTGGCACTTTTTGTAAGAAGAATATGCATAGTTCTGTAATGGAGAGGATCCTGCCTATTTTAAAAATCAGTTTTAAAAAGTAAAATGATATGGCGCTGTCAGAATTTCTACTGCCCTTTTCACGACAACAATAGAAAACTGGGGTAATAGAAGAGCAATCTGTTTTCTCCGGTGTTGCTGTGTGCTTACCGACAACTTAGATGAATACAACAAAGCCATCTACTAGGACAACAATATAACACATCGTTTTTAGCCGGCATGATTTTATTTCCTAAAAAATCACATACTAGTATTAGTAAATTCACATATTAAGATAAATATTACATAAAGTACTATGCATAAGAGCAGAACCTATAGTCTGTCTGACTCAAGTTTGGCAATCACTTTTGCCACTTTTTTGTGACAAAACGTTCGAGTTTGCCATCCAAACTTGGTAAACGTCTTTGGAGCACTACTACGTGTATGTACAAACATACTTTTTGTCTCAGCTCCGCAAAATGTTGATTTTGCTCATAAGTTCCTATTGTAAAATGTGCACATTGCCGACACTACGATCTCGCGTGTTTGTCTGTTGCGAACAATACAAACACGCGAGATTGTATTGTTGGCAATGGACACATTTTACAATGGGACCTAATGAGCAAAATCAACATTTTGCGGAGTTGAGACAAAAAAATTGTTTATACATACACGTAGTAGTGCTCCTAACATGTTTGCCAAGTTTGGATGGAAAACTCGAACGTTTTGTCACAAAAAAGTGGCAAAAGTGATTGCCAAACTCGAGTCAGACAGACTATAGGATAACTGAATAAACAAGAGAGTGAAATTAGTAGATAATGTAATTATATTCAGGTATCTCTATAGGCCTAACACACACTTAAATTAAATAAATAATTTGCTTTGTAGGAAGATGAGCATACTGGTAAGCTTCAGGTTAAACCATATTTCATAACCTATCAAAATTAAAATGCATTCTAGCAGGAATCCTTAATGGTCATGTTGTACTTTGCGACCTCAATTCTGGTATGTACCAGAATTGTTGAGATCATTTTGCAATTCTAGTACGTACCAGAATTATTCCCTGCAAACAATTCTAGAACGTACCAGAATTGTCAGAATAATTCTGGTGTTACAAGTGTACCAGAATTGTTGATTCAATCAATACTGGGACGTACCAGAATTGTCCGAGAATTTTTTAACCTACCGGCTAATTGGTGCCGTTGGTCACATACTTCGTCGTAATGTATCGAGTAGTTCCGGAAGAAATCAATTAGCGGCTAAGTTGAGAGTACTTGAAACTTACTGCGTCATTAAGCAAGCGATAGGAAAATAATTCACGGACAATTCTGGTACGTCCCAGAATTGTAGTAACAATTCTGGATCCTCGATCCGACCCACCCAGATGTGGCGGAAATCCACATCCTGGATCCCTCCGTCATCCCAGAAGTCGAAACTATCACCAGAGACTACATCTTTGCTCTGCACCTCAAAAGGACCAATATAGTAAAATATGCAGACCTCAACTAAAGCACTAACACCTGCCTTGTAATTGTATGTGATTGTAAATATGTACGACATCTATATTTGTACTCAATTAGCCTTAACCGTATTAGCTCTTAATCTAGCCTATATATATATAGATATTTAATTTAAGTGTTTAAATTGTTAATACAGCTCCTACACAGGAGGATTATAATATCACACAAGAAGAAGAAGAAGAAGGAAGAAAACGTGTACCAGAATTGTCTAGTCGGACAATTCTGGTACGTACCGGAATTGCACAATTCTGGTACGTTCTAGAATTGCTACATGCGATAAACAATTCTGGTACGTACCAGAATTGCACAATTCTGGTACGTTCCAGAATTGAGGTCGCAAAGTACAACATAACCTCCTTAATTGCTATGAATGGATACATATTCGTCAAAGCGCTGTCCTAACATCTGAAGTGACAAACTGGCAATGAAATTGTTAGATGCTGTTATCACGTAGAACCCCCACCAACAAATAGATTAATTTTAGTTTGGTTCATCGGCAATAGATGTCGCGACTAAACTTTCGAGCTCTTCTGAATCGGAGGGGGGAATGAGCAGAGGGGATATTTTCAAGATGGCAGATGCGAATGTTGTTCGAGAGAACACCCCTCAACAGGATGATGTTCTTCAAGGCGACGAACCGGGAGCTAGTGCTAATTTAATGTTGATATCTACAGACTCTTACGAAGATTTAGAAAACTGTCTAAATGACAGCTTAGAGGAACAAAAACAATTAGGACTGTCAGTTGGCACAATCAATCGAATAGCAAGGGAAGGTTCAAAAGAGGATGATGATGATGAAGATGACACTTCAAACGTAGAAGAAAATAATTTTCAAGAACAGACAAAAACGGAAAAGGTAAGTACATGAGGAACTGTCAAGTGTATGGGCAATGGTATACGTGTTTTGATGTCTTAAATTTGTCAGATGACACAGTATCTTTATTGCAATATTTCCTATTTTAATGTAAAGCTCAGGCCTTAGATAATTAAAAACAAGTGGATATAAAACAGTCAACCTGAACATGATGCCCATGGCCCAATGGCCCAAAAGTCTTGCTCTGCACATGCTCAAATGATGCCGGGCGCAAGTTTCTCTGTAATGTAAATGATACAAGAGCCCTGATTGGTTCTTGTTCCCAGGTGACCTCACACTGATGCCAGATCAGAAACCCTGTCGTATCCAGCCCTTCACTATATAGCGCATATAGTTATTGGTCTCTCTCTACATATTCATTCTTTTCTTCATCTACGATCAGGCTTGGCAAGTATTTAAAGTAAGCAAGCGTAGTTTTAAACTGCTGCTTCTAGGCTATATCAGGGCTATATCATATTTATAAATGAAATAAACACAAGTTCGCGGTCCAGGTGACATGGTAAGAAATAAGAATTGCCCATCTTACCTGACGTTAGATCAGTGATTGTCGGAATGGCGCCAATATTCTCAAGCACCATCTCGAAGTTGTCACGTTTGTCAAAGCTTTGATCTTAGATGACCAAACACAAGTGGGATTGAAACCAGCCGGTCTTGAACCTGAACAGGCTAGCGTCTACCAGTGTCGACAAATAGCCCAAAATTGGTGCCCTGCGCAACCCCAGTTGATGCTGACGATCCGGTTTCTCTGATATATAATCGAAAAGAGCCCTGATTGGTCCATTGTATGAGTCCAGCGTTCACTATAGCACATATTGTAATTGATCTCTCGCTACATATCCATTCTTATCTTCATCTAAGCTGAGATGAGGAGAACATGGATTGGTTGCCACTGAACAATTGATACAGGGCCCATTGTAAAGCACTTGACACACCTAATCTCTAATCTCCTCAGTGTGACTTTGAATGAGCCTGGCTCTCATGTGTTTATGTTAAGAGAAGGTTGCTCACACACATGCTCAGAATGCAACACATGGCTAGGAGTTGTGCTGAGGCTGTTGAGTGAAATCTGCTGGTTGCGTATCCGATGATTGACATTTGTGGTCAAAGCTTGTTGCTGTCCCCCTAATGTACCAGTCAATTGAATCAAAAACCCTGCTTGGGGTGGGGGTCGATGGTTGGACAGAATGGGGCTGATGTGGGCCTAGTAAATACTCAAAAAAGGTCACCTGATGGGTCCGGACATGAACATTTAAGTGGACAAAGCTCTGATAGCCAGCCCTGAATGCTGGGACAGTCCTCTACAGGGTGCAACATAGGTTGCAAAACATTATTTGCTGAGTGGGGCAAGCTGCCCCTAAAGCTGACTTGCCCCGCCGGCACTTCCACTTGCCCTGCCATTCTGTTAAACAAAGGTGACATTGGACTTTACCCAAAACATAACTTGCTAAACGGCCAGAGCGGGGCAAGTTCAGTTCTTTTTCAGCTTGCCCCATTGCCTTTTTTGCCAAATTCACTTACAACTTGCAATGGGGCAAGTGGTTATGATGCGGGCTGCTCTATCAAATGTCATGTGAACAGCCATAATGCATAAAGCAGAACAAACATGCCCCAGGGAAAGAGGACTAGTGCCTTAAGGTGATAGCCTAGTACACCAAGATTATCACCACTAGGTGATGTCCTTGGCTGGCCCCTAAGAATGGATATCAAAACAAAAGATGACACATGAGCAGTAGGGATGGGGACCGGGGACCGGTTTATATGAGATACCGGCCTGAGCATTGCGGTTAACCAGTCAAAAACTGGACCTCCCTCTAAACGGTTCGGTTTTCTATGCATGCACAGGGTTCCTGGAGGCGTAATAAAACTGTCAGCTCCTACCTCCTCGCTGGCCTCACAATGTCTGCCAAGCGCGACGATCAAACAGCCATTTCAAAATCTCTCAAGTCTGGTACCCTGCCCACTTTCACTATGCTCAGAAGCCTTCTGAGCGTAGAGAAAGTGGCCAGGGAGCTAGTATATAGGAACTTTCCAGTTCAGGCAAGTTCAGCCACGCATTCCATTGTGTAGTTTTGTGTCCAAGAAATGTCATTAATAAACCGTTTAGGAAACCGTGATAAAACCCGAACCGTAGAAGCAAAACCGAGAACCGAACCGAACCGTAGAATTCTCAACGATCCCCATCCGTAATGAGCAGTGTTCACTCGCCACGAATCTCGAGCTGGCAACATTGTATTGTGGTAATCTCAAGAGCACAAAAGGCAGGGCCCTTTGGGGTTTCCTTGTAACATTGCTCCCGAATGACATGGCTGTCTGCTTTAGCCATGCAGATTCCTTCAAGATAGACCATTTTGACCAAAAATTTCACCTCATTTTTTGGCTGAAAGTGAATAAAGATACAGTCTCCGAAGCCACTATTTTAGAATATGACAGACATGAACCCCGTCTAGGTGCAAGGTCATCTCACAGCTACCTTCAATTCTGACATGACCTGAAAATCTGCCTTAACTATATAAACCACGTGCTGTTAGTTACTTTTGAGGCTTATGGGAATATTCAAAAATGTTTTTAAGATACTCATTGTGCAGATCCCGTGTTGAGGTTGGACCTTGCACCTCACCAAAGACATGAATGATCATATGGTAGACTCTCATTTTCAAGTAAAGGGTGATTCTTGACATTTTGCCAAAAAACGGAACACATCCAGATATGTTCTTTAAAGGTGCCACATTACCTCAAAATAACCACTAACTGATAAGTTCACCATTATTCCGCAACTATGAGATGTAACCTTTACAATAGCATAAATGCCGTTGTCTAAAGTTAAACTCAGTTTTCAGATATTCAAATTTTAAAAATGACCCGTGTATCGGGTAGGGTTCTACCTTAAAATTGTGTCTTTTGAGGTGGGGACAGTGAAAATTAGTGCTCCGAGTGCTGGCACTATCCCTGCCGTACCTGCCATCAGTGATTCAATTGACTGGCACATAACTTTTATTATGCTTTTGCTTGATTTTACAGCATGCTCTTTATTATTGTTTGATTTGTTTGAAAAATGAGTATGGTTAAGAGGATCGGTTTCTCTCAAAAGAGAATTTATGGACTGACTTTTTTTCCTTTCATCCTCAATAAAGATGCTAAGGTAGCTAGCATCTAGACCCACACGTTATTGTAGAGTTCGCTCAGATGCTAACTTGGCTTCACCAGGTTAGAGTTGGCCCCACCTTAGAAGACCCCACTCAGAGAACTAAATACAGGGAAGTAGCTGTCAGGGATCAATTACCATTAGTGTTGGGAATATGTATACATTTTCATACACATTGACCCTTCCCCATGTGCATCACACATCACACATATTTTTCATAAAATTTCAGGATAATACCAGGCATGGGGTCAATTACTTTTGAAAGTAATATATTACAATTACAATTACTTTGTATTGGCCCTATTACAATTACAATTACAATTACTTTTGAAAATCACCATCCCTATTACAATTACAATTACTTTTGAAATGTAATATATTACAATTACTTATTACTTTTCTAGCTAAGGTGAATGTGACCCTTTGTCAAAATGTCATAACTTATCTTTATTCAGTATGAGTATGTTTTATAACAGCTGTTTAATACTTCTTTATGTGTGTAATATGTTGATAGTTCTGAATTGAAGAGTTTCATGTAGATAATTAAACACATATCAAAAATAGAAAGCGGTTCCCTACCTGGAAAAGGGCACCTGTATTTCTATAATCCCACAAAGATTATTGACCCCAGTGATGATAAATATTTTGTCTACCATACACAAGGTGGACACTGCTTTGTTTAAATACTTTGTTGACAAGAAAATATGTTTACTTTACGCAGGAGTTCATCTAATAAAGGGTTCATCTGAATCAAAAGTACTGATTAATGAAGGCAAACAAGTCCTAGTATTTAAGTCCTGGAGCAAAGACTAATGCACAAATCCCTCAGTAATTCAGTATAGAACAAATGTGCACCTCGCATTCACAAAATGATTTAGAAAATGTTCTATCTAAGGCGGTCTGCTATACATTTGACAATAAGAGAGTATGTGTAGCTTGAGGCAGGCCTCTTGAAAACCTAAAGCCTACAGAGGTGTTTAAATTAGAGATATTGAAAAATACCAAATCCACAATACTTTAAACAGTATAATCTGATAAACAACTCGCTCACCCATCCAAAAAGCCTTTCAAATGAGCATAACATTTGGTCTCATTGAGTTCAGAGTATGCTCAGAAATCCTCATGTACATGCATGTGCAGGTGAGGATTGAGAATTTCTGTGGCTACAGGAAGTTATAATTGCAATTTTAATCACCTGGGGTTTCATCGACCTAGATCATTCATGGAAATGATGATACCCCTAAGTCTTGAAGTCTACCAGTTCCAACTGGAAATCCACTTAAAATCATTCTTATCTCATAATAACTATTTGTCACATACATATAGTCTGAAACAAGCTGGAATGTATGTTGAGCAATATGATAGTACATAGGAGACTGTCTAGTCATTTAAGTATTAAATAACACAATATGACAAAGGGATCATTACAAAGTCACCATGATTAGAGCACAACTGCTGAACTGTGCCTAATGAGGTTTGATAATATTGTTTAAAAGGTGAATATGAAGGCTATGAAACAGAGCTTTCAGGTAGCCTTTAAAGTTTCAAGGAGAACCATTCTGAGAAATAACTCATACATTTTGGGTATGTCTTGAGGGGTGATTGTGACGGTTAGAGTGTCCACATAACTCTGACACCCTGCTGTCTTAAACCCTGTAGGCAAGGCATCCATACTTATCCTATGAGAGGAATTGAGAATAAGGATGGGCAGCTCATCTCAGAGCCTTCTAGTTCTCATTGTGGATTCTACAGCTCTTTGTGCACTCAGTTCCATTGTACATCTAATGGCAGCTATTCTTATCTTTATCAAATTGCAATTAAATCAACTTCCTTTGGCCTCCCACCTAGATTGAAGTACCTAAACCTTGGCAGTAAGACAACATTACCCTTTAGGAGATGCAGTGAATAAATTATACTGCCTTTCAGATGAATTACTAAACCTTTTCACAGACTTGTTACTGAAATCAATCCTTCACGTTAATTTCAAGCTATTTGTGACAAGGAGTGACAATCCTATATCTGTATGGATAGGACTATGGAGTCATATGAAAAAGTGACTTGTTTACTGTACATACAATTGATTTTTTGGTCATCAATGGGGAAAGTAATAGGTAATAGAAAAGTAATAGGTAATAGACCGATTTTCAAAGTAATAGCCTGTAATAAGTAATAGATAGTCAAAATCTTCAAGTAATAAGTAATTGTAATAGACTGACACCAAAAGTAATAAGTAATTTACTATTACTTTTCTATTACTTTCCCCATTGATGACCAAAAAATCAATTGTATGTACAGTAATTACCCCATGTCTGGATAATACCTGGAGAAACAAGGTAGAAATAATAATGGAAACACAGAAAGTGTATCTTTTAATTAAACTTAGATAGAACAACAGAAAATATGCCTTTAAATCATCTGCAAATAATCGGAAATTGGGACTGATCATCAAAATTGGAAGTAAAAATAGTGAGATCTCCATTAATGGATTAATAGAACAACACTAATTACTGTACACTCACATTTTTGAGCATGTTTTTCATTTTCCAGGAGGAGGGAAGTTTAGAGGAGACGATGAGTCAACTGAGCACGGATGATCTTCAAGACGACAGTGCGTTCGTGAACGGTGGAGACGCGACGTCTCCGGAGACGGAGGGCGGCGGCTTGCAGGGTCATATAGAGGAGGAAGACGACGAATCAGAGGATGTAAATAGCTCAGGTTGGAGGCAACATAGGAAACATATTTTTATACTCAGTTCTGCAGGGAAACCTATATACTCAAGGTAATGATGGCTGTCATTGGCAGGGCTCGAAATTAAGATTTTATCCAGGGAGCCCAATTGCATCCTCTAAAGCTACCTAAAAATATTGTATATAGAAACCAGTACACCTTTGGGTTCCCTGTAGAAATTTGAGGGAACCGCAGGAGCATTCAAGGGAGCCCTGGGCTCCCTGCACCCCCTGTTTCTTGAGCCCTGATTAGTATCTGATTCATTTCGATTCGATAATCAACAAAATATTTGTTGATTCCGTGTGTTGATTCAATTGAATCTGTAAGGATAGGAAACACTGGAATATATTGTATAAATTTTATGCTATTGTAGCTCTTATCGTTAAAGCACAACAACACCTAACTCAGCGATGTGACTGTCCTTAGTCTGGAGAAACTTTAAAAAATACATTGAGCATACTTGCGATGTTATTCTAGAAGCTTCTGAAGCCAGTGAACAGCAAGAGGGAACTTAAAGGAAGTATTATGGCATGAAAGTGCGTCATTAAGGGGGAAGTTTAAAAAGTGGATTGATATTTGAGGATTGATATCCTAGACTAGACAGTGACGTACTAGACTACTCAGCCATGGAGGCAGCACTTTTAAATGATATTTTTCAAAGGGCTTTGTAATTCTATATTGCAGGTATGGCAAAGAGGATGTGTTAGTGACAATGATGCTCTAGACTACTCAGCCATGGAGGCAGTATTATTCATGATATTTTTCAAAGGAATATGTATTTCTCTATTACCTTTTCATGACATTTCTCAAAAAACTGTTTTTCTATTGCAGGTATGGCAAGGAGGATAAGCTAGTGACAGTAACAGGAGTTATCCAAGCCTTAGTGTCTTTTGTCCAGATGGGAAATGACTTAATTCGCTGCATCGTGGCGGGCGAGCACCGATTTGTGTTTTTAGTACGGGAACACCTGATTCTGGTGGCCGTGTCCAAGTCCAAGGAATCCCTGCACCAACTTTTACTGCAGCTGAACTATGTATATAACCAAGTCCTTAGTGTTTTAACCTATAGTCAAATGGCCAGAATTTTCAAGCAGCGACGGAACTATGACTTAAGGCGGCTCCTAACAGGAGCTGAGAAGTTCTTCGATCATTTACTCAACTTAATGGACACGGATGCTAGTTTTTTGCTGGGGGCAGTTCGCTGTTTGCCCCTGCCGTTGACCGTGCGTGACACCATAGCTCAGACGATAGTGCAGTATGCCAAAGTTAAGGTAAGTGATGAAATATGAATTCTTTTAGTAGGCCGCATCGACAAATGGAAAGGTTCCATTTCCTTAACATTTTTTCTTAAATTGTTTTCTTAAGATTGTCATCTGTAGTTGGGAAATGTTTAAAAATGAAATCTAAAAAGAGAAAACTTCACAAAATATTTGGAGGTCCCACTACAGTCCTTTCCTAAAAACAATTATTTAAGGTGTAAGCTATCTTTTCACTGTTGTAGTGCATGTTGGGTATTGTAACAAAGGACACCTGTTGTGTCAAACGGTGTTCTTCAACTGATTTTATTATAGATATTCCTCTGAGCATGATCTTAGAATTTCACTGTTCTTGGAGCCAGGCGGGCTACTAAGGCTATTATTATAGCCCAACACAACTTCCTGTAGCCATTGGCTATGGGCCTACTGACCTGTTGGCTTATACACTTGCTTCTTTCAGGACCTAGTATTTGCCATTCTCGTGGCCAACAACCAGCTGATCACGCTGATAAGGATGAAGAAGTATTTCCTGCACCCCATGGATCTGCATATTATCTTCAATCTTGTCGGTGCGTCAGAGTCCTTCAAGGCAGCAGAATCATGGACACCTATTTGCCTTCCAAAATTTGACTCAAGGTATGAAATGGCTTTCTTGTCTGCTAGACTGCAATTTAGGATAGCAGGTTAAGTGATCCTTCATTGAAAACCTCAGGATTCTTGACCATGTTTGATGATAAATAATTGTAACGTAGTGGTATAATGACAATGAAGATGAAGGTAATAATAAAAAATAATAACAATGATAATGATGATAATAATAATGATAATCAAGATAATAATGATGATGATGATAATGATAATGATATGATGATAACAATAATAATAATAATGATAATAATAATGATATGATGCTAAATAAAGGTAATAATGATTATAATTATTAAAATAGTACTAATAATAATAATAGTGATAATGATAATTATCATAATAATATGATAATAATAATAACAATAATAGTAATAATGATAATTATAATAATAATATGATAATAATAATAATGATAATAATAATAATAATAAAAATAATTTATGATAATAATAATGATAATGATATAATAATACTAATAAAGTAATAATTATAAGGATAATGGAAAATAAAAGCATGATAAAAATATAATATTAAAATGGTATAGGATTAATAACAAAAATGGTGATGATAATGAAAGAACTAACAATAATGATTTAGCAATAATGATATTAATAATAATAATAATGATTGTAAGGGCATTGTCTAAAATCCATAATTCTCTGGGTGTTTTTCTTTCAAAGTATCCAAGTTTTTCTCATTGTTTCAAAATTTATAAGGTTATAATCAATAATGCAAAAGAGTACCATTAACTAGTGTTTGGAAACGATCAAAATTTTACCTTAGTCATAAGGTACAGCGACACCTAGCAGTATCAAGACACACTAGCATAATTGCGTCATGCGCATTTGCGCTATGGTGTGCCGATAACACAACAACAATAGCAGCACAGTAAAATCGCATGCTTAGAGAGGTGGATCTGGTTTCATCCACCTCTCTAGAGCGGTCCTGCAGTGTTTCCTCTTCGGTGGGGCCATAAAAAGGTAAAGAAACTCTGTTTCCTAGATTTTCTGACCGGCAGGACTACCGAAAGTCCAGCTATTTCTTTGAATAGAATTTTTATCCATGTTCGTTTTTTTGTTCAAACATGTAATATTGCGTTCGGTCATAATCGGAGGCACAAACGAACGCTGTTCGGCATGTTTGAACAATCGGGAGAACACTACCCTTAACGATGCAGTTAAATTACTGTACTGTTTCATTGGTACCGTACCCTGCTGTACCCATTTGTCCTTATAGGTATCCATCTCTAGACGTTGCTATTTTTGTGTTTCCTGGTTTATAAATATAATGTACATGGTATTTTATTGTGTAATTTAACTGTAATGTACATGGCATGTTGTATATTTCAGTGGTTATCTACATGCCCACGTGTCATACCTGGATGAAGCCTGTCATACGTGCCTCCTCTTGCTCACCGTGGACAGAGATGTCTTCTTCACACTCTCAGAATGCAAACAGAAAATTCTTGATGTAAGTAGCAACACTTTTCTATTATGTTTTTCGAAATGTAAGAAGAAAAAATTCTATGAAAGTTGCATTTTCTTTTTAACACTCAGAATGCAAACAGAAAATTCTTGACGTATGTAGAACACTCTTCTATTTTGTTTTTCGGAATGTAATGATAAGGAAATTTTGGATGTAAGTCGCAATTTCTTCTCACAGTCCAAGAATGCAAACAGAAAATTCTTGATGTAAGTATTGGCAACTCCATCCAAACTGGAGTCAAAGAAGCAGGATTTTCGGTCGAGTTGTACTTCTCTGCTGGTCCCTGGTACACGCTATCCCATTCAAATTTTGGGCATAGTCAGCAAAGCCAGATTTTCCGCATCCAGACTACGCCCAAACCAGACCAAATTACAGGTCCCGTTTTTAGCATTTAAGGTTTAAAATCCTGCACATAAGCCTGATAGTGTCATGTGCATGATTTTACTATGCATGCTACCCTAGTCAGTGCACAGAGTGCACCATTTAGACTGGAAAAACTGGTGCTGCAGGGGTTCAAGTAAGTACACATGTAAGCTATATAGTTTTTCTGGACTGCTTCCATATAAACCTGATTTATCAGGTTTATGTGGTAATCAGATTTCAGTTATCCGATTTCAGTTGAGAATGGCCTGATCCCACTCAATGTGGTTTATTCATGTAGCAACACTCCTCTATATTTATTTTGGAATAGAAGCAGGACATTTTCGATGTAAGTCGCAATTTCATCTTCACACTTTCTGAGTGCAAACAGAAATTCTAAATGTCAATAACGACACTATATATATTTTTTTCGAAATGTAAGCAGAAGATTTTATATGTAAGTCGGAATTTCTTCTTAACAATTTCTGAGTACAAACGGAAATTCTAGATGTCAGTAGCGATACTGTACAAGGCCCTGACCCTATTTCTGGGCTAGGTACCTATTGCATATATGGAATCAGGAACTTTGATTATTATCTCTTTTTCTGCCATACTGCCTGCTAGTTCATGAGTAGCCATTTGTAAGTGGTGGAGGAAACCGAAATTTAAAAAAAAGCTGGCCATGCGCAACCCATAATAATCTTATTTATTTTTATATCCACCGAGAATTTACGGTACGGTTCGTTTTTTCCTTGTAGCGCCTGAACAGACATAACTGCTTGAAAGCCATCAGTGACTCAGTCAGCTGGGCTACTGCAACCCATGAAAATCATATTTGTTATAAAAAGTCCCAAATTACTAAGAATTAATACAGTGAGGTCTTTTTCCTTGTAGCGCCTGAACAGACACAACTGCCTGCAAGCCATCAGCGAGTCGGTCCACAAGTCCAGTTACAGCATCACTCAGGTCGGGATCCCCGATCTACGGCACTTCATGTACAAAGCCAAGAGTACCGCGCAGTACACCAGTCCATGCATGGAGGCCCCCTACAACACCGAGGAGGAGCAGGAGAGACTGTTCGCGCTCTACCAGTACCTGCATCAGAGGATACACAGCACAGCCAGACCCCTCAAGATACTCTACCATGTGGGCGCCTACGAGACGCTACTAGGCTGGGTAAGCACAGCACTACGAATATGAAAATATATCCATACACCCAGATATGTATGTATATATATATATATATATATATATATATATATATATATATATATATATATATATATATATATATATATATATATATATATATATATATATATATATATTTATATATATATTTATTTATATATATGACAAAGGGTTAGTGATAGGGTAAAAAAAAGTTGAATCCACACTCATACCAAGGTCCAGAAAATCCTGCAAACTAAGCAAGGTCCATAAATGGCTGTTATCTTTTTCGGCCTACTGTTGTGGTCACTTAGGGGGATAAGGGAGTAGATGGCTAGATTTCTTTACCCAGCCTGTGAACGCTGTGATACTGAGCAGTATCTCATGATTGGCAAAATTCTAGGCTTTTGATTGGTCAATTGGAGGTTAATATGAGGCTGTATTAACCTCTCAGAATCCTATATTAACCTCCCAGTATTCTTATACTAACCAGCTGCTTTTTAGGTTAGGGAGAGTTGAGCATTGCATCAAATGATTATGCCCATGATGCAATTCCCAATTCTCCCTACCCCCTAAGTGCATGATGCAATCACCGATTCTACCAAACATTGCAGGATGGCTGCCCCAGTAGCAGACAATGCTCTGCTGCTAGAACCAAATTGTATTTAAGTATGTATGTTCATTTTTATTACCTATGCAGATGTCGAGGGGCAATCATGAGATAAATTCGTTATCAACTGTTTTGGAGTATGATACAACTTATATCATGCAATCAGAGGGCTGTATCACCCGAGGCGCAGCCGAGGGTGATACAGCCCTCTGATTGCGAGATATAAGTTGTATCATACTCCAAAACAGTTGATAACTAATAGTATCACAGCATAAGCACTTACAAAAGAAGCAGCTCAAGGAACTGCCATAAAAGGGAAATTATTGGGTCTAGGTCAAGCCAATATTTTTTGTAGGACTAGCAGATTCCTATGATCTCTATGCATCTTTCCTATTTCACTGACTGTGGATTAGTCTCCTGTTTAGGGATTGGTACAGTACTCAATACGATTTCCAGTACCGATATTGAATAGGAAAAATTATTGTATCGAAAAAGTTTAGTATTATATTGTATCGTTTATAAATAGAAAGACTTATAAAATTGACTTGATTGCTACCTGGATGTCTCAGCGCGAATATCTAAAAGAAATTATTATCCAATTTTTAGAGCTGACAGTGCCAAATTAAAATAATTAGGTCCCTTGGAGGCATTTAGTATCATTAAAAATATTGTTAAGGTATCGTACCATTAATGGAAATATCGATATCATATCCTATCGCGAAAATTTCAGAGGTGCCAATTCTTAGAGTTTTAGTGACTTCATTTTGCTTTTGTTCTTTTCAGACGACGTCAGGTTTTGAATTGTATGCAGTTTTCAGCCCACTGGTCACCAAGCCTATCGCCATCAACTCCATCAACAAGCTGCTCAAGTGGATCAAGAAGGAGGAGGACACTCTATTCATTCTCAACGCACCCACCTTTTGATTAATAACCCTTATCCTTAACCCTTCATCCAAAGCACAAGGATGCAAAGATTTTTGATAACGATCTAAACCCTGTCATGTTGGTACTCATTAGAAAGCTCTGGTTGAGTTCTAACATATGAGTTCCCATTTGCCAGGGTTTCAGTGATTTTTCAGCTTTTTTCACATTATTTTGTATTGGCAAAATTAGCCACCAGCAGCATAAGGATTAAATGCTGACACTACTTTCGTCTAAGGCACAAGAACTCAAAAATCTCTGAAAATCATCTAAATCCTGTCATGTTGGTATTCATAGGAAAGCTCTCGTTGAGTTCTGATGTATGAGTACTCATTTGCCAGGGTTTCAGTCATTTTTCAGCTTTTTTCACATTATTTTGTATTGATCAAATTAGCCACCAGCAATTAAAGGGTTAATAACCCTTATCCTTAACCCTTCGTCCAAAGCACAAGGATGCAAAGATTTTGGATAACAATCTAAACCCTGTCTTGTTGGTACTCATTAGATAGCTCTCACTGAGTACTCTCGAATGAGTACCCATGTGCCAGGGTTTCAGTCATTTCTCAGGTTTTTTGCATTATTTTGTATTTCGCAAAAGTAGCCACCAGGCTTCAGAATGAATTATGGGAATATTCTAGAAGTAGTATCTCTTAAGTCATTCCTCTTGGTGGGTCAGCTGATGAGACAAATTTCCCTCTTCCTCTTCATAGCCAAGTTAACCCTTATGCTGCTGGTGGCTAATTTTGCCAATACAAAATGATGCAAAAAAAAACTGAAAATGATTGAAAGAAACCCTTGCAAATGGGAACTCTCTTGAGTACTCGATGAGAGCTATCCAATGAATACCAACATGACATGGTTTAGACGGTTTTCCGAAATCTTTGCGTCCTTGTGCCTTGGATGAAAGTAGTCTCAGCATTCATTGGGACTGAGTTTAACCCATATGCATTTGGAGTACACACATGTTCTGACAACTTTCTGCATAACTTGTATTTGAAATTATGTTCGAAAATCCATTGTCAAACTTAACTGGAACGGAATCTAAAATAACAATCGTATTCTCAATAATCTCAAAATTGATAGTTGTATTGTATTGAATTTTTTTATTGACCAACTCCGAAAGGAGATGAAATTACAGATATAATTTATTATATATATATATTATAAATCAGGAAGTTGACAACAGAAAATGAACATAGAAATGTATAACCAACACATAAAGAACATAATATTGTATTTGAATAAAGTTAATATTAATTGTCAACTAAATGTCAAGGTATTTTTGGTATGTGTCAGACCATGTGTTTGATCCAAATGTGTATGGGTTAAATGTTTAACCATTTATGTCCCAAGAGCCCAAAAAAGGCTCGAATATTTAGGTGATGTCTTTCTTATATTAACAATTTTTGAAAATGTATGAAGGGGAAATGCTATTCACAGAATAATGAACAGTTCCTCTTCATAATGTTGATGAAATCATGCTTTAATTCTAAGTTATTTTCAAGGGTATCACTGATGCTTCTCAAGGAGAATCCTGAGAACCGATGAATAAGGCCTAAAAAAGTTTTTTGTTTCCTGTAACCCGACCCTAACATGTTTTTACTCAAAAAAATCCCTACCTTAAATTTTTTCCGTCCCAACTCCCAATCAACATGAAACATGCATGAAACACACATTTTTGAAGAAAAAAGTCCCTAATGAAAAATTTCACCTACCAACCATTTTTTTGTTTCAGATGGTTACAGGAAACGAACAATTACTTTTTTTAGGCCTTGCATGCCTGTTCATTTTTAGAGTGCTAGGTGCTCAAACTATTATTCTCTCAGATTACTGCGATATCTATACATCTACCTTACATGTACTCTGCTGGATGAACTCATCCTGTGAAAACCCCTCCTTTGAATCACTGCTAGACCACATTTTCACTGTTAGACCCATGGCAGACAAAGGTTGATGTTGCAATATCCATGGTCGGACTGGTAGCCCGATGGTCAGGGGCTTAGCCAGCCTATCTTTTGGACAGGCAGTCACCTAAAAAACTACTTTTTAGACAGGCAACAATTTTTATGAATAAATTTTCAATTTTTACTTTTTTTGATTAACCCTTATGCTGCTGGTGGCTCATTTGGCCAATACAAGATGATGCAAAAACACCTGAAAAATGAACAAAACCCTGGAATATGCTACTCATCTGAGAGTACTCTGTGAGAGCTATCTAATTAATACCAACATGACAGGGGTTAGATGGTTTTCAAAAATCTTTGTGTCCTTGTGCTTTGGACGAAAGTAGCCTCAACAAAGATTTTGAAATCATAAATTTACTCATTTTCACTCATTTCCAGCTCAGTTAGTTATTTGGATATAAAAAATATAGCAATCTTTCTATTAAATTTCAATTTGTGATTTATTTATGGGTTTTTGGTTGTTTCATACATTCATAAAAAGGAGTCATTGAAAAGGAAATTATTTTTAAATTTTCATTATTCTAGTTACAAAAGTGAAATTTGAAAAAATTAGAATGAATTACCAAGTGCTATACTCATCATCTATTGCCTTTATAACCTGTTTTGTTCCTGGAAATGCAATACACCATTGGCATGTACAATGGATTGTTTTGTGTTTTGAAATCGCTCTAAAGAGAAAGAGGGAAATTTCATAATTCATGACCTGACCCACCAAGAGGAATGATCTAAGAAATTATACTTCTAGAATATTCCCATAAATCATTCTGAAGCCTGGTGGCTAATTTTGCCAATACGAAATGATGCAAAAAAACAACCTGAAAAATGACTGAAATCCTGGCATATGGGTATTCATCCGAGAGGACTTGGTGAGAGCTACCTAATGAAAACCTACATGGCAGGGTTTAGATGATTATCAAAAAACCTTGTGGTTTGGACGAAAGATGCCTCAGCATTGGAAGGGTAAGATTTGAAATTAAACAAAACGTAACTTTGTTATATTTAAATACAACACTGATGCTTCAAATGTTAACAAAAAATATAATCGTAGAACCTTGCAAATTATATGTTAGCTATCAGATTTGAAAACAGAACGCCTGTACTTGATGAAGTATGGCACTGTTACTGGGACTGTATAAAACTCATTCTATTGGCAATATGGAAATGTATTTGACACATCTACATATATTTATTTAATTTTCAAATATCATTGCTCTCACATTTCATGAATCATAGGTGAAATTATGCACTCATTAAAGGGAAAGTTTTAGCATCCAATACAGGTGAACTTGGATATGACCGACCACTGTACAATGGATTTTTTGCATATGATGGACGATATGCTTGGTCCCAATCCGATGCATATCAAGTATTTGTCATATGTATACGACGGATTTTGTATATGACGGACCAAATTTCCTGGTCCCATTGAGTCCGTCATTTCCAAGTTCACCTGTACTTGCACTTACATAATAGCCATTTCTCAGGTTTGAACGTGTTAGTTAAAAGGTTAAAAAGTCAAACCCTTTGAGGTTTGAAAGAGATTGGTCAGAAAAAGATTTATCTTGTTTAGAGATTAAGAAGAAAAATATGGAGGGGTATTTGAATTTCTGGAGCAGAGAGATTGCAAACTTAGGTTAACCCATTAATGCCTGCAGTAACCAAAAAAGGTCTTGATTATTTGGCAATACCCTGTAGGCAAATGCATACTTGTGGAAGTATTTGAAGGAGAAACATTATTTAGCTGTCAAGAAATGACTTTCCTTCAACTATTTTGGGAATTTAACATCGACTTTATTTAATAAAATAGTATCTTATTGACACTGTAGCCCTGGTGGTGCCGTGACCAGGCAGGTCTGGTCTTACAGTACAGTGATCCTGGAAATCTGGCATGACTAGGGGTTCTCCAGGCATGAAAGGGTTAACTCATTCTCATCTGAAGTGCATATAAGTCTATACAACTTAAAACATAAATCTGCAAATAGACTTATGTTCAAATAGTATTTCAATAGGAATTGTTAAACAAATAATAGCAATAACTTCCAGTTAGATATTTCCCATGATTGCGTTCATTCATTAAAGGACAATTACACCATTGGCTGCTAATGACAAGTGTGTACCAAACAACCTAATATAAGTTATTAATAGACTAGAATGGCCGCTCTCAGTACCTCCATTTCTTGTGTGTTAGGATGGGTTTAAACAGAAATGTACTTCTTGTATGAAGGATGGCAATGGTGGGAACTTGGGTTTAAGTAGAGAATACTCTAAGAAACTATTTGGGCCTATTTTTCATTCATGGTGTAATTGTTCTTTAAGAAATTTCCTTGTCTGTCAGATTTTGAAAATACTTCAGAAGTGAATGGATTAGATACCTCTTTTGTGGGACATGTGTGTTTCTCACCTGCTCCAAGCAAGCATTCTACATAGAAAATGAATTAACCCTTATGCTGCTGGTGGCTAATTTGGCCAATACAAAATGATGCATAAACCTGAAAAATTACTGAAAACCTAGCACATGGGTATTCATCTGAAAGGACTCGGTGCGAGCTGTCCGATGAATACCAACTTGACAGGGTATAGATGTTTTTCAAAAATCTTTGAGTTCTTGTGCTTTGGATGAAAGTAGCATCAGCATTGGAATGGTTAAGACATTTCCTTATCTGTTAGGTATTGATAATGCTTCAGAAGTGAATGAATTAGATATCTCTTTTGTGCGAAACAAATGTTATTTACCTGCTCCAAGCCAGCATTTCACGATAAAAAAATGAATTAAGGTCCAGGATCCATGCATGGTTAAAGTGTATGTTCCAGTTTGAAAATGGTTTAACCCATTAATGCTCACTGTGGACAAAAGCAGCCTCACAAATTCGCTGAGAACCTGCAGGCGAAAGCAAAGTTTGGAAATATTTGATGGTGAAACGCCAGTCAGAACATTACCTAAAACTCTCCTTCAAATATTTTGTCTATTCATTTCCAATTTTGAAGTTATCGTCAAAAGTATTATAGATCCAGACGGCAATGTCTGCAGGGACTCATAAGCATTAATGGGTTAAGGTGCAAGATCTTGAAAGTGGAATGAAAACTTTAATCACAATTCAAACATGGGAGGTCCTTGGTACATGCTTGGTCCAAGCATGTATTCCAGGTTGAAATATGATGTGAGATGCAATATCATAAATATGGAATGAAAACCTTGGTCAGGATTAGGGTTGCATACTGTTAACACGAAACGGTACGATACTTATACCGGCGAAACGATACCAGTGGTATCGGTATCATTAACAGTGAAACAGTACTTTTTTCATGGCCTTGTTACGAGTTTCAGTCGCTAAAATGTATGGTTCTATTGCTCAATTCTCTATTGTTTAAGACTCAAGTATCAACATAGTAGTTACAGAGAATTGAGGAACAGAGCCAAGGAACAATGATGAAACATATTAACGCCACCAATCCCTATGTTAGCAGGTCCGGTTAGATCCCCTGATCGGGTGAAATCTCCCAATCGAGATAATCCTCCCGATCGTGATACATTGTCAATTATTGAGACGTGGCCGCAAAACACTAATTACTTAAAGATTGAGCACTTCAGCCCCCTGGTAGCTGCTGAGCTGGTATTTCCTCAACTCCCAGACGTCTGGGCAGCCTTGAGCTTACTCAATATATTTCCCTGCAGGCCATTGACTCCGTTTACGTGCATTGCCGGGACACCCTGACAGGAAAACTTTAATAAAATCAGTTTCAGACATGGGATTCTGCTTAAAGTCAGTAATCCCATAGTTAATAAAGATATTATTAACGTCCATTTCCGATTTTTATTTTGGATGAGTGCTTTTCGGAAGGTCAACAGTAAAAGTTGACCTTCCCATTTAGATTGAATACTATACCCCGAACGGGATACTTATCCCTAACGGGAAAAAACGTGGTTTGAAAAAAGTATCCTGAACGGGGTACCCATGTCACATGATGTGAACTCTTCAGAAGGGAGGTAAAGATTATTGAGCTGGAGAATCATCCCGATCGGGAGATTTCTTGGTACAATGTATCGGTCTGGAGAAATATCCCGATTGGGAGATTTCACCCGATCGGGTGATCTAACCAGACCTTATTTAGAACTTGTATATACAGAAAGAAAGGCTTGTATCATAAACGAAAAGGTGCCTTTTAGCACCGGTTCTCAACGAAATGGTTAAATGTCGGTACCTGTGTACCAGTATGCAACCTTAGTCATTATCCAAACATTGATCATGCCTGATTCATACTCTGTTCATGCATGGTTTCCGAACAGTTGATGGTCTAAGATAATAGAAGGGTGAGCCCCAATAGCTGAATCTTGTCAGGCGTGGTCATTGACAGCTTCCTGTCTCTCACCTCCGGCTGGCATGTAAAACAGTTACCAGTGACTTTTGGCTAGTCAGTGGTTTTCCCCAGGTACTTCGGTTTCGTCATCTTTGACAGCTGGCCAGTCAAGATTCAGCTTTGATTTGGCAGGAAATGTGAGGATAATCATAAATCCAGGTTTAAGAAATTTGGAATAAAACATGGGTATGAAATTCTTACCCTTGTTCCAAACATGATATGATATGACTGACAGAGGAATTTATCAAGTTTCAATAAATTATATGTATATATTGGCTTAAGAATAAAAAACATGATATATAAAGATTTGGTTTAGTTTTTATAAGATGATGAGTGAATGTTTGTGAATATGTCATGCACTGACTACCTTTTAATCATGGATATAAATATAACGGTGCTAAAGGGATGTCATCCAGCTCTATGCTTTTGATGTATTTATCTGCCCTCTTTTGGTCAAGATGGAAATTAAACTCAGTTTCTCTCAATGTGTCAAGGCTAACGCACAGGAACTTGATCCAGATGTTTGATTCGTGACTGTATAAGCTTACTATTAACCCCTTTGATGCTGGTTCCTTATTTCGCCAATACAAAATGGTGCAAAGACCTGAAAATTGACTGAAACCCTGGCACATGGGTACTCATCTCCAAGGTGTCTAACTGTCGCACCAGGGGAGGTTTTTCGCAAAACATGACCAATTGAGCATTTCAGATATTTCACTTGAGTTATATTGCTAAAAATTGTATTCAAAAACTGGTGAACTCCATTTATTAATAGTCTATTGATTGGTCTTAGTCTTCACAAATTGTAATAAAAGTATATATAGTAGTGTCACCAGGTGAAAACATTCATAGCTATTACTGTACCATGATCACCAAAAGGTCTTGTGCTCCAGGACAGGTCAACTGTATTTCATTTTGCTCCTATCCACTGAGAAGAAATTTCGCTTCCATGGTACTTATGAGAAGACCTTGTCAGTGATTGGAGATCAACCCAAATATTGTGTGGTCTAAATAATCTCGTGCTGAAAGTCTAGGGTGCACATTAAGGTTGAAGCATGTGGAGCACTAACTGCTTTCCTTTTCATCTTCGATAAGCTTACTGTTATTTACATAAAAAACACTTACACATGACTTGAATATCAATGATTTATTAAAAAATAAAATATGTATAGCATGGCATTTGACTGGTAATATACATACTAGATACTCAGATACCAACAATGCATTCTCCAAAACAAGTACTTGTAAATGAGGAATCAATACAAACGATAAAACAATACAATAAACCACAATAAGCAATTGTCATTCCAAAGAATCACATTCTCAATAAAGTTTTCAGTCTTCAAATGATTCATTGAAACATCAATTGCTCCTCTCCATTTCCTTAATTCTCAGTTCTGCTCAGTAACATTCACCTAAACAATAGTTAGGCATGATTATGGAACACATATTAAAACACATATCATTACATAAGAGTATGTCTTCTCAATCACATCTCACATTAGCACTCTTCAGTATC
Source organism: Maea johnstoni (assembly GCA_963942565.1). Taxonomy (NCBI): domain Eukaryota; kingdom Metazoa; phylum Annelida; class Polychaeta; order Spionida; family Magelonidae; genus Maea; species Maea johnstoni. The sequence continues at coordinate 48,868,581 of OZ012687.1, forward strand.
CTCCACATAAACAATAGTTTTGCAAGATCACAATATACACAATACAATAAATAACAATGCAAGGAACAAGGTACAGTAACATCAATCATAACCACACCTCACAAAACGCTAACCTCTTCTTTTAAGCAGCTTCATGACTAGTAATATCCACATACACAATAGTTTAGCATGATTACAACATATACATAAACAGGTAACAATGCATATTCCAGAATAAGTGCTTGTCATCATAAGAATCCAGTTCTCAGTAAAAACCAATCTTCACAATATCTCACAACCCAACATCCCACACAGTGCTTCCCATCAACATACACCCACACTAGTAGGCATGATTAAAACAAACAGAATGAGGATAACAATACCTCTTCTCAAGAACATTCATTTTGCATGATCAATAGTTAATCATCTCATCTTAATATTCCCTAAGATGTTGGAATGATGAAAAACTACAGATATAACAAAAATCCGATAAGTTCCCCCTGCTGCCAAATCCCTGGATAACTATTCTACCCTTAAGTGCAGTCAAACCTGCTTATAAAGACCAGTCCCTTAATTCGAAATTACTCTAAATGAAAAAGAAAACGTGGAAAAAGATCATTCCAATAATTTGTTGAGACTGCTTGACCATACTGTTGTTATTAGGTCAGTGGTCTTCATAAGCAGGTTTGACTGTATTATGGGTAAAACTACAGAGTTCTTAGACACGACTTCTCAGGCGCTGCATGTGCCGCCTGATGGATTTCTTCAGGCGGCACCAGCGTCCATGTTTCTTTGTTGGTTGTGGTTGTACTTCCAGTGCGTCGTGGAATTCTTCCTCTTCCTCCTCAGCGAAAAGCTCGCTGATGCCTAGCTCCAGGGCTTCCATCAGAGGGTCTGTTAGAACCTAGAAAACAAAATCAGTCAAAACATGATCGAAAAGCAATCTATCGAAAGTCACAATGCTAATATAAATGTCCAGACAGTCGGCTCGAGGCTAATGTAATGGACTTCTCTGTGGAATTACTGATGAGCTACTACAGTTTGTCTTTGATTATCGTTTGGCTATCTTTGAGTATTTGTGCTTTTCTTTTTCTCAAATTATAACAGGTTTTGAAAAACGTATAGGGCTTCTTCTGATTAAAGTCTTACCTTGAGTGTTGTTGTCATCACCGGCAGGCCAAAGTTGGGTCCAGCCAGCACATGGTTCGGCCCTGCCTCCCAGCGGACCACTTCCTTGTCCCTATTTACAACGCACCACTTGAATGCAACCATCTCGTCTGTTGGTAGGGGGAAAACGAAACGCCATGATCCTGCTCCGTGTGTACCAGGGTATGCATATCGTGGTCGTGTTGTATCCCAGTTGCTGAGGGCATCAATATTTCCCAGGACAGCCAGCCTCTCTCCCTTTGCCAGGTGGTATTTGGTGTTGAAGGCAGTGACTATGGTAGCCATGTTGGCAAACTTGGTTATCAAATAGCCAACACTTTTACCTAGAGACCATGGAATGTCTAGGTCGATTGGTGTATAGCCACCCTTCTTTCCTTTTGCTGAAAAAAAAGTAAGATAGATTAGAAAATTTTGAAAAAATATCTTCATTTTTTATAAATAAGTTGCAGTCACACAGATTTAAAGGGAAGCCGCTGGGTTATTCCAGTCTTGAAAAAAGAAAGGCATCTCCGCCCAGCGATCATTCTTAGTATTGCACACTTGCCTACTCCCATCTTACCTAAGACTGGGCCACTTGAAGAATGAAAGTCCAATTTAGTTTAAACATTTCTGGGCAAAACTATTTGACCACAGCCTTTACCATTTAGCAGTACCCTTCTACAGTACAGACATTTAATTCCTGCACCGGTCGAACGGATGTCTGCCAGTGCCTGGTCATACAAACACCAAAAAAGTAAAAAAATTAAGCCAAGCAAATCAATGACCCACATAGCTTGCGAATCAAAGCTACATTCGGTTGTGAGGTTATCCATGCCCAGGAAACTGGGTTGCAATCGGCTGTGCGGTCGTGTATTATGCTCGGGCTGACCACACATTTAGTGCAGGAATTAAATTTAGCACTGTAAAATGCAATGTGAGAGATGTTTTCTGTCTTTTTGTGTCGCTTCCCCAGCATAGATGTGAGGGCCTTGAGAAATACTGCTAGAAAGGTTCAATTGGTAATACACCAGTCAATTGAAACCCATGAGGGGGGCGGGGATGGCCGGGTGGTGTCGGACTTATTCAGATTAGTACACCAAAATGCTGGGGACATCAATAATTACATAATAAGTAGAATGAGGCTGATAGGCCGGTGCACAGGGCAGGCATACTGAATACTAGTACCCCTAAAATCCTTTAAAAAATATATTTTATATACAGTGTACTTGTTTTTGATTAGCCCAATTGGCCATCAAACAGTAGGCAAACAAATGAAATCTGCAATGAATATGGGTAGTAAGAAATTACCCTTTGTTTTTATAAATATTAGGAAAATTACAAGAATTTTAACAAAAGCAAAAAACGCATTGGGGATTTGTGGATCTCGTAAAATTTGGAAGATAGCACTTTAATCATATTACCTGCCAGAAATATCTAAAAATAACTTTAGAATTGGTTAGGTTTTGATTTTAACTTAGAATGTGCCTGCAACTGTTCAAATCAACACAATCAAAGTTATGTTTTCAAATTCATTTTCCATATTTTAATGCCCAAATGGCTAGCAAATATGGCTCACAAAATGTGCCCCAGAGGTGGGGGATTAGTGACCAAAAATGTGCCCTGGGGGTGAGGACTGCAAAATAGGGCAAAGGGTCAGCACACTATCCCCACCCCCATCCCCCTCCCTGGGATTCAATTGACTGGTGCATAAGAGACTGCCTTCAATTTTGAAGGGCTTTCTCAATTATTTAGAGTATTAATAAAGCACTGATTATCTGATGCGTAAACCAACGAAACTCTTTTTGTATTATGAAAAGAAAGCGAGGTCTTTCAGAGTAGAGACACTTTGTTTGAATGTAGTTCAATACTGTTGAACCTTACATTATGCAACGATATCTTATGCACCATTCAATGGAATCACCTGGAGGGGGAAGGGCGGGAAATGGCCGGGTGGGGTCGGGCTTATCCAGTTTTATACACCACAATGCTGCCCCACGGGGTGGGAACATCAATAATTAGTAGAACGAGGCTGATATTACGGGGCACAAGGCGGGGATGGTGATTACCCCCTAAATTCTCCTTAAAAATAGCATATGTATTTGTTTTTGATCAGCCCAATCGGCCGTACAACTAGTGGGCAAACAAATTAAACTAAGTCTTGTCATTATGATACGACTGGCCAAATATGGCAAGTATGAAATTATCTTTTTTTACAAATATCTACCTGAAATATCTAAAGAAAAAATAGAGAATTGATTAGTCTTTTTGAATTTATTTCAGGATGTAACTGCATCTGTGCAAGTCAACAGAATAAAAGTTAGGTTTTCAAATTCATTTTCCATATTTTAATGCCCAAATGGCTAGAAAATATGGTTCGCAAAATGTGCACCAGGGGTGGGGATTAGTGACAAAAAATGTGCCCTGGGGGGGGGGGGGGGGGGGGGGTCAGGGTCTGTGCAAAATAAAGCAGAAGGTCGCCGGTACACTATCCCCACCCTTCCACCCCAAACACCCCCTCCCCTCCTGGGATTCAATTGACTGGTGCATTATTGTGAATTTTCTGTTGTACTAGCCCCGCTATACCATATCACAAATCAGTAAAAAGGGTGCTAGGGTTTCGGTACTGAACTGGGTTTGAATGATGCAATTGACTATGCATTTTACAGCCGCATAACTTGTCAGTCAAATAACGCTTTTGATCGAACTAATAGATTGAAATAACTAGTAGTCAAACTTGTGCCAATCAGTACTATAGTCTGATGTTCATGCTATCGAGCGAAATCAAGGAGTTCAGAAAGAAGGTAGGGTATATTGATAAAAGACACAGGGCTCCTAAGAGGTTTGCTAGGTTTGGAAAGGAAATACGATTTTTTTGTAACAAAAAGAGGTGAAAAATGTTCTGCGAAATTTGGCTCAGACAGACTAGTCAACGCGTTACCCCGCCCGACACTTAAAACATACACACAAGCCTCTGCCAGGCTCATAGAAAAGCGAATGAATTAAATGGTTTAGAATCGAATGCAATATACTTTAAATCCCAATGTGTTATGAAGATGCTTGTGTGTTTCAGGCATTCATGTGTGCGCTATGACCTACAGTACAGACATTCCTGCACCAGTGGACCAGACGTCTGCCATTAAAATGCCTGGTTGACAACTAGGGGTTGTACAAACACCCATGTATAACATGTCAAAAAAAAGCAACGCACATCTAAGACCCACGTTACATCTTGCAAGTCAAAGCTACATTCAATTGTGAGGTCATCCATACATCCAGGCCCCGGAAAATGGTTGGAAATCGGGACTTGAGGTCGTGTATCATGCCTAGGATGCCCACGCATATAGTGCAGGAATTAAATGGCGGCACTTTAGGGCACGAAAATCGCATATAGGCTCTCAAGATATCCCTCCATATGTTATGTAATAACTCACTTATCTAAATATTGATACTTACCCATTTTGGTCGAATTAACTTATACTCTTTCCTAAAAAAGGTTTCCGCTGCAACTTCGCAATTCAGAAGAAACGTCAAGTAGAATGTGTAATCACTATCTAATGAAGAAACGTCAAGTAGAATGTGTAATCACTATCTAATGAAGAAACGTCAAGTAGAATGTGTAATCACTATCTAATGAAGAAACGTCAAGTAGAATGTGTAATCACTATCTAATAAAGACGCGTAATCACATACGGGTATGTCATCACTAAGGAATCACTAAGGGTGATTGTTTTCTAGCTAGCTGAACTGTGATTGGACAACGGGGATCACGTGACTTTGTCAATGAAGCTTTTAGATATCAACAATGCATGCAACACCAACCAACCAACCAACCAACAATTGCGAGGTGAACAGTGCCATCACGTATTGTTGGGCATTGTTGACAGTCTGTGGAGTACCAGATACGTACTCTTCACGCTTATAGTCGCTTTGTTATATATAGTTATCTAGCCACTCCCTATTCCAAACGCACTTCCATCAAATCACGACTATCAGTATTGAACTTTAAAGTTAGCTTTTTATCGGTTCAATGTTAATCTTTCGCCTGAAATGATATTTTCCGTGTTAAACAAATGGGCGAGAGGGGTTTTGATATTGCTATGTTAAGAAGATATCTTTCTTATTTTACACCCTGTCAGTGATTCGCATCTTTGCGATTCATTTTTTTGAGGATGATAAGAACTGAATGATTTGCAATGGAAGTGTGACCACCCTAGGGGCTACCCCTACGGCTCGGTGGTGTCACCACAATAAATCTGGGTCCCTCCTCTAGGCTCTGTTACCCTATTTCCTCTATCCACCACATATATCACGTATCACGATTCTGTCTAAAATAACAGAAAAGTGGCATCGACAACAACAACATCTAGATAGAGCGACACCCTTAATATCAAAATAAAACGTTTATTACCCAAAAAAGAAGCGGAAATGGGAGACCTTGTTTGGTACAGAAGAAGTCGGTAGCGTACTCATAGTTGATATGCCATTTTAAAAGAAAATCTTCATTCTTTGTACGCAACCTGCATATTTCCCGTTGTTCTAGGTAATTAAACTAACAACATTAATGAAGTATGCGTATCTGTGCCCGATGTCGCGCCAATACATACGTGTAGTTGCTTAGGTTTTGATATATGGAGGTTTAAATATGCATACCCTATTCAACTGTATGCACTCTGCAAGTATCCTGACACTGTAAACAAGGTCATGGCAACACTAAAGCCTTGATTGACTGTTGCAGAGGACGATAAGCCAATGTTGCTAGCTAGTTAATTTCGATTTTATAAAAAGAAATCCTTAATAATCAGTTATATCCTGTAACCATGGATAGATAAGTCTAAACGGTTAGCCTGCATAACTCTTCCAATGCTGAGGCTACTTTCGTCACAAACAAAAGTACAGATTTTTCGAAACCTTCTAAACTCTGCCATGTTGGTATTCATTGGATAGCCCTGGCCGAGTACTCTCAGATGAGTACCTATGTGCCATGGTTTCAGTCTTTTTTTCATTTCTTTTGCATGATTTTGTATTGGCCAAATTAGCCACCAGCACCAAAAGGGTTAGGGGACCAGTTGCATCAACGTGTTTACGGATTAGGCATAGACTTAGTATGTAAATCCATTGTCTACAACAATAGCAATGATTGTTGTAGACAATCAAGGAATAACGAAAGAATGCCGACACCAGTTATTTTATCAATTGTTGGGAGACGTCTCATTGTTGCGTATATCAAGGGAGTAAGGCACGAGTGACGTGAACGTCAACGGTGGGTGGAGCATTTATCCCGCCGTAGCTTACTGTTAAATGAGTTATCTATCACTTTTCCACTCTGCGGGCAAAGATGACGACAGGGTGGATTAATTAGATTATAATTACGTTATTCGATGGGTAAGGAAGAGTGAATAGACATTAATAATGATAAGCCATGGGGTTGATACTAGGTTTACACTATTTGATGTCTGCCCTCATCTCGGCTCTTGATGAATGGAATCTTATCACAAATTACTCTTGCAATCCCCCCTCATTCAGGATGCAATGAGAGAGAGAGAGAGAGAGAGAGAGAGAGAGAGAGAGAGAGAGAGAGAGTAGGTTTTCTGTATATATTGAGATGATCTTGGACAGTGAAGGAGCTATTGGATACTTTGGTTCATAAGAAGGTCCTCACTATAGAGCATATAGTAATTGGTCTCTCGTTACATACCCATTCTTTTATTCATACAAAAACAGACAGTTGATGAAATTGGAGAGAGAGTATTCCAAGAATATACATGTGTTTTCTTCATTGTGATTTACATAGTGGCGTGTAACGACACGTGATTAATGTGTTTGTGTTCGAATTCCGGGGTTTGTGTTGATCAAACATCTAGCAGCATATGTCTGTAGTGCCTAGATATACCTGGCCTTGTGATCTAAACGTTGCCACTAACTGCCAACAGTCCCTCACAACTGCCCGAATTCGCATACTACTTGGGCATGCGAGAATGCTACCAGTGACTCGGGGTTAGGCGGTGATTTCCGCCGGGTACTCCGGTTTCCTCCACCAGTTACAATAAGCCAGTCACGATTTAGCCGCATTATGGCATAACTTTAACGAAAATCGAAATTCCATAAAAATGCCTAGAAAACGAGCTGCACATAGCTATTTGTTTTAAATGTTATTTTCATAAACTAAAAATCAGAGAAAAAACAATCAATACACAATTCAAATTTCTTTTTTTTTTTAGTTTGAGTTTACGCCTAATTTCAAAATTATTCGCAAATTATTCTCATTGATAACGTGTCCACAATTTGCCGATCTAGCCTTTATCAGAATATTCTGAATATTTATTTACCGACTGATGACATGTTACCAGTGACTTGATACACTTTGATATTATTTATACAGTACCCATGGGAGGAGTGACGCTGGACAGAGCGGCACACCTGCCTGGTTTTAATCACATTATAATTAATTACGTTATTAGATGGGTTAGGGAGAGTGAATTAAACATTATAATGATAATTAGCCATGGAGGACGAGTTGGCACTATCCTAGTTTTACACTAGTTGGTGTCTGCTCTCATCTCGGCTCTTGATGAGTGGAATCAAAAACCAGCCACCTGACAGTATTAATTACAAATTACTCTTGCAATCCCTCATTCAGGATGCAATAACTGTGTTTATGTGTCCTTCTTTTACCCACCGGGACTTCCTTAATACCTTTTAATGTTATATTTTTGCTGATCTGAAGCTTTTCAGAATTAATGGAATCTTAATTTACTGATAGCGTCTGTAAAAAGTAAATACCGGCACACTAAAATCATTATAAAATTTGGAATAAAACTTTTGGGTATGAAATTCGTATCGTAGTTTCCAATATGATATAATGAGGCTGACAGAGGAATTTATCAACTTTCAATAAATTATATGTATATATTGGCTTAAGAATAAAAAAGATTATATATAAAGACGCCATTTATCTTTATAAGATGATGAGTGAATGTATTGTATGTACTGACAGCCTTTTAATGTATTTACCTGCCCCTTTTCAGTCAAGATGGAGACTAAACGCCGATTCTCTTAATGTGTCAAGGCCAACGCACAATTATGTTTGATCCATGATTTTATCAACTGCTGGTTGCTAATTTCGCCAATACAAGATGATGACAAAGAAAGATAAATGACTGAAACCCTGGCCCATTGATACTTATCTGAGAGTACTTATCTTAAAACTAAATTGCCGCACCTATGTTGAAATTTTATAGGCACTTAATGAAGGCCCTACCAACGATCAGATCCTGTTGAGTATTTATTTACTTAATCCAACCACGGGTTGGTCTAACTGTTGGAAATATGACTGCATTCCTGGCCAAAGTAAGTGTGTTATATTGAAGGGGTTGTGTTAGCACTTCATGACAATATTCAATGCGTTAATTCCTGAATAGTGATTTTCTCGTGTCAATGTATTGGGGTATTTAATTTTGCTCATATCCACTGAAAAGAAATTTCGCGTCCATGGTACTCATGAGAAGACCTTTTCAGTAATTGCAGATCAACCCAAATGTGAAGTGGTCTAAACAATATAGTGCTGAAAGTCTGGGGTGCACATTAGGTGTGAAGCATGTGGAGCAGCTTTCCTTTATCATCTTATATAAGCTTACTGCAATTTACATTAAAAAGAAACACTTACACATACCTTGAATATCAATGATTTATTAAAAATATAATGTGTATAGCATGGCATTTGACTGGTAATATACATACTAGATATTTAGATACTAACGATGCATTCCCCAAAACAAGTACTTGTAAATGAAGAATCAATACAAACGATAAAACAATACAATAAACCACAATAAGCAATTGTCATTCCAAAGAATCGCATTCTCAATAAAGTTTTCAATCTTCAAATGATTCATTGAAACATCAATTGCACCTTCTCTCCAATTCCTTAATTCTCAGTTCAGCTCAGTAACATTCACCTGAACAATAGTTAGGCATGATTATGGAACACATATTAAAACACATAGCATTACATAAGAGTATGTCTTCTCAACCACATCTCACATTAGCACTCTTCAGTATCCCCCACATAAACAATAGTTCTGGAAGATCACAATATACACAATACAATAAATAACAATGCAAGGAACAAGGTACAGTAACATCAATCATAACCACACCTCACAAAGCACTAACCTCTTCTCTTAAGCAGCTTCATAACTAGTAATATCCACATACACAATAGTCTAGCATGATTACAACATATACATAAACAGGTAACAATGCATATTCCAGAATAAGTACTTGTCATCATAAGAATCCAGTTCTCAGTAAAAACCAATCTTCACAATATCTCACAACCCAACATCCCACATCCACAGTGCTTCCCATCAACATACACCCACACTAGAAGGCATGATCAAAACAAACAGAATGAGGATAACAATACCTCTTCTCAAAAACATCCAATTGCATGATCAATAGTTAATCATCTCATCTTAATATTTCCTAAGATGTTGGAATGATGAAAAACTACAGATATAACAAAAATTTGTTCCCCCTGCTGCTTAATCCCTGGATAACTATTTTACCCGTAAGTGCAGTCAAACCTGCTTATAAAGACCAGTCCCTTAATTCGAAAGTACCCTAAATGAAAAAGAAAACTTGGAAAAAGTTCATTCCAATAATTTGTTGAGACTGCTTGACCAAACTGTTGTTATTAGGTCAGTGGTCTTCGTAAGCAGGTTTGACTGTATTATGGGTAAAACTACAGAGTTCTTAGACACGACTTCTCAGGCGCTGCATGTGCCGCCTGATGGATTTCTTCAGGCGGCACCAGCGTCCATGTGTCTTTGTTGCTTGTGGTTGTTCTTCAAGTGCGTCGTGGAATTCTTCCTCTTCCTCCTCAGTGAACAGCTCGCTGATGCCCAGCTCCAGGGCTTCCAGAAGGGGATCTGTTTGAACCTAGAAAACAAAATCAGACAAAACATGAAAAGCAATCTATCGAAAATCACATTGTAATTTAAATCTCCCAACAGTCATGTGAAAAGTTGTAGCGAACTGTGTGTAATGGTTTTCCTTAGGTAGTCTGCTTCACTTTACTGTTAACAACTGTCTGGGCATGATTTAATCCTCAATGTCTGAAAAAGTTAGACATACCACTTTTTATTAGAAAATCCTTACCTGCTCTCATTGGAAGCTATCCCCAGGGCTTGCTCTGGTTACCCAAAAGGAGGCTCTGTTTTGGAGGTCTTGTCCTAATGGAAAGGCCCCCAGACGTCCATAGACAAAGGCTAACTAAATAATAGACTAGTCGGATTTTGGGGAAATCAGACTTCAATAAGCATTTTTGAGTAAAAGTTGGCAACCAAACATTTTAACACAATTTGAGGGTGCCGAATTCAATGAAATGGGATGTCACCGTCTACGATGCTTGTGTCACCCACAATTGCGGAAAACAAAATGGCCGCCGTACAGTAATTGTACCACACATGCTACACATACTGTGCCTCACCACTCAACATTTCAGACCATGTTTGCTGAGAAAGTGATTTTTTTGTTGTTTTAACACCATACCAATATAGAAACTGTGAAACAATCACTACTAGCAACATTTTACAATTTCAAATACATGCTGCGCTTACCAATTCACCCTATCACAAGCAAATATGTACTTTGGGTCATAGGAGGATGATGATGTGGCCGCACCAGTTCTGATTGGCTCATGTTACAGATTTGTGGACTATATTATAATATTTATCTATTCAATTCTCATGATTTATTATTTCTTGGTCATTTGTTTGAATATTTTTGGATTTCCTGTAAGTATAAGGCTTCACTTGACATATTTTTAGTTGGAGAATAGTATACCTCATCAAATGCCCTCAACCTTCTTGTGGGTATCATATAATAGGTGTGGCCACATACATGCTACTTGCCAATAACTGATATGAGCTTTACATCTTGGGGTTGGGGGAGGGGTGGGGGTTGGGGGATCTGGATATTGATATTGTAGGTGTTCTCTTCTGAGAGGCATTTGCAGAGCAAGTTTGTGTATAAAGTAATATGAAACTTATGTATGAGAGGTCTACCTTAAGATTTTTAGGAAGGTCAAATTTTGGTCCTGGAATTTAGAAAGTAGAAGCAGATTAATTCTGGCACGAGCACCGCGGCAGCAGCGGTATGCGAAAGCATGCCGTCCATGGTAGGCGGGTCTGGGGGCATGCTCCCCCAGAAATCTTTTTAAAATTAGGTGCTCTGAGGTGCATTTTTGGACACTTTCAAATGAAATAGAACAAAGAATAGTTGTAAAAACTGATTTTTTTTAAGGGGGCATTATTCTCTTTGCAGGGTCAGTATGCGACACAAGCTGTCCATAGTAGCGGGGTCTGGGGGCATTTTTGAAAATAAGGTGCTCTGAGGTGCATTTTTGGACACTTTCTAATGAAATAGAACAAAGAATAGTTGTAAAAAAGCTGATTTTTTAAGGGGCCATTATTCTCTTTGCAGGGTCAGTAAATGCTTCCCTAAATATATATATGCCCAAAAGTTTTGAAAAAATTAGGTCCAATTTGTTTGCAGTTATTCATTTTCAAAAGCCAGATGGCATATATGCTCTGAGATGTATTATCAGGGCAATCCTGCAAGCAAAATTGGTAATTTATAATTAGAAAACGTTTATTTAATGACAAATTTCATTTTTAAAATGTGTCATTGAAGAAAACTACTGAGGATCAATGCAGGCAGCCCATTTGCTTTAGTATATTAAAAGTGTTTAAAGGGTATAAAACGGCGACTTTCAACTCTGAGATTGAACTCCCTATGGGATTGAGCTGCTAATTGGGTCACCGATGTCAGGCATCCATTGTTTGTTGGTATGATACAACAAATATGACATCCCTGTGGCCCAAATTTTCCACCCCACAGGCTGTGGGGTGGAATATTTGTATAATGTGTCTGCCACACAGGCCATAGTACACCTGTAAAGTTGGTATTCCCATATTGTTACATAATGATCCTACAGTACTATTTTTATCTGTAATATCATGTTTCTTTTGATTATATTTGTTGATTATATTTGTAATTTCCAACTTATCAAAGTATGCTTCTGTAACTATGAAGTGGAAGTTATAGTACATAAACATACATACACGCGAGCTGATGCCTTTGAAATTATCTTTGAAATTAAAATTTTAATTGTTGTCACTGCCATATTCAGGACTATAGTCTGTCTGACTCGAGTTTGGAAACCGCTTTTTCCATTTTTTTGTGACTAGTGTTTTTGCTCGAGTGTTTGTATTATTGGCAATGGGCAACTTTTACAATGAGACCAGTCACATAATGAGCAAAATCAACATTTTGCGGAAACTCCAAGTTGAAACAAAAAGTTTATACAAAAGAAAAGGGTTAACACTCACATTAATGGATACTTGGCAAATGTAGATCCGCTTTATTCTGCTGTGGGCTCCTAGATATTTCAAACTAGGGGCCCCAAATTAGTATGTATAATACCCCAAAATTCGGTTTTTGACCACTAATTTTTGTCAAAAGACCTTTTCGGGCCCCTAGCCTGAAATCTAAGTGTCAGAACCTGGAGGGTCAAAGCACGTCTGTCCCCACGGGTAGTTATCAGGGAAGAGAGCGAGAAGGCTGTTATGTGCAAAAGAACCAGCCTTCTCGTCTCTGCCCAATTTTATTGCTTGGTGTCGGGTTTACCCAGCAAGGGATAGCAGTGCTAGCCACATACTAGTAGCAGTGGACTAGGTAACCTGAAGCCGGCCAGCTGACCACTGCTATGCCTTGTAAACAGACCCCACAAACTAGGCCAGTAATGATGGTATATACTACAAGATTTGCTGTTCCAGTTGGGAAAGGGAGATCACACCAGGGTCACTCTGGGAGTTCTAGGGGGGCATGCGCCGGGTGCGCCCCCCCCCCTGGATCCGCACTGTTACCTATGTTCTAAAGTGTGAACTGAATTGATGGAGCTATTCTGCTGTAAAAATAAAACATCATTTTAGGATTTGACAGTGTCGGCCATCTTGAAATACAAGATGGCCGCCTCAGAAATAAAATCCAACTACAGGAAACATTGTATTAGTAATGTTGAAGAAGATCTAAGGTGTATCAATTCCATATTGCATGACTATTGACTTTGATACAGAGCCGTATCACCTTTTATCCTCTAACAACAGAGTTGATATTGGTATGATGGCGGCCATTTTGTTTTCCGCAATTGTGGGTGACACAGGCATCGTAGAGGGTGACATCCCATTTCATTGAATTCAGCACCCTCAAAATTGTGTTAAAAAGATGGGATGTCAACTTTTACTCAAAAATGCCTCTGACTCTGAGAAAGGAGCACATATCTCAGTTTTCCGACTAGTCTAAAGCCTCAAAAATTAAAAAATTCTGCTAGTCCGCAGGTGTCCCGCTAGGGGCAGCACCTGTAGCGGCTGCAGACAAGGACGGTCGGCGCATGCGCACCTAACATCCTCTTCTTTTTGGGTTACGCTCTGCCATCAGGTTTTTCGTCAGCTCTAAGGAATAGTCGCTCGTTTCTTCGTGAAACTTGAGCGTACAGATACAGACTATATCAGCGTAGTAGTATAACCCATATGCACTACGCCAGGAAAGGTATCACTGTGAAAATAAATTTTGTAATCTACCTTTTTTGCGTCTTTTGTGTTGTTGTCTCGACGATGTCCGACTACAGCGTCGGTTCGGGAGCGGGAACCGTCTCCTCCCAGATTCGGTGTAGTCGTGAACCCTGTGGTAATTTTACCACCAGACCTTTGGCTTTGGAACCATGGACGGCACATGCCTCATGTTCCAAGCACACGAAATGTACTCGATCGCGCACCTGCGAGATCTGTTCGTGTTGGCCTGAAACCACATGGTTTGGGTTCGACAACTGGATGCCATGCCGTAAGCAGCGATCACAGCGGGACGCTGCTAACAGGGCTAGGAAGGCGAAAGCCCGAGCCCGTGAGAGGTCGGAATCGCTACGGCGGGCACCGCTCTTGTTGTCTCCACCGCGGGCGCCACTACGGTGGGCACCGCTACGGCGGGGATCGCTGTCACAGCGGTCACCACGACCGTTGCTGCGGTCACCACTACTGCTGTGGAATCGTCTCATGGTACTATAGCTACCTCTGCTTCGGCAGGGTCTGCTAATGGGCGAGGGATTACTGCTGTACGGCGGTCACCCCATAAGCGCACTCCAGTATCTCCTTCAAGGGACAGTAGTCCTAAGAAGAAAAAGACGAAATCTCCCTCAAGTAGCACCATTTCCAGCAGGAAAAAAGGGGGGGCCGTAAAAGGCTTATCCAAGGATCTCGCCCCGCAAGGTCCTGTAACTAGGAGTGGTGCATCTAAGAGGAAGGCTGTGCCATCTGCTGCAGCGGGCACCGCTCCCGAAGCGGTCACCGCACCCACCAGCAGGCACCACCCCGACAGCAAGCACTAGTGGGAGTCAGGCTTTAAAGCCGAAAACTCCCACGAAGGCTGGCCTCAAGTCGTATGACCCGTCATTCGCTTTGAGGGATCCATTCATGCCTCATCTGGAGGATGACTCCCTTGGAGGGGACCCATTCGATGTCTATTTCGGACCAGATTCGGGGGATGATGAGATCCCATGTGGTCAGAAGGACAATCTGGCTAGCATGTTTGACTTGGCGGAGAGACTGGAGACCCCAGTGCCCGCGCAGGTGGGAGAGCTTCGAGCACCCCCTGTGCCTCCGCTGCCCCAGCCCCAGCAATCAATCTGGCGATGCTGGTGGCAGCACTGCGGGAGGCTGTTCCACCTCCTCCTCAGCCACAGGCTGAGGTGGCCGAGTCACTTGTGGCGATTAGTCAGACCTTATCGGCCCTGTCTGATAAGATGGACTCCTGTCGGGGTCTGGGTAAGAGGGCTTGCTCAAGTTCCCCCTCTCCACCCGCGTCACCGCCACCACCTCGCGAGAAGAGATCGCGACCTAGATCCCGTTCTAGGTCTCCCTCTATATCTCGTTCCCACTCTCCGTCGCCGTCGCGTTCGGGCAGGTATTCACCGACCTCCTCACAATTCTCTGACCAGTCAGAGGATGAGTCGCCCCCGCTCAGGGATGAGGAGACCCTTGACTTGGGTATCCCCCCCTTGGGTGATCGCTCGGCACTGGACCACGAGCTCCTCACTACGGAGGACGAGCTGGACCGGACTGAGGTGGCCGCCCCTGCGGTTGCCCCCGAGCCCACACCAGGGACGTCTAGGGCGCCCCCTTCGGTGTACACCAGGCTGGATCCACCCACAGACACCGTGGCTGATACAGCCAGAGAGCCTGTGCGGTCATGGAGGGAGTTATGGGAGTCCCCGGACTTCCGTTTCTCTCGTCCGGTGGAATTTGTGCCCGTTATTCAGGCATTGGCTAAAGTTTTAAACTTTAAGCCTCCAGCCACCACGTCCATCCAGGAGGACTCCCAATTTTCAGTGTGGGCGACCGCTTCTAGTCGAACGGTCATTGTCCCTACACCGTGGGAGAGTGACCAGGTTATCCAGGCCGCTACTAGAACGGGCGACCGCAGAGTTGTCAAGGAGGCTACTTCCTTTGGCGACTCTACATTAGCCAAGTTCTTGCCATTATCGGAGGACGATGAAGCCCTCCTCAAGGCTGAGGGACTCCAGTCTATCCGATGGGCGATCTCTATCGATTTAAGAGACGCCTACTTTCACGTGGCCGTGGCGCCAGAGCATACCAGGTACCTCCATTTCGCCTACAACGGCAGAGCCTTCGAGTTCCTGGTGCTCCCCTTTGGTCTGTCGACAGCTCCCAGAGTCTTCACAAGGATCGTAAGGGTCATAGAGGCCTTCCTCACAATTCAAGGGGTCGACATGCACCAGTACTTAGACGACTGGTTGATGAAGAATCAGTCGAAGTCGCTGGTCGAGCACCACCGAGACTTGACGTTACTCTGGGTAAACAAGCTGGGATTCCTCGTAAACGAGGGAAAATCTCAGCTCATCCCCACTCAGGCCCGGCCTTCCTGGGTTCGGCCCTGGATCTCCTGAATATGCTCGTGTTCCCGAGCGAAAGGAGAATCCTCAGGGCTACCCGCCTAGCAGCCTCTTTGCTGGCGAGAACTGCCCAGCCGGCAAAGACCTGGCAGAGGTTTCTAGGACACTTGTCCAGCCTCCGCGAGTTGGTCCCTATGGCGGTAGTCCACACGTGGCCGATCCAGCTGATGCTCCACGACCAGTGGACGCAGGTCTCAGACAGCCCTTACGTGCGCATCTATCCGAACGAGGAAACCCACGACGAGCTAGAATGGTGGGCGTCGCAGGCCAACCTTCGAGTCGGCCGACCCTTTCTGCATCCAGATCCGACCATGTCGATCGTGACGGATGCCTCCAAGGAGGGTTGGGGAGGCCACCTAGGCGACTTGGTGGTCTCCAGGCACTGGTCAAGAGCCTGGGCCAAGCGACACATCAACTGGCTCGAGCTTCAAGCGGTTTGGCTAACCCTTAAGCATTTCCTACCTCAGTTGCAGGGCACTGCTGTGGATGTCATTTCCGACAATACCATCACGGTTGCCTATATCAACAAGGTAGGCGGGACTCAGTCCCCGTCTCTGTGCCGTTTGGCACTGGACGTCTGGGCATGGTGCAGGCAACACGAGATTTTTCTTGTAGCCAGCCACCTGTCGGGAGACAGGAACGTCCTTGCGGACACCCTGTCCAGGGGGAGCCACCGTCATCCGACGGAGTGGACCCTCCACAATGCAGTGACCAGAGCGATCTTTCAGCGCTGGCCCACAACACATGTGGACCTGTTCGCGTCGGAGAAGAACCACACGTTACCAGTGTTCTTCTCAATCCGGCCGTCCCCGTCATCGAGCGGGGTGAACGCTCTGACGCAGAACTGGGAATGCCTCTACGGGTACGCGTACCCACCGACGGCCCTCATACCGAGAGTGTTGCGGAAGTTGAGGCTTCAGCCGACAGCCCAGATCCTTCTGGTGGCCCCGTTCTGGCCCAGCCAGCCGTGGTTTTGCCAGATGACGTCGATGTTGACGGATCTTCCGAGGGCGATCTCCCAGAGAGACGACCTCCTGAAGAATGTGGTCACGGGGATGCGGTACCCCAAACCGGAGGCGATGAGGTTGACTGTATGGCCTCTGTCCGCAAATCCTTCGTTGATCGCGGCTTTTCAGCAAATGTTGCTGACACGGCTGCCAGAGCCAGACGAGAATCAACTCGCCGGGTTTATGGTTCCCGTCTTAAACACTACCAAAGATGGTGTGTGGACAGAGGTGTGGACCCCGTTAAAGCGCCTTTAACAGAGGTGGCGGAATTCCTGGAAAACCTGCGGACCATCTGGCATAAGGGGAATCCCTTAGCCCCGTCCACTTTTGCAGGGTATAGGTCGGCCATTGCGGCCATACACCAGGGGTTTTCGGACGGATCCACTGTGTCGTCGAACGCAGACCTCTCTACCCTTTTGAAGGGTATCTTCGTGGTGACGGCCAAGCCAAGGACGCTCAAAGAAACATGGGACTTGCCGATGGTACTTAGGTACCTAGCGGGTCCACCGTTTGAGCCCCTAGCTATGGCCATCAAGACGGGCTTTCTTGTACAACTAGCATTGGCTAGGCGGGTGAGCTGGGTCCACTCCTGTCCGATAGACCCCAGTCACCTGAGATGGGAGAATGGTGGAGTTCGCCTCCTCCCCTCCCTTTTACTGGATAAAAACCAGTCTTCTTCCTTCACTCCCAGCTCGGTATTTCTGCTGAGCTTGAAGGAGCACTCACCAGATGACAGGGTTCATTGTCCACTCAGAGCGCTGAAGTGGTACCTGAAGCTGACCGAACCCCTTCGGGGCGCGGAGAAGGCTCTGTTCGTTATTTCGAAAGAGCCATACAAAAAAGCTTCCAAAGGCACTGTCGCTGGGTGGGTGAAGGAGGCCATCTCTGGGGCATACTCCCACTTGTCGCGGGAGCAGAGAGAGCAGATGGGCATTCGTGCTCACGACACCAGAAGGGTCGCAACCACTTGTACCGTTTGAAGAGATCATGGATGCTGCGGCCTGGAGTCGACCTCAGACCTTCGCACGCTTCTACCTGAAAGACCTCCCTGCTATGAGGGGACGGTTTAGTAGAGCGGTGATGGTGGCGGCCGGCACAGCGGCTAGAAATTAATCCCAGATCCTTCCACAGCTTATATTAAACGGTGGTACTCTGCTTCCAATGAGAGCAGGTAAGGATTTTCTAATAAAACAGGAAATTAGGAGTAATTTCTTTTTTATGATAAATACTTACCTGCGAACATTGCCCTCCCTTCTGTATCCTCCCCTAGGATCTGGAATTTGTTCCCTGAAGGGGGGCATTCGCCCTATATTGTAAAAGAAGAGGATGTTAGGTGCGCATGCGCCGACCGTCCTTGTCTGCAGCCGCTACAGGTGCTGCCCCTAGCGGGACACCTGCGGACTAGCAGAATTTTTAAATTTTTGAGGCTTATTTAGTTAGCCTTTGTCTATGGACGTCTGGGGGCCTTTCCATTAGGACAAGACCTCCAAAACAGAGCCTCCTTTTGGGTAACCAGAGCAGGCCCTGGAGATAGCTTCCAATGTTCGCAGGTAAGTATTTATCATAAAAAAGAAATTACTCCTAATTTCCTGGTTTAAGCCAAGTTCTCTGCATCAAAAGATCCCTACTAAGTCAGATATATAAATGAACAGTTTAGTTCTAGTCTGCAAATAGCCTGATACAAAAAAGAAAACTAATAGTTAATAACAAAAGACTGGTCTCAGTTTATCCCAAAGTGTTGGTTCCTACATATAAAATGATGTCACCAGAGTGAGTGTATCCTTATGCAGTGTTATAGAAAAAGTCTATGGTTAGGCAGATGATATCAAAAATTTAAACCACTGAATAATGTAATGAAATAGTCCAGTGCTACCATTACAGAATGACATCCTCACAAGTATTGGTCAGCACGAAATTGTTTATTGATTCTGCTGGACCTAAGTGCAGTATTTGATACCATTGATCAAAGAATAAATGAATGAATGAGGGCTTAAAGGCACATCGGCACACAAAGGCCATTTAGTGCCATAAACCATTTTCCAACTAATGGTCCTTAGCATTGTTGAAGAACAATGGCAAAGCATATATTCATTTAACCCTTTGCCACCCAGCATTAGATAAGGGTTATTGAGGTATTATCTTGAATCTCAATGTTTACTGGCATGCAAATGTTATACTTTGATAAACATTTTGTCTTTGATTATCTTTTGGCTATCTTTGGATATTTGTGCTTGAAATTTCTTTTTTTTTAAGTTACAACAAGTTTTGAAAATAAACTTCAAACGTATAGGGCTTCTATATTCTGATTAAAGGTTTACCTTGAGTGTTGTTGTCATCACTGGCAGGCCAAAGTTGGGTCCAGCCAGCACATGGTTCGGCCCTGCCTCCCAGCGGACCACTTCTTTGTCCCTGTTTACAACACACCACTTGAATGCAACCATCTTGTCTGTGGGCAGGGGGAAGACAAAACGCCATGAGCCAGCGCCATGTGCACCAGGGTGTGCATATCGTGGTCGTGTTGTATCCCAATTGCTGAGTTCATCAATGTTTCCCAGGACAGCCAGTCTCTCTCCCTTTGCCAGGTGGTATTTGGTGTTGAAGGCAGTGACTATGGTAGCCATGTTGGCAAACTTGGTTATCAAATAGCCAACACTTTTACCTAGAGACCATGGAATGTCTAGGTCGATTGGTGTATAGCCGCGCTTCTTTCCTTTAGCTAAAAATGAAAGTAAGATAATTTAGAAAAATTATAAAGAACGTGTTCATTTTTTATATATGTTGCAGTCACACAGAATTAAAGTGAATCTGCAGGGTTATATATTCCAGTCTTGAAAAAATGAAAGGCGTCTCCTCCCACTGATTATTTTTAGTATTGCACAGTTGCCTACTCTTTCCCTCTGACCTAAGACTAGGCCACTTGAAGAATGCAAGTCCAATATAGTTTAAACGTTTCTGGGCAAAACTATTTGACCACACCCTTTACCATTTAGCAGTACCCTTCTACAGTACAAACATTTATTTCCAGCAGCATTCAACCGGACGTCTGCCAGTGCCTGGTCGCACAAACACCTATGGACAACACGTCTAGAAATAAGCCAAGCACATCAATGACCCACGTAGCTTGCGAATCAAAGCTACGTTCAGTTGTGAAGTCATCCATGATCAGGAAACTGGGTTGCAATTGGGTGTGCGGTCGTGTATTATGCTCAGGCTGACCACACATTTAGTGTAGGAATTAAATTTGGCACTTTAAAATGCAATGTGAGAGATGTTTTTTGTATTTATGTGTTGCTTTCCCAGTATAGATGTGAGGGCCTTGAAAAACACTGCTAGACAGGTCCAATTGGTAATACACCAGTCAATTGAAACCCCTGAAGGGGGTGGGGATGGCCGGGTGGGGTCGGACTTATTCCGTTTAGTACACCAAAATGCTGGGGACATCAATAATTACACAATTAGTAGAATGAGGCTGATAGGCCGGGGCACAGGGCAGGCATAGTCAATACCCCTAAAATCCTTTAAAATATATATCCTATGTACTTGTTTTGATTAGCCCAATTGGCCGTCGAACAGTGGGCAAATAAATGAAATTAGATCTTGTCATTATGGTACGATCGGAACTGAACAATTGACTAATATGAAATTATCTTTTTATTAATATAAGGAAAAATACAGGAATTTCAACAAAAGCAAATACACAGTGAGGATTAGTGAATCTCGTAAAATTTGGAAGATAGCAGTTTAATTATATTACCTGCCTGCCAGAAATATCTAAACATAACTTAAGAATTGATTAGGTTTTGGTTTTATCTTAGGATGTGCCTGCATCTGTGCAAATCAACACAATAAAGCTAGTTTTCAAATTTATTATCCATATCTTAATTGAAAATAGCGCAAAATAGGACAGAAGGTGTTGGTACTGAACTAGGTTTGAATGATGCAAATGACTGCATTTTACAGCCGCAAAACTTGTCAGTCAAATAACGCTTTTGATCGAACTAATAGATTGAAATAACTAGTAGTCAAACTTGTGCCAATCAGTACTATAGTCTGATGTTCATGCTATCGAGCGAAATCAAGGAGTTCAGAAAGAAGGTAGGGTACGTCGATAAAAGACACAGGGCTCCTAAGAGGTTTGCTAGGTTTGGATGGGAAATACGAATTTTTTATAACAAAAAGAGGTGAAAATGGTCTTCCAAATATGGCGCAGAC
Source organism: Maea johnstoni (assembly GCA_963942565.1). Lineage (NCBI taxonomy): Eukaryota > Metazoa > Annelida > Polychaeta > Spionida > Magelonidae > Maea > Maea johnstoni. The sequence continues at coordinate 48,889,953 of OZ012687.1, forward strand.
AGACTAGTCAACGCCCGACACTTAAAACATACACACAAGCCTCTGCCAGGCTCATAGAAAAGCGAATGAATTAAATGGTTTAGAATAGAATGCAATATACTTTAAATCCCAATGTGTTATGAAGATGCTTGTGTGTTTCAGGCATTCATGTGTGCGCTGTGACCTACAGTACAGACATTCAATTCCTGCACCAGTGGACCAGACGTCTGCCAATGCCTGGTAGGCAACACCCATGTATAACGTCAAAAAAAGCAATGCACATCTATGACCCACGTTACATCTTGCAAGTCAAAGCTACATTCAATTGTGAGGTCAACCATGCATCCATGCCCAAGGAACTGGTTGGCAATCAGGCGTGCAGTCGTGTATCATGCACAGGCTGCCCACGCATATAGTGCAGGACGTAAATGGCGGCACTGTAGGGCTAGAAAATCACCAAATCGTATATAGGCTCTCAAGATATCCCTCCATATGTTATGTAATAGCTCACTTATCTAGATATTTATATTAATCAATATTGTGATACTTACCCATTTTGGTCGAATTAACTTATACTCTTTCCTAAAATAGGTTTCCGCTGCAACTTCGCAATTCAAGAGAAACGTCAAGTAGAATGTGTAATCACTATCTAATGAAGAAACGTCAAGTAGAATGTGTAATCACTATCTAATGAAGAAACGTCAAGTAGAATGTGTAATCACTATCTAATGAAGAAACGTCAAGTAGACTTTGTAATCACTATCTAATGAAGAAACGTCAAGTAGAATGTGTAATCACTATCTAATGAAGAAATGTCAAGTAGAATGTGTAATCACCATCTAATGAAGAAACGTCAAGTAGAATGTGTAATCACTATCTAATAAAGACGCGTAATCACATACGGGTATGTCATCACTAAGGAATCACTAAGGGTGATTGTTTTCTAGCTAGCTGAACTGTGATTGGACAACGGGGATCACGTGACTTTGTCAATGAAGCTTCTAGATACCAACAATGCGTGCAACACCAACCTTCAACAATTGCGAGGTGAACGATGTCATCACGTATTGTTGGGCATTGTTAACTGTCTGTGGAGTACCAGATAAGTACTCTTCACGCTTATAGTCGCTGTGTTATAGTTATTTAGCCACTCCCTCTTCGAGACGTACTTTCATCAAATCATGATGATCTATATTGATCTTTAAAGTTAGCTTTAAAGGTTTAATGTCTGAAATAAAATCGTGTAAAACAAATGGGCGAGAGGGGTTTTGATATTGCTATTTTAAGAAGATACCTTTCTTATTTCACACCCTGTCAGAGATTCGAATGTTTGCGATCCATTTTTTGAGGATGATAATAACTGTATGATTTGCAATAGAAGTGTGAGCACCCTAGGGGCTACTCCTACGGCTCGGTGGTGTCACCACAGTAAATCTGGGTTCCTCCTCTAGGCTCTGTTACTCTATTTACTCTATCCACCACATATATGTGCTATATGTAGCGGAATGGATCCCTGGCCGAAGGGATGATCCGACTGACAAACAGAATCACCTTACTTAAATAAAAGGTTTCTTAGTTCTCTCTTGAAATGAAATAAAGCTCAGTTGGGTTTTCGGACTCTTACAATAACGCTTAGCGAAGGTTGGGGATGGATGTGGTGTTGAAGAGAAGACGGGACGAGCAAGTATAAATCAACAATACAGTTTAATCATCACAGTACAATATACATACCACCGCACTCGTTCTCTATACAGCAGCATCAACACAATAAGTCCACTCTATGTAAATGACCATCTCAGCATCACAAGTCCACAAAAAGTTTTTGATCTCTCTAATATCTGGTCTCAATGTCTGGTAAATCCGGATGTAAATACACACACTCCGCTCAGCTACAGTTCTTCTCTATGCTGTCATCATAATCCTCTCTATACACACATAATAATCCGTGAACAGCTTCAGTCTCTTTCTGGCTACTTGACCTTGTAATCGTTACTCTCTGGGTAGTCTAAATCCAGCTCTCAAGCACCTTAATCCGTCTGTACACACCTCTGTCGTTAACTCTACTTCTGCTCTATTCTAACTCTAATCTAAGACTTCTCACTTCAACGACCTATTCTAGACTGACGTGATTTCGAACCTAACCTAGTTTCCCGCCCTTCCTTCCAATCGCACGCGCGGTACATCAATCGTTGAGGCCGCACGAGCGCTACGTCACAGAGCACTCGAAATAACTAGATACTTTGTCGCACGTCTAAATGCTAGGCTCTGCGAAGGCGGAGACCCAGCTCACAATAATAGAAGTGACGGAACATGACCTGTTTCTTAGCCCTGGGGTCATTCCGTCACACAGCCCCCGACTTGCTCTGAATCGTCCTCGATTCTTAAATTTCAAAAATTTCCAAAAAGGGAACTCTAAAACGTAACTCGAACGTTAAACAAACAATTCTCTCGAACAAGTTCTAAACTCGTCTGTTATGAACAGACTAACCCAGTGACACACAGGTCACTAAACACAGTATAAAAATACCAACTTCTAATGTACACAATTCCCGAGAGTGGACAAGTCCTGAACTTCCGGTCCAACTCTCCCAATTATCGCTCACTTTGTTTACTTTCAATATCGCTCAGCGAAATACTCTTAACTCTCGAAATCTACATAAACACGAACTCTGCACTGGAGCGGAATACTTAAAAAGAACTACTATAACTACTAATTAAAAATAAACGCATCTCTATTACCTAAACGTTGAACGTTAATTCTTAAAATACTCGACTTATATAAAATCTTTGACAAGGAAAATATAGCACTCTGAGTTAACTCTAAGAACAATAGAAACATTGATAAAAACATGGCAAGATAAAAACAATCAAAATCATGCAATACAGTGGTTTACTCACGTTACGGCTACCAGCTGTTGTGTCGCTAAGGTCTCAAAATTGTTCGCTTATTTTAAGTTCACTAAAAATGTGAACGACTCCGACACACCAGCATAGTCCAAAATCTCTCAAGTGTCACTTCGTTAAAACTTCTCCTTGGTCGCCGATTTCTTCCTGGGACGTCATGGATGGTACACAGGTCCGGTAGTTCGTAGCGTAGTCAATAATAATCCAATAATTAGGCACAAAAATCGTCGTGACTGGTTAATCCGTCGCCACAGACGATGGACGTAGTAAGTTGGCACTTCGGGTAATTATCCATGGAAGAGACACAAATCCTCGTGACTGGGTAATCCAGCGCCACAGAGGATGGACGGAAATAGGTTGTATCAGGAAGGGCAGGCAGGTCGAAGGTTCGACCGCTGCTGCTGGGTACTCCAGCGCCAGGAAATAAAAGTAGACGTCTCATGATGATCACAGTAAAAATAATAAATAAATAAATAAAGGTTCGCTCAGGCGTAAGATAAATTGGTTCGCTTAATGCGTGAGATCGAGGTTGTCTGTTCTTTCTTGCCCCAAGTTTCTTCACTTAAGCATCCGAGTCGGGCAGGGGTTCCGAGTCGGAGAAGGGGTCCGAATCGGAGATAAGGATGATCCCGTCAGCCGCATCCCGGTCTGCCATCTGCTGTCGTCGCATCCCCTCCAACACCCCCCGATCAAAGGCCTTCCTCTCGAGGTCCATTCGGATCTCATCGATGCGCGCCCTGGTGAATTTCTCCATGTATGTCATCAGTTCATCAGGGCTGGTTCTCACGATGGGGCTCAACACGTTGGCATCGAAGGTGAGACGACGAGACTGCTCGATAACTTGTCCTCGCTGGACTGCTCTGATGTCGTAGGCTACCGCCAGGGTTCGCCTCACTTCAACTTGGTCTGTTTCTCGGTCTTCTACTGGTGGGAATCGGGCCATGGTCTCTTCACTCCCCACCATCGTTCGCGGTCTCGAAGTTCGGCCTCCGCTCAGTTCGTTCCACTGTAGTTTTAGGTCTTCCAGGCTTGTCGTCAGGGCGTCTATTTCTTCCTGCTTTCCGGCTGACTGCTCCTGGACAAGTCGGATTTCATTCTCCGCCGCCGTCAGCTGCCGATCTCGACGTTCTATCTGGTGCTGCATATGGTCGATCTCTAATCGGCAACTCTGCACCAGTTCTTGTGCTTCTTTGGCCTCCAGTCGGATCTCCGTCACCTGCTTCTGTAGAGTCAGCCTCTCTTGGTCTTGGCAATGGGCAGCCTGCATGGCTACCTTCGTGGCCTCTTTGTTGGTGTGTTTCTCTAACCGGAGATCTTCTAGCGCCGTCTCGCAACACTCTCTGTAGTTCGCAGCATCCTGCTCTGCTGCCCTCAAGCGAACGTCGAGCTGCCTCTTGACTTCTTCGGCTTCTTCCATGCTGAGCAGGGTTTCGGCCAGCATCTTTTCGGTGGTCTCTTTCTTTCTCTTGTAGTTCTCTGTTGCCTTCGCTGTCTCTGCGCCAGCCCACTCTGCCATTTCATGTCGGATGCTGGTCACTTTCCGGCGTAGCTGCTGGATGGTTCGCCCATCGTCTCGTCGACCCGCCACGGCCCTCTGCTCGGACTGGTGGGCTAGCAGGAGCGAGTCTTTCTGGGCTCGACACCTGTCGCTCAGCTCTCTGTACTGCCGCTCTAACTCGGTCTCGTGTAGCGTCATCAGGTCGATTTTCTGTTCCATCTCGGCTTTCGTCTTCAGCGATACCTTGTGGCTTTCTTCGAGGGCACTGTACTTTTCCCTCCAGAGGTCCTCCACATCTTGCATGGACTGTAAAAGTTCTGCTTCGACGCTCTGGATTCGCTGGGCCAGCGCGTCCCGCTCTGCCTCGGCCTTTCTCGCCCTGTCTGCATTAGCTTCATACCGCACGTGAGCCGGTTGCACTCCACGGGGATGGTCGTCTCGAGGGTAGCCTCCCGCCGCTCCGGGCTCGCTACCTTGGTGCCAGTTATCGCCTCCCCCATAGCTGCGCCTGTCGGTATCTCGCCTGCTTTCTTCTCGGGAGTTTCTGCGGGTGCGAGGTGGTGAGGGTGTCCTCGTTCGCTTCCTTGGTGGTGGAGTCTCGCCTTCCCATCTTCTCGCCTCCATGCGATACATCGCACTCGCCGAAGTAGGCCGCACCATCGGATCGAACGGCGTCGCTCCCCTCTCTGTTTGCTGGTATCTCTCCTCGTCGATCTCAAGACGTCGGGCAGGGAAATCCGGGTCGTCGACGGCGCTAAACGGGTGCTCCGATGGGTAGAATGGAGCCCCAGGCACGATGTGTCCGTCTTCGACTGCATAATACCCCTTCTTCCACTTGACTTGTATGCACTCGAGTTCTTCGGCATGATGTTTCATGTAGTGCATCTTCATCTCGGTAAAGTTGCAGTCTACGTAGGTGCACCGTCCACCATGTCCCGTTCCCTTGTAGCTCAGGCACCTCCACGCGTGTATTCCCCTTCCATCGTGCAAGTCTAGGTTGTGTCGGCCCATATCTCGAAAATTCCTCTTGCAGATGCCGCAGTATCCCTCTTCTCGAAGCGAGTGTGTCGGCTGCATGCTCATGTTGCTTTCTTTTGTATCGGATGACTTGTTGACAATGGGATTAGCGGCGATTAATTCGTGATCTGTTTGGTTCGCTCAGGCGTGAGATGAAGAATGGCGTCTTTCCGCTAACTGGGTCAATCTGGTGATGCGGTTCCGGGGGTGTGGCACCCCTTGGAGACATCTGATTGGTTCTCAGGTGACCTCTGCGACACTTGTTGTTTCTCGGACTCTTTCGCCGCCGCCATCCTCCACCATCACCGCCGAAATATCTCAAGTCTCCCCGTTCTCCAGCCTCCACGTTCCCGCATTCTATTCAGTTACTGCTTGACTGCTTGCCATCAGCTCGGTTGGTTTCTATTTCGCCGCGCGGAGATTATTTCTGTACTTTCGCCCACGGCAAATTCCTCGCTTCGCCAACTAGGTCAAACTCAGCCACTGCCGTGACGTCACGCGGGGACTCCCTCTCACGCGCGGGGAAACCCCTTGGTCTCCAGATGGGACTTCTCACTCGACTCGCCAACACTCGACGCAGCAACAGGCACAGTTCGCCGCTCTCCACAGTCTCCATTCTCCTGCAGTCTCTCACGCCAGAGCGTCTCTATGTCTTCTCTCCAGCAACTTTCTAACGCCAGAGCGAATCTTCTTCTCTTCTCCAGCAACTTCTTGACGCCAGAGCGAATCTTCTTCTCTTCTCCAGCAACTTTCTAACGCCAGAGCGATTCTTCTTCTCTTCTCCAGCAACTTCCTACGCCAGAGTGAATCTTCTTCTCTACTCCAGCGATTTCTTACGCCAGAGCGAATCTTCTTCTCTTCTCCAGCGGTTTCCTACGCCAGAGCGATTCTTCTTCTCTTCTCCAGCGATTTCCTACGCCAGAGCGAATCTTCTTCTCTTCAGTTTTCACACTTCAGAATTTCTTTTGTCTTCACTGTTCTTGGTGGTCTGGATGATGCCTTCACCCTACTCCCCCTCTTCTTTTACGCTACAATCTCCTGATTGTTCTGGGATTTTTCTTCCGGATGCCTTCCTTTCTCGTTTCCATGGCAACCATTTCTCCCCAGGTGTCATCTTAAGGACTTTCTGTCGGACATTTTCTCTCCATCGTCTCTTCCTACTGGTACTCAGGCGGCTGGTCACCTCCCCAAGTGGTCGAAATCACCATTCTTGAATTCTAAGATGTTCCCAGGATGTGCTAGCAATTTTGAATTTAGTAAATTACTTGGCGTTCTTCTCACTCTTCAAATGACTCCTCCTCCAGCTAGACGAATATTCTTCAGTCCTCACGGTGCATTAGCTTTTGAGTTGATGTCAGCATGATCCAGGGTTGTAGGAGTTATCCTTGTTGCTGGCTAGTCTTGCCATTTCCCCTGCTACCAGCCGGCACAGCATATGCACGCGTATTTCGTAGCTCGAACTTCAGTGTCTTGTCTTTCTCTATCCTTCACACTTCCATACGATCTCTCTCTGCCTTAGACCACCTGGTTTTCTTCATTCTCTATTCACACCCATAGCGCTGCGGAGCTCTTCTTTCTCTCCGCCCCGAGGTTCTCTGGGAATTTTCTTTCTCTGGTCTCACGTCGGGTTGGTCATCACCACTTTCGGAGTCTACCGATGTCGGAATCTCGTGTTCTCTCGGCTCGTCCTCAGCTCCATCGGTGCTAGACCAATCCCCGGGCTTGACAAAGGTTATCAGCCTCTCTCCATTGACCACTGTTCTCTTTCCTTTCTTGTCTTCTATTCGGTACGTCACGTCGGCCATCACGTCGATCACGGTATAGGGTCCCTTGCACTTGTGTTCAAACTTGGCAGCTCTACCCTGTCTTCTAACCTTGGTGATCAGCCAGACTAAGTCTCCCACGTCTCTCCGGTGGCCCATTGCCCCCCGATCATGCTGCAGTTTCTGTCGTCGCATTGCTTGACCGGTGACTTCTCTGGCCCGTCGGTGGACTTTAGCCCATTTCTCTCGGAGGTCCCAGGTGTGCTCCAGCTCGTCCTGCTCCACCAGGCTGGTGGGCAACTCGGACATGGTGAGTGCCAAGGGGACGGTCATCTCTCTTCCAAACAGCATCATGTGTGGTGTCTGTTGAGTGGTCTCATGCACACTGGATCTGTAAGCCATCAGGGTGAGGGGTAGGATTTTATCCCAGTTGTCGTGTTCTTCTCCTATCAGGCTTCTGATCATGGCTCCCATCGTACGGTTGAACCTCTCCACCATTCCGTTTCCCTCAGGGTGATAGGCAGTTGTTCTTGTCTTGCGTATTCCCAGTAATCTGCACACCTCTTGGAACAGCGTACTCTCGAAGTTTCTTCCCTGATCGCTGTGGATGGAGACAGGGGTACCATATCTGCTGACGAAGTCATTCACCAGGGCCTCGGCTACCGTCTCGGCTGTCTCGTCCGGCAAGGCATAGGCTTCTACCCACTTGGTAAAATAACAAGTGATGACTAGGATCTTCGAGTTCCCTCTGGCTGTCTCAGGCAGCGGTCCATACATGTCTATGGCGATTCTCTCAAAGGGCGTCCCCGATCTCACAATGGTCATAGGATTCTTCCTGGTCCTGCCTCCCGGTCCCTTGGCTCTGACGCAGACCCCGCACTGGGCCAGCCAACTCCTGACGTCAGCTCGCATGTCATACCAGAAGTACTTCTCATGTAGACGTGCCACTGTTCGCTTCACTCCCAGATGAGCTGTCCACCTCTCACCGTGGGCTTGCTGTAGGAATTCTTTCCGCTTGCTCCTTGGAACCAACACTTGAGTGTGAACTTTCGCTCCGTCGGAACTCTCCCACTTTCTGTAGATGACACCTTCTCTCATCTTCAGGCGTTGCCATTCTCCCCAGTAGGACTTGGTGGCCAAGCTGTGTTCGGATATCTCATTCCATCTGGGTCTCTCTTCCCCCCTGGCCAGCCTAGTCCAGATTGGCGCGATGTCGGGGTCTTCTTTCTGTAATTCTCTCCACTCAGCATTCGTCCACAGCGGCTGTATAGTGACCGCTGCCACCCTGTGGTTTTCCTCTGGACGAAGGCAGGTGATGTTCTCTTCCACCTCTTCAGGCGATTCACTCTCTGTACTCTTGATTTCGAGGTCACCACTGTCGGAGCTTCTCCCCCTCTCTGGTTGTTCGTTTGGCCGTCTGCTCAAGCCGTCGGCGTTACCGTGACTCCTGCCAGCTCTGTGCACAATTTCCTTGTTGAACTCTGCCAGGGTATTCTGCCACCTGGCCCACATTCCCGTGGCGTCTTTGAAGGTTTGCAACCACCTCAAGGCGGCGTGATCTGTGCGTAGCTTGAACTTTCTTCCTATCAGGTAGTGCCGGAAATACTTGCAGTAGAAGACCACCGCCAACAGCTCTCTCTTTGTCACGCTGTAGTTCCTCTCCGACTTGCTCAGCCCCCGACTTGCATATGCTATGGGTCTCTCTACGCCGTCTTGCACCTGCGACAATACCGCCCCGATTCCTGTGGCACTGGCGTCGGTATCTAAGATGAAGTCTTCCTCACTGCTAGGGTAGGCCAGGATGGGGGCCTCCACCAATTTCTTCCGCAGTGTCTCGAAGGCAACCTGGCATTCGGTGGTCCACAAGAAGGGTCTGTTCTTCTCCGTCAGCCTATGCAGGGGACGGGCAATTGTCCCGAAATTCTGTACAAACCTCCTGTAGTACGATGCAGTCCCCAGGAAGCTGCGTACCTCTGTCTGCGTGGTGGGCACTGGCCACTCTCTCACTGTCTCGATCTTCTCAGGGTCCGTCATGACTCCCTCCTCCGTCACCACGTGCCCCAGGTAGTGTACTCTCTTCTGGAATAAGCGACACTTGCTGGGCTTGAGCTTCATTCCCGCCTGTCCTATTCTGCTCAGGATCGCATCCAGGCGGTCCAGGGTCTGCTGCTCTGTTTTCCCGAAGATGATGACGTCATCCAGGTAGATGAGGCAGGTTTCCCACTGTAGTCCCGACAGCACTGTTTCCATAAGCCGCTCGAAAGTACCGGGTGCTGTACTCAAGCCAAAGGGCATGACCTTCCAGGAATACAACCCCCCGCTGGTTATAAACGCGGACTTCTCTTGTGCACTCTTGGACATTCCCACCTGCCAGTAGCCGCTGGCCAGGTCAAGGGTACAAAACCACTTGCTTCCTCCCAAGGCGTCTAGTGAATCGTCGATTCTGGGTAAGGGGTAGGCGTCCTGGATGGTGTGGCTGTTCAGACGTCGGTAGTCTACGCACAGACGGGTCGTGTTGTCTTTCTTTTTCACCATCACCACTGGTGCCGCCCACGGGCTCGCCGACGGCTCTATCAGGTCCCTCTTCAGCAGGTCGTCCACTATTTCCTTGGCTTCTGTTTGTTTCCAAAACGGGAACCTTCTGGCCGGCTGTCGCAATGGTCGCAGGTCTGGGGGTGTCCTGATCTCATGCTGGACCAAATGTGTCCGCCCCAGGTCGTCTGGCCCACTAGCAAAAGCATTCTGGTGTTTGGTCAGCAGCTCCGCCAGTTTCTTCTTCCCTTCCGACGACAGGTTTTCACTTCCCTCTTTACACAATGGCCGCAGGAAGTCGGGCATCTTTTCTGTACATCTTTTCTGCTCTGGTTCTTTCTTGGTTTCCACGGAGACGGGTGGCTCTCCGGCCACCGGGGTCACTACTCCTGCTGGCGTGCCCTTGTAGATCGTGATAGGTTCGCTGGTGGTATTGAGGAGTCGGATGGGTATATAATCTTTGCCCACATCCACCAGTGCTTTCCCCACCATAACGCCCCTCTGTCCCATCTTCCCCTTCGAACTAGGTTCCACCAATCCTGATCCTCTCACTCTCTCCAATTCTTTCGTGCGGCCGCAGATATACCCCGTGGTCAGGATTTCCTTTCGGGGGGGTATCACCACTGTTCTGTCCGCCAGCACCTTGCAACACTTCGACAGCCCTGATATTCTCTGGCTGATGTAGGGGACTGTTTTTCCTCCCTCGAACTCGACTTGTTGAGTATGATGGTTCACCATGATTCCACCCGCTCTCTGTAGTCCTATACCTAACACGACGTCATCGGCTATCTCGGCGATCATGAAGTGTCCTACCAATATCGTTCCACACAAATCCACTTCTAGTTCCACTTCTCCCCGAACTGTCACTGGTGATTTGTCGATGGAGACTAGCCTCTCTCTGCACTCTCTCAGGGCCAGGTCGTTTCTATTCGGATGGTTCAGGTAGACCTCGGGCGAGATAATCGACTTCGTGGCGCCGGTATCCAACAAGCATTCGTACTCTTTTCCTCCTATCTTTCCAATCATGTAGGGGCTCCCCTCATCTTCCCCGTCGAAGTGTATTTTCTTGGGCGTCTGTTCTACTCCTCCTGTGCCGGCCCTCCTGCCCCGGGGGCGGCACTCGGTCCGTTTCCCGAACCGGTCTTGTTGGGACAGTCTCTCGCCATGTGGCCTGGCTGTCGGCAGCTATAGCACAGGAACGGCCTCTGTGGTCCTCCAGCACCCTCCCATCTTCTGGGCTGCAACTTCAGGACGAGTTCTTCCAGGGCCTCTAATTTCGCTTGGATGGTGTTATCCGCAGTGGGTGTCACGGTCCCCACCTGTCGGGCTACCGTGGTCAGCAGGGGTTTTCCCTTCAGCTCTTTCGCGCCACGCCCACTTTCGGTGCCCTCGTACTTGATGGCTAGGTGCACTGCTTCCTCCAAGGTCTGGGCATCCCCTCTGGCGGTCAAACGCTGTATCTTCTCGTCTGCAATCATCTCGATGAACGCCTTCTTCATGAGACGATCCTTCAACTTCCCTTCTGCGTCGGGGTAGGCCAGGGTGAACAACCGTCGACACACGTCACCCAACTCCTGCAGACTCTCTTCTGGCTTCTGGCGACGCTGCGCTAACTCCATGGCGTGTTTCTCGGCCTGGTCATCCGATGCGTAGCGCTGGTCAAGAACCCTGACGATGTTTCGGTACGAGGATCTCTCGGCGTCGGACAGGTGCTGCACCACCCGTTGGGCTCCTCCCTTCATAGCCGCGATAAGGCACAGGCTTTTCTCGCTTTCGCTCCACTTGTTGAGCTTCGCTGTCGCCTCGAAGTGCATGCGATAATCCACCCATGACTCGCTCACCCCGTCAAAGCGGTCCACTCGAGCGTTTCGCCAGTGTTCGGATGTCTTCGGCCGTTGGGGCTCGCCCGTTCCCTCTGTCCGTGCTGCCATGGCCCGCTGCGTCTCCGCTATCGTCTTCAACGTTCCTCCCATCAGGGCTGCCATGTCTGCTATCACCTGCTCCATACCAATCGGCTCTCTCTCTCGCGGTGACTCTGTACCTCGGGTCGGGGCTGTCGTCCGCCCCGCCCCCACAATTCCCTTCCTGGGAAAGTCAATCACCCCGGAGCTGCTACTGGCCAACGGCACTTCCATCAGGGGCACCGTAGTGTCCAACGAAGCGTTGACCGCTCCTCTTCTACTCGCCGAGGGATGGCCTGGTGGTGCTCGTATACCGCAATCAGCTTCTGTCCTCTGCTCGGCTCTGGAGGTCACCCGCTCCCCTGTGACGTCACGGCACGGTCGATCTGGCGCCACCGACTCTGCATCTGACGACGAATCTCCCGCCTCTGCCTTGCTATCTCTCTGAAGAACCGCTTGTCTCTCAGCTACCGGTCGCTCGGACGGCCACTCTGTCGCTCGGGTTGCACCAAATGAACGATCTGCTGATATAAAATCGTCCAAACGGGCACCCGAGATCTGTTCTCTGAAAGTGTTAACGGTTCGCTCAGGCGTAAGAAAGGTTCGCTCAATGCGTAAGGAATCGGTTCGCTCAGGCGTAAGAAAGGTTCGCTTTATGCGTGGTTTGGACGATAATTCTGTGTCTTGAGGTGGACTCAATGCCACTTTTGGTGAATGTTCTCGCCCAAACTCCGATCCCGATCTGTTGGCCGCCGCCATCGCCAGTGACTGCGTCGCCAGCCACGGCTGCGTGATGTCTACCCCCTCGAGCCGCAACGCACCGTCCGCCTGTTCCTCCACCACCTCGACAATTTGCTTTCGTTCCGCTTCACCTTCCATCCCCACTGATTATTACTACCAACTGTGAGTTCGTTCCGACAAAAAGTTTCGAGAATTTCGCCGATAGTGTTAAACACTATCCCACCGCTGTCACCAAAGAAGAGTGTGCTATATGTAGCGGAATGGATCCCTGGCCGAAGGGATGATCCGACTGACAAACAGAATCACCTTACTTAAATAAAAGGTTTCTTAGTTCTCTCTTGAAATGAAATAAAGCTCAGTTGGGTTTTCGGACTCTTACAATAACGCTTAGCGAAGGTTGGGGATGGATGTGGTGTTGAAGAGAAGACGGGACGAGCAAGTATAAATCAACAATACAGTTTAATCATCACAGTACAATATACATACCACCGCACTCGTTCTCTATACAGCAGCATCAACACAATAAGTCCACTCTATGTAAATGACCATCTCAGCATCACAAGTCCACAAAAAGTTTTTGATCTCTCTAATATCTGGTCTCAATGTCTGGTAAATCCGGATGTAAATACACACACTCCGCTCAGCTACAGTTCTTCTCTATGCTGTCATCATAATCCTCTCTATACACACATAATAATCCGTGAACAGCTTCAGTCTCTTTCTGGCTACTTGACCTTGTAATCGTTACTCTCTGGGTAGTCTAAATCCAGCTCTCAAGCACCTTAATCCGTCTGTACACACCTCTGTCGTTAACTCTACTTCTGCTCTATTCTAACTCTAATCTAAGACTTCTCACTTCAACGACCTATTCTAGACTGACGTGATTTCGAACCTAACCTAGTTTCCCGCCCTTCCTTCCAATCGCACGCGCGGTACATCAATCGTTGAGGCCGCACGAGCGCTACGTCACAGAGCACTCGAAATAACTAGATACTTTGTCGCACGTCTAAATGCTAGGCTCTGCGAAGGCGGAGACCCAGCTCACAATAATAGAAGTGACGGAACATGACCTGTTTCTTAGCCCTGGGGTCATTCCGTCACACACCACATATATCACGTATCACGATTCTGTCTAAAATAACAGAAAAGTGGCAACAACAACAACAACATCTAGAAAGAGCGACGCCCTTAATATCAAAATAAAACGTTTATTATCCCAAAAAGAAGCGGAAATGGGAGACCTTGTTTGGTACAGAAGAAGTCGGTAGCGTACTCATAGTTGATATGCCATTTTAAAAGAAAATCTTCATTCTTTGTACGCAACCTGCATATTTCCCGTTGTTCTAGGTAATTAAACTAACAACATTAATGAAGTATGCGTATCTGTGCCCGATGTCGCGCCAATACATACGTGTAGTTGCTTAGGTTTTGATATATGGAGGTTTAAATATGCATACCCTATTCAACTGTATGCACTCTGCAAGTATCCTGACACTGTAAACAAGGTCATGGCAACACTAAAGCCTTGATTGACTGTTGCAGAGGACGATAAGCCAATGTTGCTAGCTAGTTAATTTCGATTTTATAAAAAGAAATCCTTAATAATCAGTTATATCCTGTAACCATGGATAGATAAGTCTAAACGGTTAGCCTGCATAACTCTTCCAATGCTGAGGCTACTTTCGTCACAAACAAAAGTACAGATTTTTCGAAACCTTCTAAACTCTGCCATGTTGGTATTCATTGGATAGCCCTGGCCGAGTACTCTCAGATGAGTACCTATGTGCCATGGTTTCAGTCTTTTTTTCATTTCTTTTGCATGATTTTGTATTGGCCAAATTAGCCACCAGCACCAAAAGGGTTAGGAGACCAGTTGCATCAACGTGTTTACGGATTAGGCATAGACTTAGTATGTAAATCCATTGTCTACAACAATAGCATTGATTGTTGTAAACAATCAAGGAATAACGAAAGAATGCCGACACCAGTTATTTTATCAATTGTTGGGAGACGTCTCATTGTTGCGTATATCAAGGGAGTAAGGCACGAGTGACGTGAACGTCAACGGTGGGTGGAGCATTTATCCCGCCGTAGCTTACTGTTAAATGAGTTATCTATCACTTTTCCACTCTGCGGGCAAAGATGACGACAGGGTGGATTAATTACATTATAATTACGTTATTCGATGGGTAAGGAAGAGTGAATAGACATTAATAATGATAAGCCATAGGGTTGATACTAGGTTAACACTAGTTAGTGTCTGCCCTCATCTCGGCTCTTGATGAATGGAATCTTATTACAAATTACCCTTGCAATCCCCCCTCATTCAGGATGCAATAAGAGAGAGAGAGAGAGAGAGAGAGAGAGAGAGAGAGAGAGAGAGAGAGAGAGAGAGTAGGTTTTCTGTATATATTGAGATGATCTTGGACAGTGAAGGAGCTATTGGATACTTTGGTTCATAAGAAGGTCCTCACTATAGAGCATATAGTAATTGGTCTCTCGTTACATACCCATTCTTTTATTCATACAAAAACAGACAGTTGATGAAATTGGAGAGAGAGTATTCCAAGAATATACATGTGTTTTCTTCATTGTGATTTACATAGTGGCGTGTAACGACACGTGATTAATGTGTTTGTGTTCGAATTCCGGGGTTTGTGTTGATCAAACATCTAGCAGCATATGTCTGTAGTGCCTAGATATACCTGGCCTTGTGATCTAAACGTTGCCACTAACTGCCAACAGTCCCTCACAACTGCCCGAATTCGCATACTACTTGGGCATGCGAGAATGCTACCAGTGACTCTGGGTTAGGCGGTGATTTCCGCCGGATAATCCGGTTTCCTCCAACAGTTACAATAAGCCAGTCACGAATTAGCCGCACTATGGCATAACAAGTGACGAAAATCGAAATTCCATATAAATGCCTAGAAAACGAGCTGCACATAGCTATTTGTTTTAAATGTTTTTTTCACAAACTAAAAATCAGAGAAATAACAATCAATACACAATTCAAATTTCTTCTTTTTTTTAGTTTGAGTTTATGCCTAATTTCGAAATTATTCGCAAATTATTCTCACTCATACCGTGTTCACAATTTGCCGATCTAGCCTTTATCAGAATATTCTGAATATGTATTTACCGACTGATAAACTGTGATCGGCAAATTGATAACACCGGTGACTTGATACACATTAATATTATACAGTACCCCTGGGAGGAGTGACGCAGGACAGAGCGGCACACCTGCCTGATTTCTGATACTGTTACGGTACCCCTGGGAGGAGTGACGCAGGACAGAGCGGCACACCTGCCTGATTTCTGATACTGTTACGGTACCCCTGGGAGGAGTGACGCAGGACAGAGCGGCACACCTGCCTGGTTTCTGATACTATTACGGTACCCCTGGGAGGAGTGACGCAGGACAGAGCGGCACACCTGCCTGATTTCTGATACTATTACGGTACCCCTAGGAGGAGTGCGCAGGACAGAGCGGCACACCTGCCTGATTTCTGATACTATTACGGTACCCCTAGGAGGAGTGCGCAGGACAGAGCGGCACACCTGCCTGGTTTCTGATACTATTACGGTACCCCTAGGAGGAGTGACGCAGGACAGAGCGGCACACCTGCCTGATTTCTGATACTATTACGGTACCCCTAGGAGGAGTGCGCAGGACAGAGCGGCACACCTGCCTGGTTTCTGATACTATTACGGTACCCCTAGGAGGAGTGCGCAGGACAGAGCGGCACACCTGTCTGATTTCTGATACTATTACGGTACCCCTAGGAGGAGTGCGCAGGACAGAGCGGCACACCTGCCTGATTTCTGATACTATTACGGTACCCCTAGGAGGAGTGCGCAGGACAGAGCGGCACACCTGCCTGGTTTCTGATACTATTACGGTACCCCTAGGAGGAGTGACGCAGGACAGAGCGGCACACCTGCCTGATTTCTGATACTATTACGGTACCCCTAGGAGGAGTGCGCAGGACAGAGCGGCACACCTGCCTGGTTTCTGATACTATTACGGTACCCCTAGGAGGAGTGCGCAGGACAGAGCGGCACACCTGCCTGGTTTCTGATACTATTACGGTACCCCTAGGAGGAGTGACGCAGGACAGAGCGGCACACCTGTCTGGTTTCTGATACTATTACGGTACCCCTGGAAGGAGTGACGCAGGACAGAGCGGCACACCTGTCTGGTTTCTGATACTATTACGGTACCCCTGGGAGGAGTGACGCAGGACAGAGCGGCACACCTGCCTGGTTTCTGATACTATTACGGTACCCCTAGGAGGAGTGACGCAGGACAGAGCGGCACACCTGTCTGGTTTCTGATACTATTACGGTACCCCTGGAAGGAGTGACGCAGGACAGAGCGGCACACCTGTCTGGTTTCTGATACTATTACGGTACCCCTGGGAGGGGTGACGCTGGACAGAGCGGCACACCTGTCTGATTTCTGATACTATTACGGTACCCCTAGGAGGAGTGACGCAGGACAGAGCGGCACACCTGTCTGGTTTCTGATACTATTACGGTACCCCTAGGAGGAGTGACGCAGGACAGAGCGGCACACCTGTCTGGTTTTTGATACTATTACGGTACCCCTGGAAGGAGTGCGCAGGACAGAGCGGCACACCTGCCTGGTTTCTGATACTATTACGGTACCCCTAGGAGGAGTGACGCAGGACAGAGCGGCACACCTGCCTGATTTCTGATACTGTTACGGTACCCCTGGGAGGAGTGACGCTGGACAGAGCGGCACACCTGCCTGATTTCTGATACTATTACGGTACCCCTAGGAGGAGTGACGCAGGACAGAGCGGCACACCTGCCTGGTTTCTGATACTATTACGGTACCCCTAGGAGGAGTGACGCAGGACAGAGCGGCACACCTGTCTGGTTTCTGATACTATTACGGTACCCCTGGGAGGAGTGACGCTGGACAGAGCGGCACACCTGTCTGGTTTCTGATACTATTACGGTACCCCTAGGAGGAGTGACGCAGGACAGAGCGGCACACCTGCCTGGTTTCTGATACTATTACGGTACCCCTGGGAGGAGTGACGCTGGACAGAGCGGCACACCTGTCTGGTTTCTGATACTATTATGGTACCCCTGGGAGGAGTGACGCAGGACAGAGCGGCACACCTGCCTGGTTTCTGATACTATTACGGTACCCCTAGGATGAGTGACGCAGGACAGAGCAGCACACCTGTCTGGTTTCTGATACTATTACGGTACCCCTAGGAGGAGTGACGCTGGACAGAGCGGCACACCTGTCTGATTTCTGATACTATTACGGTACCCCTAGGAGGAGTGACGCAGGACAGAGCGGCACACCTGCCTGGTTTCTGATACTATTACGGTACCCCTAGGATGAGTGACGCAGGACAGGGCGGCACACCTGCCTGGTTTCTGATACTATTACGGTACCCCTAGGAGGAGTGCGCAGGACAGAGCGGCACACCTGCCTGGTTTCTGATACTATTACGGTACCCCTAGGAGGAGTGACGCAGGACAGAGCGGCACACCTGTCTGGTTTCTGATACTATTACGGTACCCCTAGGAGGAGTGACGCAGGACAGAGCGGCACACCTGTCTGGTTTCTGATACTATTACGGTACCCCTGGGAGGAGTGACGCAGGACAGAGCGGCACACCTGTCTGGTTTCTGATACTATTACGATACCCCTAGGAGGAGTGACGCAGGACAGAGCGGCACACCTGCCTGGTTTCTGATACTATTACGGTACCCCTAGGAGGAGTGCGCAGGACAGAGCGGCACACCTGCCTGGTTTCTGATACTATTACGGTACCCCTAGGAGGAGTGCGCAGGACAGAGCGGCACACCTGCCTGATTTCTGATACTATTACGGTACCCCTAGGATGAGTGACGCAGGACAGAGCAGCACACCTGTCTGGTTTCTGATACTTTTACGGTACCCCTAGGAGGAGTGACGCAGGACAGAGCGGCACACCTGTCTGGTTTCTGATACTATTACGGTACCCCTAGGAGGAGTGCGCAGGACAGAGCGGCACACCTGCCTGGTTTCTGATACTATTACGGTACCCCTAGGAGGAGTGACGCAGGACAGAGCGGCACACCTGTCTGGTTTCTGATACTATTACGGTACCCCTGGGAGGAGTGACGCAGGACAGAGCGGCACACCTGTCTGGTTTCTGATACTATTACGATACCCCTAGGAGGAGTGACGCAGGACAGGGCGGCACACCTGCCTGGTTTCTGATACTATTACGGTACCCCTAGGAGGAGTGCGCAGGACAGAGCGGCACACCTGCCTGGTTTCTGATACTATTACGGTACCCCTAGGAGGAGTGACGCAGGACAGAGCGGCACACCTGTCTGGTTTCTGATACTATTACGGTACCCCTAGGAGTGACGCAGGACAGAGCGGCACACCTGTCTGGTTTCTGATACTATTACGGTACCCCTAGGATGAGTGACGCTGGACAGAGCGGCACACCTGTCTGGTTTCTGATACTATTACGGTACCCCTAGGAGGAGTGACGCAGGACAGGGCGGCACACCTGCCTGGTTTCTGATACTATTACGGTACCCCTAGGAGGAGTGACGCAGGACAGAGCGGCACACCTGTCTGGTTTCTGATACTATTACGGTACCCCTGGGAGGAGTGACGCAGGACAGAGCGGCACCCCTGTCTGGTTTCTGATACTATTACGGTACCCCTGGAAGGAGTGACGCAGGACAGAGCGGCACACCTGTCTGGTTTCTGATACTATTACGGTACCCCTGGGAGGAGTGACGCAGGACAGAGCGGCACACCTGTCTGGATTCTGATACTATTACGGTATCCCTGGAAGGAGTGACGCAGGACAGAGCGGCACACCTGCCTGGTTTCTGATACTATTACGGTACCCCTGGGAGGAGTGACGCAGGACAGGGCGGCACACCTGCCTGGTTTCTGATACTATTACGGTACCCCTAGGAGGAGTGACGCTGGACAGAGCGGCACACCTGTCTGGTTTCTGATACTATTACGATACCCCTAGGAGGAGTGACGCAGGACAGAGCGGCACACCTGCCTGGTTTCTGATACTATTACGGTACCCCTGGAAGGAGTGACGCAGGACAGAGCGGCACACCTGCCTGGTTTCTGATACTATTACGGTACCCCTGGGAGGAGTGACGCAGGACAGGGCGGCACACCTGCCTGGTTTCTGATACTATTACGGTACTCCTAGGAGGAGTGACGCTGGACAGAGCGGCACACCTGTCTGGTTTCTGATACTATTACGATACCCCTAGGAGGAGTGACGCAGGACAGAGCGGCACACCTGCCTGGTTTCTGATACTATTACGGTACCCCTAGGATGAGTGACGCAGGACAGGGCGGCACACCTGCCTGGTTTCTGATACTATTACGGTACCCCTAGGAGGAGTGACGCTGGACAGAGCGGCACACCTGCCTGGTTTCTGATACTATTACGGTACCCCTAGGAGGAGTGACGCAGGACAGAGCGGCACACCTGTCTGGTTTCTGATACTATTACGGTACCCCTGGGAGGAGTGACGCTGGACAGAGCGGCACACCTGCCTGGTTTCTGATACTATTACGGTACCCCTGGGAGGAGTGACGCAGGACAGAGCGGCACACCTGTCTGGTTTCTGATACTATTACGGTACCCCTGGGAGGAGTGACGCTGGACAGAGCGGCACACCTGCCTGATTTCTGATACTATTACGGTACCCCTAGGAGGAGTGCGCAGGACAGAGCGGCACACCTGCCTGGTTTCTGATACTATTACGGTACCCCTAGGAGGAGTGACGCAGGACAGAGCGGCACACCTGTCTGGTTTCTGATACTATTACGGTACCCCTGGGAGGAGTGACGCAGGACAGAGCGGCACACCTGCCTGGTTTCTGATACTATTACGGTACCCCTAGGAGGAGTGACGCAGGACAGAGCGGCACACCTGTCTGGTTTCTGATACTATTACGGTACCCCTAGGAGGAGTGACGCAGGACAGAGCGGCACACCTGTCTGATTTCTGATACTATTACGATACCCCTAGGAGGAGTGACGCAGGACAGAGCGGCACACCTGTCTGGTTTCTGATACTATTACGGTACCCCTGGGAGGAGTGACGCTGGACAGAGCGGCACACCTGTCTGGTTTCTGATACTGTTACGGTACCCCTAGGAGGAGACACTGGACAGAGCGGCACACCTGCCTGATTTCTGATACTATTACGGTACCCATAGGAGGAGTGACGCAGGACAGAGCGGCACACCTGTCTGGTTTCTGATACTATTACGGTACCCCTAGGAGGAGTGACGCTGGACAGAGCGGCATACCTGCCTGATTTCTGATACTATCACGGTACCCCTAGGATGAGTGCGCAGGACAGAGCGGCACACCTGTCTGGTTTCTGATACTATTACGGTACCCCTAGGAGGAGTGCGCAGGACAGAGCGGCACACCTGCCTGGTTTCTGATACTATTACGGTACCCCTAGGAGGAGTGCGCAGGACAGAGCGGCACACCTGCCTGGTTTCTGATACTATTACGGTACCCCTAGGAGGAGTGCGCAGGACAGAGCGGCACACCTGCCTGGTTTCTGATACTATTACGGTACCCCTAGGAGGAGTGATGCAGGACAGAGCGGCACACCTGTCTGGTTTCTGATACTATTACGGTACCCCTAGGAGGAGTGACGCTGGACAGAGCGGCATACCTGCCTTATTTCTGATACTATCACGGTACCCCTAGGATGAGTGCGCAGGACAGAGCGGCACACCTGTCTGGTTTCTGATACTATTACGGTACCCCTAGGAGGAGTGATGCAGGACAGAGTGGCATACCTGCCTGATTTCTGATACTATTACGGTACCCCTGGGAGGAGTGACAGGACAGAGCGGCACACCTGCCTGGTTTCTGATACTATTACGGTACCCCTGGAAAGAGTGACGCTGGACAGAGCGGCACACCTGTCTAGTTTCTGATACTATTACGGTACCCCTGGGAGGAGTGACGCAGGACAGAGCGGCACACCTGCCTGGTTTCTGATACTATTACGGTACCCCTGGGAGGAGTGACGCTGGACAGGGCGGCACACCTGCCTGATTTCTGATACTATTACGGTACCCCTAGGAGGAGTGACGCAGGACAGAGCGGCACACCTGCCTGATTTCTGATACTATTACGGTACCCCTAGGAGGAGTGACGCAGGACAGAGTGGCATACCTGCCTGATTTCTGATACTATTACGGTACCCCTGGGAGGAGTGACGCTGGACAGAGCGGCACACCTGCCTGGTTTCTGATACTATCACGGTACCCCTAGGAGGAGTGCGCAGGACAGAGCGGCACACCTGCCTGGTTTCTGATACTATTACGGTACCCCTAGGAGGAGTGCGCAGGACAGAGCGGCACACCTGCCTGGTTTTAATCACATTATAATTAATTACGTTATTAGATGGGTTAGGGAGAGTGAATTAAAAATTATAATGATAAGCCATGGGGACGAGTTGGCACTATCCTAGTTTTACACTAGTTGGTGTCTGCTCTCATCTCGGCTCTTGATGAGTTGAATCAAAAACCAGCCACCTGACAGTATTAATTTATTACAAATTACTCTTGCAATCCCTCATTCAGGATGCAATACCTGTGTTTATGTGTCCTTCTTTTACCCACCGGGACTTCCTTACCTTTTAATGATATATTTTTGCTGATCTGAAGCTTTTCAGAATTAATGGAATCTTAATTTACTGATAGCGTCTGATAAGTAAATACCGGCACACTAAAATCATTATAAATTTGGAAAAAAAACTTTGGGTATGAAATTCTTATTGTAGTTTCCAATATGAATGAGGCTGACAGAGGAATTTATCAACTTTCAATAAATTATATGTATATATTGGCTTAAGAATAAAAACGATGATATATAAAGACGCCATTTATCTTTATAAGATGATGAGTGAATGTATTTTATGCACTGACTGCCATTTAATGAATTAACCTGCCCTTTTTCGGTCAAGATGGAGACTAAGATTCTCTTAATGTGTCAAGGCCAACGCACATATGTTTGATCCATGATTGTATCAACTGCTGGTTGCTAATTTCGCCAATGCGAGACGATGACAAAGAAAGATAAATGACTGAAACCCTGGCCCATTGATACTTATCTGAGAGTACTTATCTTAAAACTAAATTGCCGCACCTATGTTGAAAATTTATAGGCACTTGATGAAGGCCCTACCAACGATCAGATCCTGTTGAGTATTTATTTACTTAATCCAACCACGGGTTGGTCTAACTGTTGGAAATATGACTGCATTCCTGGCCAAAGTAAGTGTGTTATATTGAAGGGGTTGTGTTAGCACTACGTGACAATATCCAATGCTTTAATTCCTGAATAGTGATTTTCTCGTGTCAATGTATTGGGGTATTTAATTTTGATCATATCCACTAAAAAGAAATTTCGCGTCCATGGTACTCATGAGAAGACCTTTTCAGTAATTGCAGATCAACCCAAATGTGAAGTGGTCTAAAGAATATAGTGCTGAAAGTCTGGGGTGCACATTAGGTGTGAAGCATGTGGAGCAGCTTTCCTTTATCATCTTATATAAGCTTACTGCAATTTACATTAAAAAAAAAACACTTACATATACCTTGAATATCAATGATTTATTAAAAGTATTTGTATAGCATGGCATTTGACTGGTAATATACATAGTAGATATTTAGATACTAACAACGCATTCCCCAAAACAAGTACTTGTAAATGAAGAATCAATACAAACGATAAAACAATACAATAAACCACAATAAGCAAATGTCATTCCAAAGAATCGCATTCTCAATAAAGTTTTCAATCTTCAAATGATTCATTGAAACATCAATTGCACCTTCTCTCCATTTCCTTAATTCTCAGTTCAGCTCAGTAACATTCACCTGAACAATAGTTAGGCATGATTATGGAACACATATTAAAACACATATCAATACATAAGAGTATGTCTTCTCAACCACATCTCACATTAGCACTCTTCAGTATCCCCCACATAAACAATAGTTTTGGAAGATCACAATATACACAATACAATAAATAACAATGCAAGGAACAAGGTACAGTAACATCAATCATAACCACACCTCACAAAACACTAACCTCTTCTCTTAAGCAGCTTCATATCTAGTAATATCCACATACACAACAGTTTAGCATGATTACAACATATACATAAACAGGTAACAATGCATATTCCAGAATAAGTACTTGTCATCATAAGAATCCAGTTCTCAGTAAAAATCAATCTTCACAATATCTCAAACCCAACATCCCACCCACACAGTGCTTCCCATCAACATACACCCACACTATTAGGCATGATTAAAACAAACAGAATGAGGATAACAATACCTCTTCTCAAAAACATCCAATTGCATGATCAATAGTTAATCATCTCATCTTAATATTCCAAAAGATGTTGGAATGATGAAAAACTACAAATATAACAAAAATCTGATAAGTTCCCCCTGCTGCCAAATCCCTGGATAACTATTCTACCCATAAGTGCAGTCAAACCTTCTTATAAAGACCAGTCCCTTAATTCGAAAGTACCCTAAATGAAAAAGAAAACTTGGAAAAAGTTCATTCCAATAATTTGTTGAGACTGCTTGACCAAACTTGTTATTAGGTCAGTGGTCTTTGTAAGCAGGTTTGACTGTATAATCGGTAAAACTACAGAGTTCTTAGACACGACTTCTCAGGCGCTGCATGTGCCGCCTGATGGATTTCTTCAGGCGGCACCAGCGTCCATGTTTCTGTGTTGGTTGTGGTTGTTCGTCCAGTGCGTCGTGGAATTCATCCTCTTCCTCCTCAGTGAACAGCTCACTGATACCGAGCTCCAGGGCTTCCAGAAGGGGATCTGTTTGAACCTAGAAAACAAAATCAGACAAAACATGAAAAGCAATCTATCAAAAATCACCTTGTAATTTAAATCTCCCAACAGTCATGTGAAAAGTTGTAGTGAACTGTGTGTAATGGTTTTCCTTAGGTAGTCTGGTTCACTTTACTGTTAACAACTGTCTGGGCATGATTTAATCCTCAATGTCTGAAAAAGTTAGAAATACCACCGTTTAAGCCAAGTTCTCTGCATCAAAAGATCCCTTCTAAGTCAGATATATAAATGAACAGTTCAGTTGTAGTCTTCAAATAGCCTGGTAAAAAAAGAAAACTAATAGTTAATAACAAAAGACTGGGCTCAGTTTATCCCAAAGTGTTGGTTCTTACATATAAAATGATGTCACCAGAGTGAGTGTATCCTTATGCAGTGTTATAGAAAAAAGTCTATGGTTAGGCAGATGATATCAAAAATTTAAACCACTGAATAATGTAATGAAAATGGTCCAGTGCTACCATTACAGAATGACATCCTCACAAGTATTGGTCAGCATAAAATTGTTTATTGATTCTGCTGGACCTAAGTGCAGTATTTGATACCATTGATCAAAGAATAAATGAATGAATGAGGGCTTAAAGGCACATCGGCACACAAAGGCCATTTAGTGCCATAAACCATTTTCCATCTAATGGTCCTTAGCATTGTTGAAGAACAATGACAAAGCATATATTCATTTAACCCTCTGCCACCCAGCATTAGATAAGGGTTATTGAGGTATTATCTTGAATCTCAATGTTTACTGGCATGCAAATGTTATACTTTGATAAACATTTTGTCTTTGATTGTCTTTCGGCTATCTTTGGATATTTGTGCTTGAAATTTCTTTTTTTTTAAAGTTACAACAAGTTTTGAAAATAAACTTCAAACGTATAGGGCTTCTACATTCTGATTAAAGTCTTACCTTGAGTGTTGTTGTCATTACCGGCAGGCCAAAGTTGGGTCCAGCCAGCACATGGTTCGGCCCTGCCTCCCAGCGGACCACTTCCTTGTCCCTATTTACCACGCACCACTTGAATGCAACCATCTTGTCTGTAGGCAGGGGGAAGACAAAGCGCCATGAGCCAGCGCCATGTGCACCAGGGTATGCATATCGTGGCCGTGTTGTATCCCAGTTGCTGAGGGCATCAATATTTCCAAGGACAGCCAGTCTCTCTCCCTTTGCTAGGTGGTATTCGGTGTTGAGGCCAGTGACTATCGTACCCGTGTTGGCAAACTTGGTTATCAAATAGCCAACACTTTTACCTAGAGACCATGGAATGTCTAGGTCGATTGGTGTATAGCTATGCTTCTTTCCTTTTGCTGAAAATGAAAGTTAAATTGATTAGAAACGTTATTAAAAAGTCTTTATTTTTATATATAAGTTGCAATCACACAGATTTAAAGTGAAGCCACAGGGTTATTCCAGTCTCCCACCCAGGGGGGGGGGGGGGGGAGGGCACTCAGGTACAGAGGGGGGTCGTACCCGCGTTACATATTTCGAAGAAGAAGGGGTCTATCTAAAGACCTCTGCATGTCCGCGATTTTGTGAAAGAAGGGTTCTTTATTGTATCCAGGTACGAAGTATGGGGGGTGAAAATCCCCTTACAATCCACGAAATATACGCCGCTCTGATGCCGAGTGACTCCCGAAGTGACTGGGCTTCCAAGTCTACTGCCGCCACTTGCTGCCGCTAAACAGGCAGAGGATTATAAAATCTAAAGTTAGAATACATGTTCCTGTTCATCCAATGTCCGTGTTTTGATCAAAGAAGGGGTGTTTATTCACTGGTAAAATATCAGCGTTTTTATTTTAAAAGGGTGCTTTTTGGGCCAGAAATCAGTGCTTTAGTGGAATTTTTAAATTTAGATAACGAGCGTATGCTCCCGCTCTGTTCCTACATTCGGTTGTGAGGTCATCCATGCCCAGGAAACTTGGTGGCAATCAGGCGTGTGGTCGTTTATTATGCCCGAGCTGCCCAAGCATATATAGTGCAGAAATTAAATTTAGCACTGTAAAATGAAATGTGAGAGATGTGTTGTGTCTTTTTCGGTATGTAATACACCTTTGAGTCAATTGAATCCCTGCTAGGAGGTGGGAGGACGGGTGAGTATACCAAAATTCTGCCCCATAGGGTGGGGACATCAATAATGAGTAGAACAAGGCTGATAAGCCGGGGTACAGGGCGGGGATAGTGAATGCCCCAAAAATCCTCCCTAAAAAATACTTTTACTTGTTTTTGATTAGCCCAATCGGCCATCACACAGTGGTCAAACAAATAAAATTAGATCTTTTCACTATGGTACGACTGGCACAGAAAAGTATGAATTTATCATTTTTATAATTATTAGGAAAAACACAAGAATCTTAACAAAAGCAAAACACATTGAGGATTACCGAATCTCGTAAAATTTGGAGGATAACACTTTGATTATATAATTTACCAGAAATATCTAAAAATGAAGTATAATTGATTTTGTTTTGGTTCTTATTTTAGGATGTCCCGATATCTGTGCAAATCATAACAATATTTGACATTTAATAAGTTAATTTTCAAATTCATTTCCCATTTTTTTGAAGCCCACACGACTAGAAATTATAGTTCACAAAATGTGCTCCAGAGTTGGGGATTAGTGACGAAAAAATGCACCCTGGGGGAACCGAGCAAAATAATGCAGAAGGTCAGTACGTACACTATGACCGCCGTAGGTATATCTATATAACACAGTGCTCCTAAGAGGTTTCCTAAGTTTGGATAGGTATTACGAACTTTATCTAACAACAATGAGGGGAAAAAACGCTCTGCTAAGTTTGGCTAAGACCGATTATAATCCACGCCTCACCTGACCTGACACTTAAAACATGCACACAAGCCTCCGCCAGATGTAGAATTGAATGCAATATACCTTAAATCCTAAATGCTTTGAAGACGCTTGTGTGTTTCATGCATCCATGTGTGCGCTATGACCTACAGTACAGACATTCAATTCCTGCACCAGTGGACCAGACGTCTGCCAATGCCTGGTTGACAACTAGTGGTTGTACAAACACCCATTTATAACATGTCAAAAAAAGCAATGCACATCTATGACCCACGTTACATCTTGCAAGTCAAAGCTACATTCAATTGTGAGGTCAACCATGCATCCATGCCCAAGGAACTCGTTGGCAATCAGGCGTGCGGTCGTGTATCATGCCCAGGCTGCCCACGCATATAGTGCAGGAATTAAATGGCGGCACTGTGGGGCAAGAAAATCACCAAATCGCATATAGGCGCTCAAGATATCCCTCCATATGTTATGTAAAAGCTCACTTATCTAAATATTGATATTAATTAATATTGTGATACTTACCCATTTTGGTCGAATTAACTTATACTCTTTCCTAAAATAGGTTTCCGCTGCAACTTCGCAATTCAGAAGAAACGTCAAGAAGAATGTGTAATCACTATAATTAAGAAACGTCAAGTAGAATGTGTAATCACTATCTAATGAAGAAACGTCAAGTAGAATGTGTAATCACTATCTAATGAAGAAACGTCAAGTAGAATGTGTAATCACTATCTAATGAAGAAACGTCAAGTAGAATGTGTAATCACTATCTAATGAAGAAACGTCAAGTAGAATGTGTAATCACTATCTAATAAAGACTCGTAATCACATACGGGTATGTCATCACTAAGGAATCACTAAGGGTGATTGTTTTCTAGCTAGCTGAACTGTGATTGGACAACGGGGATCACGTGATTTTGTCAATGAAGCTTCTAGATGCCAACAATGCATGCAACACCAACCTTCAACAATTGCGAGGTGAACAATGTCATCACGTATTGTTGGGCATTGTTGACAGTCTGAGTCACAGATAAATACTCTTCACGCTTATGGTCGCTCTGTTATAGTTATCTAGCCACTTCCTATTCCAAACGTACTTTCATCAAATCATGATGATCTATATTGATCTTTAAAGTTAGCTTTAAAGGTTTAATGTCAATCTTTCGTCTGAAATAAAATCGTGTAAAACAAATGGGCGAGAGGGGTTTTGATATTGCTATTTTAAGAAGATACCTTTCTTATTTTACACCCTGTCAGAGATTCGAATGTTTGCGATCCATTTTTTTGAGGATGATAATAACTGAATGATTTGCAATAGAAGTAAGCACCCTAGGGGCTACCCCTACGGCTCGGTGGTGTAACCACAGTAAATCTGGGTTCCTCCTCTAGGCTCTGTTACTCTATTTCCTCTATCCACCACACATATCACGTATCCCGATTCTGTCTAAAATAACAGAAAAGTGGCATCGACAACAACAACATCTAGATAGAGCGACACCCTTAATATCAAAATAAAACGTTTATTACCCAAAAAAGAAGCGGAAATGGGAGACCTTGTTTGGTACAGAAGAAGTCGGTAGCGTACTCATAGTTGATATGCCATTTTAAAAGAAAATCTTCATTCTTTGTACGCAACCTGCATATTTCCCGTTGTTCTAGGTAATTAAACTAACAACATTAATGAAGTATGCGTATCTGTGCCCGATGTCGCGCCAATACATACGTGTAGTTGCTTAGGTTTTGATATATGGAGGTTTAAATATGCATACCCTATTCAACTGTATGCACTCTGCAAGTATCCTGACACTGTAAACAAGGTCATGGCAACACTAAAGCCTTGATTGACTGTTGCAGAGGACGATAAGCCAATGTTGCTAGCTAGTTAATTTCGATTTTATAAAAAGAAATCCTTAATAATCAGTTATATCCTGTAACCATGGATAGATAAGTCTAAACGGTTAGCCTGCATAACTCTTCCAATGCTGAGGCTACTTTCGTCACAAACAAAAGTACAGATTTTTCGAAACCTTCTAAACTCTGCCATGTTGGTATTCATTGGATAGCCCTGGCCGAGTACTCTCAGATGAGTACCTATGTGCCATGGTTTCAGTCTTTTTTTCATTTCTTTTGCATGATTTTGTATTGGCCAAATTAGCCACCAGCACCAAAAGGGTTAGGGGACCAGTTGCATCAACGTGTTTACGGATTAGGCATAGACTTAGTATGTAAATCCATTGTCTACAACAATAGCAATGATTGTTGTAGACAATCAAGGAATAACGAAAGAATGCCGACACCAGTTATTTTATCAATTGTTGGGAGACGTCTCATTGTTGCGTATATCAAGGGAGTAAGGCACGAGTGACGTGAACGTCAACGGTGAGTGGAGCATTTATCCCGCCGTAGCTTACTGTTAAATGAGTTATCTATCACTTTTCCACTCTGCGGGCAAAGATGACGACAGGGTGGATTAATTACATTATAATTACGTTATTCGATGGGCAAGGAAGAGTGAATAGACATTAATAATGATAAGCCATAGGGTTGATACTAGGTTAACACTAGTTAGTGTCTGCCCTCATCTCGGCTCTTGATGAATGGAATCTTATTACAAATTACCCTTGCAATCCCCCCTCATTCAGGATGCAATAAGAGAGAGAGAGAGAGAGAGAGAGAGAGAGAGAGAGAGAGAGAGAGAGAGAGAGAGAGAGAGTAGGTTTTCTGTATATATTGAGATGATCTTGGACAGTGAAGGAGCTATTGGATACTTTGGTTCATAAGAAGGTCCTCACTATAGAGCATATAGTAATTGGTCTCTCGTTACATACCCATTCTTTTATTCATACAAAAACAGACAGTTGATGAAATTGGAGAGAGAGTATTCCAAGAATATACATGTGTTTTCTTCATTGTGATTTACATAGTGGCGTGTAACGACACGTGATTGATGTGTTTGTGTTCGAATTCCGGGGTTTGTGTTGATCAAACATCTAGCAGCATATGTCTGTAGTGCCTAGATATACCTGGCCTTGTGATCTAAACGTTGCCACTAACTGCCAACAGTCCCTCACAACTGCCCGAATTCGCATCCCACTTGGGCATGCGAGAAAGTTGCCAGTGACTCGAGGTTAGGCCGTGATTTCCGCCGGGTACTCCGGTTTCCTCCAACAGTTACAATAAGCCAGTCACGATTTAGCCGCATTATGGCATAACAAGTGACGAAAATCGAAATTCCATATAAATGCCTAGAAAACGAGCTGCACATAGCTATTTGTTTTAAATGTTTTTTTCACAAACTAAAAATCAGAGAAATAACAATCAATACACAATTCAAATTTCTTCTTTTTTTTAGTTTGAGTTTACGCCTAATTTCGAAATTATTAGCAAATTATTCTCATTGATAACGTGTCCACAATTTGCCGATCTAGCCTTTATCAGAATATTCTGAATATTTATTTACCAACTGATGACATGTTACCAGTGACTTGATACACTTTGATATTATTTATACAGTACCCCTGGGAGGAGTGACGCTGGACAGAGCGGCACACCTGCCTGGTTTTAATCACATTATAATTAATTACGTTATTAGATGGGTTAGGGAGAGTGAATTAAAAATTATAATGATAAGCCATAGGGTACGAGTTGGCACTATCCTAGTTTTACACTAGTTGGTGTCTGCTCTCATCTCGGCTCTTGATGAGTTGAATCAAAAACCAGCCACCTGACAGTATTAATTTATTACAAATTGCTCTTGCAATCCCTCATTCAGGATGCAATAACTGTGTTTATGTGTCCTTCTTTTACCCACCGGGACTTCCTTAATACCTTTTAATGTTATATTTTTGCTGATCTGAAGCTTTTCAGAATTAATGGAATCTTAATTTACTGATAGCGTCTGATAAGTAAATACCGGCACACTAAAATCATTATAAAATTTGGAAAAAAACTTTTGGGTATGAAATTCTTATCGTAGTTTCCAATATGATATATAATAAGGCTGACAGAGGAATTTATCAATTTTCAATAAATTATATGTATATATTGGCTTAAGAATAAAAAAGATGATATTGTGACGGAATGACCCCAGGGCTAAGAAACGGGTCACGTTCCGTCACTTGTATTATTGTAAGCTGGGTATCCGCCTTCGCAGAGCCTAGCATTTAGATGTGCTACAAAGTATCTAGTTATTTCGAGTGCTCTGTGACGTAGCGCTCGTGCGGCCTGAACGATTAATGTACGGCGCGTGCGATTGGAAGGAAGGGCGGGAAACTAGGTTAGATTCAAATAACGTTAGTCTAGAAGAGATCATCGAAGTAAGTGGAAGTAGAAGGAAGAGAGTTAAAGATAGAAGTGTTTGCAAGTGGATTAAGGTGCTAGAGAACTGGATTTAGACTACCCAGGGAGTAACGATTACAAGGTCAAGTAGCAAGATAGAGACTGAAGCTGTTCGACGGATTATTATGTGTACTTAGTGAGGATTATGATGACAGCATAGAGAGGAACTGTAGCTGAGCAGAGTGTGTATTTACATCGGGATTTACCAGACATTGAAACCAGATACCGAAGAGATCAAAAACTTTTTGTGGACTTGTGATGTCGAGGTAGTCATTTACATTGAGTGGACTTGTCGTGTTGATGTTGCTGTACAGAGAACGAGTGCGGTGGTATGTATAGTGTACTGTGATGATTAAACTGTATTGTTGATTTGTACTTGCTTGTCCCGTCTTCTCTTCAACACCACATCCATCCCCAACCTTCGCTAAGCGTTATTGTAGAGTCAGAAACCCAACTGAGCTTTATTTCATTTAAAGAGAGAACTAAGAAACCTTTTATTTAAGTAAGGTGATTCTGTATGTTAGTCGGATCATTCCTTCGGCCAGGGATCCATTCCGCTACATATAGCACACTCTTCTTTGGTGACAGCGGTGGGATGTTGTCTAACACTATCGGCGAAATTCTCGAAACTTTTTGTCGGAACGAACTCACAGTTGGTGGTAATAATCAGTGGGGATGGAAGGTGAAGCGGAACGAAAGCAAATTGTCGAGGTGGTGGAGGAACAGGCGGACGGTGCGTTGCAGCTCGAGGGGGTAGACATCACGCAGCCGTGGCTGGCGGCGCAGTCACTGGCGATGGCGGCGGCCAACAGACCGGGGCCGGAGTTTGGGCGAGAACATTCACCAAAAGTGGCATTGAGCCCACCTCAAGAAACAGAATTATTGCCCAGACCACGCATAAAGCGAACCTATCTTACGCCTGAGCGAACCGATTCCTTACGCATTGAGCGAACCTATCCCGAACGCATAAAGCGAACCTATCTTACGCCTGAGCGAACCGTTAAAACTTTCAGTGAACAGATCTCGGGTGCCCGTTTGGACGATTTTATGTCAGCAGATCGCTCATTTGGTGCCACCCGAGAGACAGAGTGGCCGTCCGAGCGACCGGTAGCCGAGAGACACGCGGTTCTTCAGAAAGAGAGCAAGGGGGAGGCGGGAGATTCGTCGTCAGATGCAGAGTCGGTGGCGCCAGATCGACCGCGCCGTGACGTCACAGAGGAGCGGGTGACCTCCAGAGCCGAGCAGAGGACAGAAGCTGATTGCGGTACACGAGCACCACCAGGCCACCCCTCGGGGAGTAGAAGAGGAGCGGTCAACGCCTCGTTGGACACTACGGTGCCCGTGATGGAAGTGCCGTTAGCCAGTAGCAGCTCCGGGGTGATTGACTTTCCCAGGAGGGGAATTGTGGGGGCAGGGCGGACGACAGCCCCGGCCCGAGGTACAGAGTCACCGCGAGAGAGAGAGCCGATTGGTATGGAACAGGTGATAGCAGACATGGCGGCCCTGATGGGAGGAACGTTGACGACGATAGCGGAGACGCAGCGGGCCATGGCAGCGCGGGTAGAGGGAACCGGCGAGCCCCACCGGCCGAGGACATCAGAGCACTGGCGAAACGCCCGGGTGGACCGCTTTGACGGGGTGAGCGAGGCATGGGTGGATTATCGCATGCACTTCGAGGCGACAGCGAGGCTCAACAAGTGGAGCGACAGCGAGAAGAGTCTGTGCCTTATTGCGGCTATAAAGGGAGGAGCCCAGCGGGTTGTGCAGCACCTGTCCGACGCCGAGAGATCCTCGTACCGAAACATCGTCAGGGTCCTTGACCAGCGCTACGCATCGGATGACCAGGCCGAGAAACACGCCATGGTGTTAGCACAGCGTCGCCAGAAGCCAGAAGAGAGTCTGCAGGAGTTGGGTGACGTGTGTAGGAGGCTGTTCACCCTGGCCTACCCCGACGCCGAAGGGAAGTTGAAGGATCGTCTAATGAAGAAGGCGTTCATCGAGATGATTGCGGACGAGAAGATACAGCGTTTGACCGCCAGAGGGGATGCCCAGACCCTGGAGGAAGCCGTGCACCTAGCCATCAAGTATGAGGGCACGGAGAGCGGGCGTAGCGCGAAGGAACCGAAGGGAAAACCCCTGCTGACTACGGTAGCAAGACAGGTGGGGACGGTGACACCCACTGCAGAGAACACCATACAAGCGAAGTTAGAGGCCTTGGAGGAACTCGTCCTGAAGTTGCAGCCTAAAAGATGGGAGGGTGCTGGTGGACAACGGAGGCCGTTCCTGTGTTATAGCTGCCAACAGCCAGGCCATATGGCGAGAGACTGTCCCAACAAGACCGGTTCGGGAAAAGGGCAGAGTGCCGCCCCCGGGGCAGGAGGGCCGGCACAGGAGGAGTAGAACAGACGCCCAGAAAGATACACTTCGACGGAGAGGATGAGGGGAGCCCCTACATGATTGGAAAGATAGGAGGGAAGGAGTATGAGTGCCTGTTGGATACTGGAGCCACGAAGTCGATTATCTCACCAGAAGTCTACCTGAACCACCCGAATAGGAACGACCTAGCCCTGAGAGAGTGCAGAGAGAGGCTAGTCTCCATCGACAAGTCACCGGTGGCAGTTCGGGGAGAAGTGGAATTGGAAGTGGACCTGTGTGGAACGATATTGGTGGGACACTTCATGATAGCTGAGATAGCCGACGACGTCGTGTTAGGAATAGGATTACAGAGAGCAGGCGGAATAATGGTGAACCATCATACCCAACAAGTCGAGTTCGAGGGAGGAAAAACAGTCCCCTACATCAGCCAGAGAATATCAGGGCTGTCGAAGTGTTGCAAGGTGCTGGCGGACAGAACAGTGGTGATACCCCCCCCGAAAGGAGATCCTGACCACGGGGTATATCTGCGGCCGCACGAAAGAATTAGAGAAAGTAAGAGGATCAGGATTGGTGGAACCCAGTTTGAAGGGGAAGATGGGGCAGAGAGGCGTCATGGTGGGGAAAGCACTAGTGGATGTGGGCAAAGATTATATACCCATCCGACTCCTCAATACCACCAGCGAACCTATCACGATCTACAAGGGCACGCCAGCAGGAGTAGTGACCCCGGTGGCCGGAGAGCCACCCGTCCCCGTGGAAACCAAGAAAGAACCAGAGAAGAAAAGATGTACAGAAAAGATGCCCGACTTCCTGCGGCCATTATGCAAGGATGGAAGTGAGAACCTGTCGTCAGAAGGGAAGAAGAAACTGGCTGAGCTGCTGACCAAACACCAGAGTGCTTTTGCTAGCGGGCCAGACGACCTGGGGCGGACGCACTTGGTCCAGCACGAGATCAGGACACCCCCAGACCTGCGACCACTGCGACAGCCGGCCAGAAGGTTCCCGTTTTGGAAACAGACGGAAGCTAAGGAAATAGTGGACGACCTGCTGAAGAGGGACCTGATAGAGCCGTCGGCAAGCCCGTGGGCGGCACCAGTGGTGATGGTGAAAAAGAAAGACAACACAACCCGTCTGTGCGTAGACTACCGACGTCTGAACAGCCACACCATCCAGGACGCCTACCCCTTGCCCAGAATCGACGATTCACTGGATGCCTTGGGAGGAAGCAAATGGTTTTGTACCCTTGACCTGGCCAGCGGCTACTGGCAGGTGGGAATGTCCAAGAGTGCACAAGAGAAGTCCGCGTTTATCACCAGCGGGGGGTTGTATTCCTGGAAGGTCATGCCCTTTGGTTTGAGTACAGCACCCGGTACTTTTGAGCGGCTGATGGAAACAGTGCTGTCGGGACTACAGTGGGAAACCTGCCTCATCTACCTGGATGACGTCATCATCTTCGGGAAAACAGAGCAGCAGACCCTGGACCGCCTGGATGCAATCCTGAGCAGAATAGGACAGGCAGGAATGAAGCTCAAGCCCAGCAAGTGTCGCTTATTCCAGAAGAGAGTACACTACCTGGGGCACGTGGTGACGGAGGAGGGAGTCATGACGGACCCTGAGAAGATCGAGACCTTGAGGGAGTGGCCTGTGCCCACCACGCAGACAGAGGTACGCAGCTTCCTGGGGACTGCATCGTACTACAGGAGGTTTGTACAGAATTTCGGGACAATTGCCCGTCCCTTGCATAGGCTGACGGAGAAGAACAGACCCTTCTTGTGGACCACCGAATGCCAGGTTGCCTTCGAGACACTGCGGAAGAAATTGGTGGAGGCACCCATCCTAGCTTACCCTAGCAGTGAGGAAGACTTCATCCTAGATACTGACGCCAGTGCCACAGGAATCGGGGCGGTATTGTCGCAGATGCAGGACGGCGTAGAGAGACCCATAGAATATGCAAGTCGGGGGCTGAGCAAGTCGGAGAGGAACTACAGCGTGACCAAGAGAGAGCTGTTGGTGGTGGTTTTCTACTGCAAGTATTTCTGGCACTACCTGATAGGAAGAAAGTTCAAGCTACGCACAGATCACGCCGCCTTGAGGTGGTTGCAAACCTTCAAAGACGCCACGGGAATGTGGGCCAGGTGGCAGAATACCCTGGCAGAGTTCAACAAGGAAATTGTGCACAGAGCTGGCAGGAGTCACGGTAACGCCGACGGCTTGAGCAGACGACCAAACGAACAACCAGAGAGGGGGAGAAGCTCCGACAGTGGCGACCCCGAAGTCAAGAGTACAGAGAGTGAATCACCTGAAGAGGTGGAAGGAGACATCACCTGCCTTTGTCCGGAGGAAAACCACAGGGTGGCAGCGGTCACTATACAGCCGCTGTGGACGAATGCTGAGTGGAGAGAATTACAGAAAGAAGACCCCGACATTGCGCCGATCTGGACTAGGTTGGCCAGGGGAGAAGAGAGACCCAGGTGGAATGAGATATCCGAACACAGCTTGGCCACCAAGTCCTACTGGGGAGAATGGCAACGCCTGAAGATGAGGGATGGTGTCATCTACAGAAAGTGGGAGAGTTCCGACGGAGCGAAAGTTCACACTCAAGTGCTGGTTCCGAGGAGCAAGCGGAAAGAGTTCCTACAGCAAGCCCACGGTGAAAGATGGACAGCTCATCTGGGAGTGAAACGAACGGTGGCGCGTCTGCATGAGAAGTACTTCTGGTATGACATGCGAGCTGACGTCAGGAGTTGGCTGGCCCAGTGCGGGGTCTGCGTCAGAGCCAAGGGACCGGGAGGCAGGACCAGGAGGAATCCTATGACCATTGTGAGATCGGGGACGCCCTTTGAGAGAATCGCCAAAGACATGTATGGACCGCTGCCTGAGACAGCCAGAGGGAACTCGAAGATCCTAGTCATCACTTGTTATTTTACCAAGTGGGTAGAAGCCTATGCCTTGCCGGACGAGACAGCCGAGACGGTAGCCTAGGCCCTGGTGAACGACTTCGTCAGCAGATATGGTACTCCTGTCTCCATCCACAGCGA
Organism: Maea johnstoni; assembly: GCA_963942565.1. Lineage (NCBI taxonomy): Eukaryota > Metazoa > Annelida > Polychaeta > Spionida > Magelonidae > Maea > Maea johnstoni. The sequence continues at coordinate 48,926,804 of OZ012687.1, forward strand.
TCAGGGAAGAAACTTCGAGAGTACGCTGTTCCAGGAGGTGAGCAGATTACTGGGAATACGCAAGACAAGAACAACGGCATATCACCCTGAGGGAAATGGAATGGTGGAGAGGTTCAACCGTACGATGGGAGCCATGATCAGAAGCCTGATAGGAGAAGAACACGACAACTGGGATAAAATCCTACCCCTCACCCTGATGGCTTACAGATCCAGTGTGCACGAGACTACCCAACAGACTCCACACATGATGCTGTTTGGAAGAGAGATGACTGTCCCGTTGGCACTCACCATGTCCGAGTTGCCCACCAGCCTGGTGGAGCAGGACGAGCTGGAGCACACTTGGGACCTCCGAGAGAAATTGGCTAAAGTCCACCGACGGGCCAGAGAAGTCACCGGTCAAGCAATGCGACGACAGAAACTGCAGCACGATCGGGGAGCAATGGGCCACTGGAGAGACGTGGGAGACTTAGTCTGGCTGATCACCAAGGTTAGAAGACGGGGTAGAGCTGCCAAGTTTGAACACAAGTGCAAGGGACCCTATACCGTGATCGACGTGATGGCCGACGTGACGTACCGAATAGAAGACAAGAAAGGAAAGAGAACAGTGGTCAATGGAGAGAGGCTGATAACCTTTGTCAAGCCCGGGGATTGGTCTAGCACCGATGGAGCTGAGGATGAGCCGAGAGAACACGAGATTCCGACATCGGTAGACTCCGAGAGTGGTGATGACCAACCCGACGTGAGACCAGAGAAAGTAAATTCCCAGAGAACCTCAGGGCGGAGAGAAAGAAGAGCTCCGCAGCGCTATGGGTGTACATAGAAAGTGAAGAAAACCAGGTGGTCTAAGGCAGAGAGAGATCGTATGGAAGTGTAAAGAATAGAGAAAGACAAGACACTGAAATTCGAGCTATGGAATACGCGGGTATATGCTGTGCCGGCTGGTAGCAGGGGAAATGGCAAGACTAGCCAGCAACAAGGATAACTCCTACAACCCTGGATCATGCTGACATCAACTCAAAAGCTAATGCACCGTGAGGACTGATGAATATTCGTCTGGCTGAAGGAGGAGTCGTTTTGAAGAGTGAGAAGAACGCCAAGTAAAGTACCAAATCCGAAATTGTCGACACCCTCAAGATACCCTTTAGCTCAAGAATGGTGATTTCGTCCGCTTGGAAAAGTGACAACCGCCTGAGTACCAGCAGGAAAAGACGATGGAGAGAAAATGTCCGACAGAAAGTCCTTATGATGACACCTGGGAGAAATGGTTGCCATGGAAACGAGAAAGGAAGGCATCCGGAAGAAAAATCCCAGAACAATCAGGAGATTGTAGCGTAAAAGAAGAGGGGGAGTAGGGTGACGGCATCATCCAGACCACCAAGAATAGTGAAGAAAAAAAAAAAAAGAATTTCTGAAGTGCGAAAACTGAAGAAAAGAAGATTCGCTCTGGCGTTAGGAAATCGCTGGAGTAGAGAAGAAGATTCGCTCTGGCGTTAGGAAGTTGCTGGAGAGAAGAAATAGAGACGCTCTGGCGTGAGAAACTGCTGGAGAATGGAGACTGTGGAGAGCAACGAATTGTGCCTGTTGCTGCGTCGAGTGTTGACAAGTCGAGTGAGAGTTCCCATCTGGAGACTAAGGGGTTTCCCCGCACGTGAGAGGGAGTCGCCGCATGACGTCACGGCAGTAGCTGAGTTTGACCTAGTTGGCGAAGTGAGGAATTTGCCGTGGGCGAAAGTACAGAAATAATCTCAGCGCGGCGAAATAGAAACCAACCGAGCTGATGGCAAGCAGTCAAGCAGTAGCTGAATGGAATGCGGGAGCGTGGGGGCTGGAGAACGAGGAGACTTGGGGTATTTCGGTGGTGATGGTGGAGGATGGCGGCGGCGAAAGAGTCCGAAAAACAACAAGTGTCGCAGAGGTCACCTGAGAACCAATCAGATGTCTCCAAGGGGTGCCACACCCCAGGGAACGCATCACCGGATTGATCCAGTTAGCCGAAAGACGCCATTCTTCATCTCACGCCTGAGCGAACCAAACACATCACGAATTAATCGCCGCTAATCCTATTGTCAACAAGCCATCCAACACAAAAGAAAACAACATGAGCATGCAGCCGACACACTCGCTGCGAGAAGAGGGATACTGCGGAATCTGCAAGAGGAATTTTCGAGATATGGGCCGACACAACCTAGACTTGCACGATGGAAGGGGAATACACGCGTGGAGGTGTCTGAGCTACAAGGGAACGGGACATGGCGGACGGTGTACGTACGTAGACTGCAACTTTACCGAGATGAAGATGCACTACATGAAACATCATGCCGAAGAACTCGAGTGCATACAAGTCAAGTGGAAAAAGGGGTACTATGCAGTCGAAGACGGACACATCGTGCCCGGGGCCCCATTCTACCCATCGGAGCACCTGTTTAGCGCCGCCGACGACCCGGATTTCCCTGCCCGACGTCTTGAGATTGACGAGGAGAAATACCAGCAAGCAGAGAGGGGAGCGACACCATTCGACCCGATGGTGCGGCCTACTTCGGCGAGTGCGATGTATCGCATGGAGGCAAGGAGGTGGGAAGACGAGACTCCACCAAGGAAGCGAACGAGAACACCCTCACCACCTCGCACCCGCAGAAACTCCCGAGAAGAAAGCAGGCGAGATACCGACAGACGCGGCTATGGGGGAGGCGATAACTGGTACCAAGGTAGAGAGCCAGGAGTAGCGGGAGGCTACCCTCGAGACGACCATCCCCGCGGAGTGCAACCGGCTCACGTGCGGTACGAGGCTAATGCGGACAGGGCGAGGAAGGCAGAGGCAGAGCGGGACGCGCTGGCCCAGCGTGTCCAGGGCATCGAAGAAGAACTTTCGCAGACGATGCAAGATGTGGAAGACCTCTGGAGGGAAAAGTACAGTGCCCTCGAAGAAAGCCACAAAGCATCGCTGAAGACGAAAGCAGAGATGGAACAGAAAATCGACCTGATGATGTTGCACGAGACAGAAATAGAGCGGCAGTATAAGGAGCTGAGCGACAGATGCAGAGCACAGAGAGACTCGCTCACCCTAGCCAACCAGGCTGAGCAGAGGGCCGTTTCGGCCCGGCAGGGCGATGGGCGAACAATCCAGCAGCAGCGGCGGAAAGTGACCAGCATCCGACAAGAAATGGCAGAGTGGGCTGGCGTCGAGGCAGCGAAGGCAACGAACAGTTATAAGAAGAAGCAAGAAGTAACCGAACACATGCTGGCCGAAGCCCTGCTCAACATGGAAGAAGCTGAAGAAGCCAAGAGACAGCTTGCCGATCGGCTGAGGGCAGCGGAACAAGACGTAGAGAACTACCGAGAGTGTTGCGAGAGGGCGCTAGAGGATCTCCGGCTAGAGAAGCACGCCAACAAAGAAGCCACGAAGGTAGCCATGCAGGCTGCCCACTGCCAAGACCAAGAGAGACTGGTTCTACAGAAACAAGTGACAGAGATCCGACTAGAAGCCAAGGAAGCGCAAGAACTGGTGCAGAGTTGCCGATTGGAGATCGACCATATGCAGCACCAAGTAGAACGTCGGGAGCGGCAGCTGACGACAGCTGAGAAAGAAATCCGACTTGTCCAGGAGCAGTCAGCCGGAAAGCAGGAAGAAATAGACGCCCTGACGACAAGCCTGGAAGACCTAAAGTGGGACGAGCTTAGCGGAGGCCGGACTTCGAAGCCGCGAACGATGGTGGGAAGTCCCGAGACCCTAGCCCTATTCCCACCCGTAGAAGACAGAGAAACAGATCAAGTCCAAGTGAGGCGAACCCTGGCGGTAGCCTACGACATCAGAGCAGTCCAGCGGGGACAGGTCTTCGAACATCCTCGTCGTGTCACCTTCGATGCCAACGTGCTGAGCCCCATCGTGAGAACCAGCCCTGATGAACTGATGATATACCTGGAGAAATTCACCAAGGCGCGCATCGATGAAATCCGAATGGACCTCGAGAGGAAGGCCTTTGATCGGGGGGTGTTGGAGGGTATGCGGCGACAGCAGATGGCAGACCGGGATGCGGCTGACGGGATCATCCTTATCTCCGATTCGGACCCCTTCTCCGACTCGGAACCCATGCCCGACTCGGACGCTTAGTGAAGAAACTTGGGGCAAGAAAGAACAGACAACCTCGATCTTACGCATAAAGCGACTCTATCTTACGCCTGAGCGACCCATTTTATTTATTTATTTAATTTTATTGTGATCATCATGAGACGTCTACTTCTACTTTCTGGCGCTGGAGTACCCAGCTGCGGCGGTCGAATCCAAGACCTGCCTGCTACTTCAAGACAACACTAGACGATGACCTTCGATGTCTGACTCACGGGTAGCCATCCACTCTACCTCGTGAGATACCTCCTATTCTACATTCCGGCGCTGGAGTACCCAGCAGCAGCAGTCAAACCCTAGACCTACCTGCCATTCCTACTACAACCTATTCCGTCCATCATCTGTGGCGCTGGATTACCCAGTCACGATGATTTGTGTTTCTTCCATGGATAATTACCAGAAGTGCCAATCTACTACGTCCATCGTCTGTGGCGACGGATTAACAAGTCACGACGATTTTGTGCCTTATTATTGGATTATTATTGATTACTCTGTGAACTGCCGGACCTGTGTGCCATCCATGACGTCCCAGGAAGAAATCGGTGACCAAGAAGAAGTTTTAACGAAGTGACACTTGAGAGATTTTGGACTATGCTGGTGTGTCGAAGTCGTTCACATTTTGGTGAACTTCAAATAAGCGAACAATTTTGAGACCTTAGCGACACAACAGCTGGTAGCCGTAACGTGAGTAACCCACTGTATTGCATGATTTTGATTGTTTTATCTTGCCATGTTTTTATCAATGTTTTTATTGTTCTTAGAGTTATCTCAGAGTTGCTATTTTTCTAAGTCAAGTATTCTAAGAATTAACGTTTAACGTTTTATGTATAAAAGGTGCGTTATTTTAACTAGTAGTTATAGTAGTTCTTTTTAAGTATTCCGCTCCAGTGCAGAGTTCGCGTTTTTATGTAGATTTTCGAGAGTTAAGAGTCTTGTCACTGAGCGATATTGGAAGTAAACAAAGTGAGCGATAATTGGGAGAGTGGGACCGGAAGTTCAGGACTTGTCCACTCTCTCGGGTACTGTGTATATTAGAAGTTAGTATTCCTATACTGTGGTTAGTGACCTGTATGTCACTTGGTTATTCTGTTATAACAGACGAGTTTAGAACTTTTTCGAGAGATGATTGTTGTTAACGTTCGAGTTACGTTAGAGTTCACGGGGGCTGTGTGACGGAATGACCCCAGGGCTAAGAAACGGGTCACGTTCCGTCACTTGTATTATTGTAAGCTGGGTCTCCGCCTTCGCAGAGCCTAGCATTTAGATGTGCTACAAAGTATCTAGTTATTTCGAGTGCTCTGTGACGTAGCGCTCGTGCGGCCTGAACGATTAATGTACCGCGCGTGCGATTGGAAGGAAGGGCGGGAAACTAGGTTAGATTCAAATAACGTTAGTCTAGAAGAGATCATCGAAGTAAGTGGAAGTAGAAGGAAGAGAGTTAAAGATAGAAGTGTTTACAAGTGGATTAAGGTGCTAGAGAACTGGATTTAGACTACCCAGGGAGTAACGATTACAAGGTCAAGTAGCATGATAGAGACTGAAGCTGTTGGACGGATTATTATGTGTACTTAGTGAGGATTATGATGACAGCATAGAGAGGAACTGTAGCTGAGCAGAGTGTGTATTTACATCGGGATTTACCAGACATTGAAACCAGATACCGAAGAGATCAAAAACTTTTTGTGGACTTGTGATGTCGAGATAGTCATTTACATTGAGTGGACTTATCGTGTTGATGTTGCTGTACAGAGAACGAGTGCGGTGGTATGTATAGTGTACTGTGATGATTAAACTGTATTGTTGATTTGTACTTGCTTGTCCCGTCTTCTCTTCAACACCACATCCATCCCCAACCTTCGCTAAGCGTTATTGTAGAGTCAGAAACCCAACTGAGCTTTATTTCATTTAAAGAGAGAACTAAGAAACCTTTTATTTAAGTAAGGTGATTCTGTAGGTTAGTCGGATCATTCCTTCGGCCAGGGATCCATTCCGCTACAATATATAAAGACGCCATTTATCTTTATAAGATGATGAGTGAATGTATGTTATGCACTGACTGCCTTTTAATGTATTTACCTGCCCTTTTTCGGTCAAGATGGAGACTAAACGCAGATTCTCTTAATGTGTCAAGGCCAACGCACATATGTTTGATCCATGATTGTATCAACTGCTGGTTGCTAATTTCGCCAATGCAAGATGATGACAAAGAAAGATAAATGACTGAAACCCTGGCCCATTGATACTTATCTGAGAGTACTTATCTTAAAACTAAATTGCCGCACCTATGTTGAAATTTTTTAGGCACTTGATGAAGGCCCTACCAACGATCAGATCCTGTTGAGTATTTATTTACTTAATCCAACCACGGGTTGGTCTAACTGTTGGAAATATGACTGCATTCCTGGCCAAAGTAAGTGTGTTATATTGAAGGGGTTGTGTTAGCACTTCATGACAATATCCAATGCTTTAATTCCTGAATAGTGATTTTCTCGTGTCAATGTATTGGGGTATTTAATTTTGATCATATCCACTGAAAAGAAATTTTGCGTCCATGGTACTCATGAGAAGACCTTTTCAGTAATTGCAGATCAACCCAAATGTGAAGTAGTCTAAAGAATATAGTGCTGAAAGTCTGGGGTGCACATTAGGTGTGAGGCATGTGGAGCAGCTTTCCTTTATCATCTTATATAAGCTTACTGCAATTAAGATTTAAAAAAACACTTACATTTACCTTGAATATCAATGATTTATTAAAAATATAATGTGTATAGCATGGCATTTGACTGGTAATATACATACTAGATATTTAGATACTAACAGCGCATTCCCCAAAACAAGTACTTGTAAATGAAGAATCAATACAAATGATAAAACAATACAATAAACCACAATAAGCAATTGTCATTACAAACAATCGCATTCTCAAAGAAATTTTCAATCTTCAAATGATTCATTGAAACATCTTCTCTCCATTTCCTTAATTCTCAGTTCAGCTCAGTAACATTCACCTGAACAATAGTAAGGCATGATTATGGAACACATATTAAAACACATATCATTACATAAGAGGATGTCTTCTCAACCACATCTCACATTAACACTCTTCAGTATCCTCCACATAAACAATAGTTTTGGAAGATCACAATATACACAATACAATAAATTACAATGCAAGGAACAAGGTACAGTAACAACAATCATAACCACACCTCACAAAACACTAACCTCTTCTCTTAAAGGGCAAATGCACCATCATGATGATTTAGGTTCAAAATGTGCCTATACGTGTCACCTTTCAAATAAGACCACCCGCAAGTCTGTCCTCCTCAGCACTCCTCAGATATGGCTTATGAACGTTAGTAAAAAACTGGCCTGAGTCTGGGTATGGAGGCTGACATTATCAGAAGTGGTGCTAATGAAGTGACTGCCAGCCCTGCTTCTGATTGGTTGAGAGAAATCAGTGGCTGGAAGTGACTGCCACTGATATCTCTAAACCAATCAGAAGCAGGGCTGGCAGTCACTTCATTAGCACCACTTCTGATAATGTCAGCCTCCATACCAAGACTCAGGCCAGTTTTTTACTAACTTTCATAAGCCATATCTGAGGAGTGCTGAGGAGGACAGACTTGCGGGTGGTCTTATTTGAAAGGTGACACGTATAGGCACATTTTGAACCTAAATCATCATGATGGTACATTTGCCCTTTAAGCAGCTTCATCACTAGTAAAATCCACATACACAATAGTTTAGCATGATTACAACATATACATAAACAGGTAACAATGCATATTCCAGAATAAGTACTTGTCATCATAAGAATCCAGTTCTCAGTAAAAACCAATCTTTACAATATCTCACAACCCAACATCCCACACAGTGCCTCCCATCAACATACACCCACACTAGTAGACATGATTAAAACAAACAGAATGAGGATAACAATACCTCTTCTCAAAAATATCCAATTGCATGATCAATAGTTAATCATCTCATCTTAATATTCCCTAAGATGTTGGAATGATGAAAAACTACAGATATAACAAAAATTTGTTCCCCCTGCTGCTAAATCCCTGGATAACTATTTTACCCATAAGTGCAGTCAAACCTGCTTATAAAACCAGTCCCTAAATTCGAAATTACTCTAAATGAAAAAGAAAACGTGGAAAAAGATCATTCCAATAATTTGTTGAGACTGCTTGACCATACTGTTGTTATTAGGTCAGTGGTCTTCATAAGCAGGTTTGACTGTATTATGGATAAAACTGCGGAGTTCTTAGACACAACTTCTCATGCGCTGCAGTTGCCGCCTGATTGATTTCTTCAGGCGGCACCAGCGTCCATGTTTCTTTGTTGCTTGTGGTTGTTCTTCAAGTGCGTCATGGAATTCGTCCTCTTCCTCCTCAGTGAACAGCTCACTGATGCCCAGCTCCAGGGCTTCCATCAGAGGGTCTGCCTGAACCTAGAAAACAAAATCAGTCAAAACGTGAAAAGCAATCTATCGAAAATCACAATGCTAATTTAAATCTCCCAACAGTCATATGAAAAGTTGTAGTGAGCTGTGTGTAATGGTTTCCTTAGGTAGTCTGGTTCACTTTACTGTTAACAACGGTCTGGGCATGATTTAATCTAATAACAAAAGACTGGTCTCAGTTTATCCCAGTGTTGGTTCCTACATATAAAATGATGCAGTGTTATAGAAAAAAGTCTATGGTTGGGCAGCTGATATCAAAAATTTAAATCACTGAATGATGTGATGAAAACGGTTCGGTGCTACCATTACAGAATGACATCCTCACAAGTATTGGTCAGCACAAAATTGTTTATTGATTCTGCTGGACCTAAGTGCAGTATTTGAAACCATTAACCAAAGAATAAATGAATAAATGAGGGCTTAAAGGCACATCGGCACACAAAAGCCATTAAGTGCCATAAACCATTTTCCAACTAGTTGTCCTTAACATTGTTGAAGAACAATGACAAAGCATATATTCATTTAACCCTTTGCCACCCAATATTAGATAAGGGTTATTGAGGTATTATCTTGAATCTCAATGTTTACTGGCATGCAAAAGTTATACTTTGATAAACATTTTGTCTTTGATTATCTTTTGGCTATCTTTGAATATTTGTGCTTGAAATTTCTTTTTTTTTAAGTTACAACAAGTTTTGAAAATAAACTTCAAATGTATAGGGCTTCTACATTCTGATTAAAGTTTTACCTTTAGTGTTGTTGTCATCACTGGCAGGCCAAAGTTGGGTCCAGCCAGCACGTGGTTCGGCCCCGCCTCCCAGCGGACCACTTCCTTGTCCCTATTTACGACACACCACTTGAATGCAACCATCTTGTCTGTTGGCAGGGGAAAAACGAAACGCCATGATCCAGCTCCGTGTGTACCAGGGTGTGCATATCGTGGTCGTGTTGTATCCCAGTTGCTGAGGGCATCAATATTTCCCAGGACAGCCAGTCTCTCTCCCTTTGCCAGGTGGTACTCAGTGTTGATGGCAGTGACTATGGTAGCCATGTTGGCAAACTTGGTTATCAAATAACCAACACTTTTACCTAGAGACCATGGAATGTCTAGGTCGATTGGTGTATAGCCGCGCTTCTTTCCTTTAGCTAAAAATGAAAGTAGGATAATTTAGAAAAGAAACGTGTTCATTTTTTATATATGTTGCAGTCACACAGAATTAAAGTGAATGTGCAGGGTTATATATTCCAGTCTTGAAAAAATGAAAGGCGTCTCCTCCCACTGATTATTTTTAGTATTGCACAGTTGCCTACTCTTTCCGTCTGACCTAAGACTAGGCCACTTGAAGAATGCAAGTCCAATATAGTTTAAACGTTTCTGGACCAAACTATTTGACCATACCCTTTACCATTTAGCAGTACCATTTTACAGTACAGACATTTCTGCACCAGTCAACCTGACATCTGCCAGTGCCTGGTCGTACAAACACCAAAAAAGTATAAAAAATCAAGCCAAGCAAATCAATGACCCACATAGTTTGCGAATCAAAGCTACATTCAGTTGTGCGGTCATCCATGCCCAGGAAACTGGGTTGCAATTGGGTGTGCGGTCGTGTATTATGCTCGGGCTGACCACACATTTAGTTCAGGAATTAAATTTGGCACTGTAAAATGCAATGTGAGAGGTGCTTTTGTCTTTTTGCATCGCTTTCCCAGCATAGATGTGAGGGCCTTAAAAAACACTGATAGAAAGGTCCATGTGGTGGTACACCAGTCAATTGAAATCCCTGAAGGGGCTTGGGGTGGCCAGGCGTGGTCGGACTTATTCCGTTTAGTACACCAAAATGCTGGGGAGATTAATAATTACATAATTAGTAGAATACGGCTGGTAGGCCGGAGCACAGGCCAGCCATAGTCAATACCCCTAAAATACTTTAAAATATATATCCTATGTACTTGTTTTTGATTAGCCCAATTGGCCGTCAAACAGTGGGCAAACAAATGAAATCAGCAATGAATATGGCTAGTAAGAAATTGTCTTTTGTTTTTATAAATATTAGGAAAATTACAAGAATTTTAACAAAAGCAAAAACACATTGAGGATTAGTGGATCTCGTTGAATTTAGAAGATAGCACTTTAATTATATTACCTGCCAGAAATATCTAAAAATAACTTTAGAATTGGTTAGGTTTTGATTTAAACTTAGAATGTGCCTGCATCTGTTCAAATCAACACAATCAAAGTTTTCAAATTCATTTTCCGTATTTTAATGCCAAAATGGCTAGCAAATATGGCTCAGAACATGTGCCCCAGAGGTGGGGATTAGTGACCAAAAATGTGCTCTGGGGGTGAGGACTGCAAAATAGGGCGAAAGGTCAGCACACTATCCCCTCCCAATCCGCCTCCCTGGGATTAAAATTGACTGGTGCATAAGACACTGCGTTCAATTTTGAAGGGCGTTCTCAATTATTTAGAGTATTAATATAACACTGGAAATTATCTGATGCGTAAACCAACGAAACTCTTTTTATTATGAAAAGAAAGCGAGGTATACAGAGTAGAGACACTTGGTTTGAAAGTAGTTCAATAATGCAACGATATCTTATGCACCATTCAATTGAATCACTTGGGGGGGGGGGGGGGGGGGGGGGATGGGCCGGGCGGGGTCGGGCTTATCCAGTTTTATACATCACAATGCTGCCCCACAAAATAGGACAGAAGGTGTTGGTACTGAACTAGGTTTGAATGGTGCAATTGACTATGCATTTTACAGCCGCAAAACTTGTCAGTCAAATAACGCTTTTGATCGGGCTAATAGATTGAAATAACTAGGAGCCAAATTTGTGCCAATCTACAGTCTGGTGCTCATACTATTGAGCGAAATCAAGGAGTTGAGAAAGAAAGTAGGGTATATCTATAAAACACTGCTTCTAAGAGGTTTTCTAAGTTTGGATAGGTATTACGAACTTTATCTAACAACAATGAGGGGAAAAAACGTTCTGCTAAGTTTGGCTAAGACTGATTATAATCCACATCTTAACTGACCCGACACTTAAAACATGCACACAAGCCTCCGCCAGGTTTAGAATTGAATGCAATAAACCTTAAATGCCAAATGTTTTGAAGACGCTTGTGTGTTTCATGCATTCATGTGTGCGCTATGACCTACAGTACAGACAATCAATTCCTGCACCAGTGGACCAGACGTCTGCCAATCCCTGGTTGACAACTAGTGGTTGTACAAACACCCATGTATAACATGTCAAAATTAGCAACGCACATCTATGACCCACGTTACATCTTGCAAGTCAATGCTACGTTCAATTGTGAGGTCATCCATACATCCATGCCCCGGAAAATGGTTGGAAATCGGGACGTGAGGTCGTGTATCATGCCTAGGCTGCCCACGCATATAGTGCAGGAATTAAATGGCGGCACTGTAGGGCAAGAAAAACACCAAATCGTATATAGGCGCTCAAGATATCCCTCCATATGTTATGTGATAGCTCACTTATCTAAATATTGATATTAATTAATATAGTGATACTTACCCATTTTGGTCGAATTAACTTATACTCTTTCCTAAAATAGGTTTCCGCTGCAACTTCGCAATTCAGAAGAAACGTCAAGAAGAATGTGTAATCACTATCTTATGAAGAAACGTCAAGTAGAATGTGTAATCACTATCTAATGAAGAAACGTCAAGTAGAATGTGTAATCACTATCTAATGAAGAAACGTCAAGTAGAATGTGTAATCACTATCTAATGAAGAAACGTCAAGTAGAATGTGTAATCACTATCTTATGAAGACAGGTAATCACATACGGGTATGTTATCACTAAGGAATCACTAAGGGTGATTGTTTCTAGCTAGATGAATTGTGATTGGACAACGGGGATCACGTGACTTTGTCAATGAAGCTCCCTATTCCAAACGTACTTTCATCAAATCTCGATAATCAATATTGAACTTTAAAGTTAGATTTAACTGTTTCAATGTTAATGTTTCGTCTGTAATGAAATTTTACGTTTGTTTGTTTTTTTACTGAGAGGCATTTTTATTTTACACCCCATCGACAGGGATGCGAATGTTTGCGTTTCATTCTTGAGGATGATCAGAACGGAATGATTTGCAATAGGGACCTGGCCACCCTAGGGTCTACCCCTATGGCTCGGCGGTATCACTGCAGTGAATCTGAGTTCCTCCTTAACCCTTCCAATGCTAAGGCTACTTATTCCAAAGCAAAAGGAAAGCAACGCTGTTTGGAAACGATCTAAACCTAGACCCTCCGTACCGTAACGTTACGGCCCTATGCTATTGTTGCTCTGACGGGCCTCACCTATACGGCACTAGTCCTCCAATGCAAAAAAATGGAACCTGGGTCGGTGTATTGTGATGAAAAACACTCCGTCACTAGTTTAATGGACAAGTTTGTAGGAATTAAGTTAATAAAGGCTCATAACGGCCAGATTTTTAAATAAAGTTCTTAAACTGCTATAAAAGTGTGTTTTTTCTGACCTGTTCCCTCGGTCGCCGTAGTCTGCGGATTAGGAGACCTTCTTCCATGTACCTCCATAAAAAGTTAAGATTTTTCCAAAAAGGAGGAGGTGAGTAAAATAAAATATTGTCTTGAATGATAAATAAACACAGGTCTACAAATACAAGTAAGTTTTATTTCATTCAAATGTGTCAGTGCAAAATCACGTATCAGGTTCCAAAGATTTCAACGTGAGGACCCTTGCCCCCACGGCAAACGGAACGGACAGCCTAAGGGGGCAAGTCTCCTGGTCTAATCTAAACCCTGTCATGTTGGTATCCATTTGCCAGGGTTACAGCCATTTTTCAGTTTTTTTGCCTCATTTTGTATTGGTCACACTTGTTACCAGCAGCATAATTGTTAAAGCTCATTTACACTATTTCCTCCCCTATGTCGTATCAAGATTTTGTCTCAAAAATTCGCAGAGTAGTGACAGTAACAGCATCTAGATAAAGCGATGCTCTTAATGTCAAATTAAAACATTCACTACCCAAAAGAAGCGTACCGGGTAAGTGGAAGACCTTGTTTGGGGCAAAAGAATTTGGTAGTGTACTTGAATAGTTGATTTGCCATTCTAAAAGAAAATCTTAATTCTATGCACGCAACCCTCAGAAAGTACTATTTCCTGTTGGTCTTGGTGATTAAACTAACAGCATTATTGTGGCAATCTTCAAACGACAATTGAAAACACATCTGTTCAAAGATGTATATATCAATTAACTATGTGGATATCAACATCTATCCTTTGACAATGGAATGTAATGCGCCTTTGAGCATGTTTATATGGAAAGGGCGCAATATCAAATGACAATATTATTATTATTATTATTATTATTTATTATTGAAGTAGGTGTATCTGTACTCGATCCGTGACGTGATTGTGAGACTGGCGCTAGTCTAGTCATTGATGGATCCCCGCCGTAGCGAACTGTTGAATGAGTTATCTATTATATCTTCACGCTGCGTGCAAGGCTGACGAAATCTTCTATAAATTGATTTGCTTCTTTGTTGTATTCATATTTTTCTTACTATTCCGAATAAAGTTTATATGAGGCATGTAGGCATAGGCAGATGGTGGAATTGGAAAAAGAGTATTCCAAGAATATACCTGTGTATCAGTAATTGCGATTCCTATACTGGTGTCTTAGATGAATAAAAGCATGGATAAAAACAAATGGATATGAAACCAGCCGGTCAACCTGAACAACCAGGCTACGGCGAATAACCCAAAAGTAACATTTTGCGCATGTTTGTGCGCAGCTTTCTCTGTAATGTAAACGATACGAGAGCCCTCATTGGTCTTTGTTTCCTAGTGACGACACACTGAGGCCAGATCCGAGACCCCTTGGATAGCCAGGTCTTCACTAAGGCGTACATAGTAATTGGTCTCTCACTACATATCCATTTTTTATTCATCTTAGCTAAACATTACGGAAGTTAAAGGTTCCACAATAGGTTACCTATCAAAATTAGTCTTGCCCTTCTTATGCTAGGGCTACTTTTGTCCAAACACAAGGACGTAAAAATGAAGATTTTTGAAAACCATTGAAACCCTGTCATATTGGTATTCATTGTATAGCTCTCGCTGAGTACCTATGTGGCAGGGGTTCAATCATTTGTCAGTTGTTTTGCATCATTTTTGTATTGGACAAATACCCACGACCAGCATAAGGGTTAATTATAAAGAAAGATGATTCTCCAGTCAGCTCTTCACTATAGCGCATATAGTAATTGGTCTCTCGTCACATATCCATTCTTTTATTCATCTAAGGACATACGCAGTTAAAGAAATTGGAGAGAGAGTATTCCAAGAATATACCTGTGTTTTCGTTATTGTGATTCATAAAGTGATTAATGTGTTTGTGTTGATCAAACCTCTAGCAGCATATTCCTGTAGTGTCTGGATATACCTGTCCTGCCTTGATGGCCGTGTGATCTAAAGCGTTGTTACTGACTGCCAACTTGTCTCTCACAACTGCCCGAATACGCTACTCACGTGGGCATGCGAAAACGTTCCCAGTGACTCGGGGTTAGGTGGTGGTTTCCGGCGGGTACTCCGGTTTTCTCCACCACTTATAATAAGCCAGTCACGAATTAGGCGCTTTATGGCAGAAAAAGTGACGAAAACCGAAATTCTATTAGAAATGCCTAGAAACGAGTTGCACGTAGCTATTTGTTTTGTGTGTTTTTTTCATAAAATAATCAGATAAACATCAATGAACACCCAATTCAAATATCTCCTTTTAATAGTTTGAGTTAAGTCTTAATTTCCAAATTATTTTCAAATCATTCTTATTCATACCTTGTCCACAATTTGCCGATCTAGCCTTTATCAGATTTTTTTCCGAATATTTTTATGTATCGGTCCTGATGACATGTGATCGGCAAATAAAAAGCACCAGTGACCTGATATTACTACAGTACCCCTGGGAGGACAGAGCGGCAGACCTGTTTCTCGTATCGTAAAGTACGATTTTCATTGTTGAAAATCGTACTTTACGATTTTTCTGTTTCTCGAAGCTGCGACGTTCGTAAATATTTACGAAAGTCGCGTAAAAGGTCATCGTAAATTTCATTCTCCTACCCAGAGATCCCGCTACGCATAGTTGGGAGCAGAGATACTAGTCGTGTAGCAATCCAACCGGAAGACGGTATCGTCGCCCTGGCAGAGTGCGTAAATTTACGAATAATTCGCGCTTCCGAAAAGCGCAAAGGCCGAGCGGCAGCTTTACTAAATATTTTTACTTTTCTTTGAATGATATTGGCATGGCAAGGAAGAGTGCGCATAGATTCGGAGTCATGATTTTCACAATTTCAAAAATTGGGACGAGACCTACAATTTTTAAAATGAGATTTAGAAAGGACACGATCTAAGGATTATTTAAGTAAAGTTTGAAAAAAATGGTAGTAAACTTGGAAATTAATGAGCAAGTATGCAAAACAATAGCCTACGATGGTGCAGGCGTGATAGGCTGCAATATTTTTTCTTCCGCAGCTTTTCTAGAATACAACCTATTTTTTCCTGCCGGGATTACTGGGATTACTTCCCATAAGGGTCAAATAAAAGGTCCAAATTGCACACCCCCGTACCCTGAAATCCAAGATCCGCCGCTGGCATTCCCCTTCAAATGCAGTCAAAAAGTTACGTGACGTCAATATTTACTTGTTCTTCACGAAAATTTATTGGGAGCTCCATGATACAAACTTTATATTTGTGCAATAACCACACAGTAGGAGTAGCGATCGACCGAAAATATGGCATGAAATTACAACGATTTTAATCTGTTGCAAAATCGTCATTTCGCAACAAATTTCAACTTGAATTAATTGACAAGTATAATTAATTGTGGCGGTTCTAAAATCTTAAACCGCATTGAAATTGACCCACGGAAAGACCAGTAATTCATTTTAACAGTGTATCAGCATAACTGGTGCTAGTGTCGACATTTTCCCCTAGATGTCGTCACTCGTCATTTGGCGGGAATGTTATTTACTTGGAATGGGAAATTCACTAAAGCAAAAACCAAATTAGCAGTTAAAGCCACTAGGGCCATGTATTCGGTGATACAAAATGGGCGTAGACTCAACCTACCAGTAAGCATGTTGTTAAAACTATTTGACTCATGTGTAGCACCCATTCTCTTATATGGAGCTGAAACTTGGGGATTTGATAATATGGATGTTTTAGAAAATGTACACACCAGATTCTGTAAAATAATAACAAAAAAGAGTAAATATTGTCATAATTCTTTTATTCATGGTGAACTTGGGAGATTTCCTCTGCAAATCACAGCCACAATTAGAGTACTTAATTACTGGAACAAAGTGATCAATGGCAAGAAGGATAAAATTTGCTTTCTTATATATAACATGGTGAAACATCTCAACTGTATAGGGAAATATACTTCTCCATGGTTAGGGTATGTAAAAGGTACCCTAGAGAACTGTGGAATGAACAGTGTTTGGATGTCTCATGTTCAAAGTGGCTCAGGGGTGTCCAGTGAGTGTGTTAAAAGAATATTGCAAGATCAGTTTCTGCAGAAATGGTTTGGCAGAATTTCAGAGGAGGAAACCTTCTCAACATACAAAATTTATAAAGACATTCATGAATTCGAAGAATACATAGATATATTGCCAGAGTACCTTAAATACTCGCTACTTGATTTTAGAACTGGTTCTCAAAAATTGTCAGTTAATCGTAGGTCAAATTTGTCAATACCAAGGCAAGAGCGCATTTGCACTAAGTGCAGTAAGAGAATTTTAGGTGATGAATTTCACTTCCTATTTAAATGCAATGGTATTGAAAAACTTAGAATATCAAGCATACCAAAATACTACAGAACTAGATGCAGCACTTTGAAAATGAGTCCATTATTAAATACAAATGATAGAAAATTGTTAATTAAGGTAGCCAAATTTGTTTATTTTGGCATGAAGGAATACACATCTCTTCCAGATGTTGTGAGTGAAGAAATTGATAATGTTGATTTAAACTGTCTATATGACTAATATTATGACAGTAATTAGATAAATCATTGTATAATGTTGATACACATAACTTTTATGGGCGTATATTGTATATATGTATATATGTATATTTTTACAATTATGGCTACAATGTAGATGTATATATATGTTGATTATTCTAATGAAATTATTGTATTTCCTCTATGTACCGCAAAATGCGGTTAGAGAGTAATAAAGTTTGTATTCGTTTTCGTATTCGTATTCGTATTCGGGATTCGATGACGTCATTTTCGTGCCATATTCCGCCGATAGAGAGCGCTATTTGTTGCCTGGTCATCTACGCTCAAAATGGTATATAATTTGCCCTTTCGAAAAGGGCAAAGTCATGGGCGGGAAGTTTTTTAAATGCATATGTCTAAGTTGCAAAATGTCTAATGACTTAATCTAAGTTTGCCTTTTGCTCTTACCACATGTTATAGTTTTGAAAATTACTCCACATTCGTTTTTTCCCGATTTTCAGTTCTCTGCCTTTGTTGCATGAAATATTCCCTATTGTAGCTGATTTTTCACAAGTTTTATTTTTTCGTATCTCATTTCACAACTTTCATTTTTTTAAATTTCACAAGGCCAAAACGTGAGAACACATACATAGTTTCGTCCCAGGATTAGGCTGATGAGTTGGCAGGCTCTCCTGAGAAATATTTCCCAGATACGCATACAGCCGGCAATGTACGTTCACAATAAAAAATAAATTGCTCGCCATTCCGTGGGTCAATTTTAATGAAATTTAGATCGTTAGAACTGCAACAATTTATTCCATTTGGCTATCAATTCGCTTTAAAAGCGGTTGCAAAATGTAGATTTTGCGACAGTTTGAAATCGTAATAATGAGTATGCCATTTAGTTTAAAGGTCAATCTCTTGGTCAGAACGGAAAAAATGAAATCCTCCAAAGCTTCGCGCTCGCTTCTTGGCTAAATTGCCAGCATTATATTATTGCCGCTCAGGGTCACGGTCAAAGTAATACTGCACGTTGTGATCCGTGACCCAATTACGGCCAGCTGTGACAAGTTCACGTGATGTGATTGTTGCACGTTCAGAAACACGCAACAATCACATTACGTGGGAGCGTCTTCTGAACTCGCGATTCTTAGCGAGACCGCAGCTGATACGCCCATGAAATTGATACAATTTATAGAATTTACAGGAATCAATCGTTACATTACGGCACAAATGGTCTAGTAGCGATCTCTATTTAGTATTCCCGCACACTCCAGGTGTGCATTGCTAAAAGGTCTCGCGAGATCGTGCGTTCTCTCCGCCATTTTAAAATGGCGGCGACTGTAGCAGATGCGGCAATGTAATTCCGAGCTCACGACTTCGCTCGGAAACTCACGACTTCGCTCGGAAATGACCTCTTTGGACCATTGTTGCATGGCAACGTGGGGTAATCTCACGCACCGACACGGGCACTTGACCATACATATAATTTATCTATATTTATAAATAACCTGTGTATGTTGATATATGTTTAAATAATACATACACGTACATAAATATTAATCATTTATTCATGGATAATTGTTTAAATATGATAAAACAAATGGTTTCTGAATATTTATTAGGTCTCAACGGCTTGTTCTTAAGGTGCCTCAGCTTGGTACGACGTTTCTTGGAGTAGATGACAGCACTGGTCTTCTAGATACTATAGGGAGAATAGGACGCAGACCTTTTCCTCTTTACCGAATCACCTTAAAGTGATTCCGTAGATGAAAAGCCCGTCCAAAAACACACCTCATTGTAGCATAATCATAGAACAATGTGTATCTCCAGGTTCCTGCGTGTTGTCAGGTAGAGAATATATAGCCAAACGTCCTATGTTATGGCCTGTAAAAATCTTCAGCAATAAAACTCAAAAAAATACTTTTTAATGGGCATAGTAAATGATATCCCTAAAGTAACTCTGAACCTACAGTAACCATCACCTGCGTAATTAATAAGTATATGTCATTTGAAAGAAAATTTTGAAATAAAACCGAACATGGATTGAATGATGACAGGTGGCGATGATATTCTCTACCTGATAACACTCAGGAACCTGGAGATACACCTAGTTATAGGAGTATGCTGCTTTGAGGTGTGTTTTGGGACAGGGCTTTTAACTGGCTTGCAATGGTTCTAATCACCTTAAGCATAGCTATGGCCTATGGTACATAAATAGCTCAAACTGTTGCGGACAGTCAAAGAGAGATTAAGTATGCAAATTATCTCTTCTCAACATCTCGGTCTTAAGGTGCATTGGGACGAGGTTTCTTGTAGCACTGGTTTTCTGAATCCATGGAGTGTTTATAATGGAGACGCTTTCCTATCTTTCGAAGCACCTTACGCCTAATTGTGACCTATAGTACATGAATACTGCAAACAGTTGCGGGCAAGCCAAGGGAGATTAGGTATGCAAATTATCTTGCTGTCTTTTCAACATATTGATCATTGCATTAGCTGTGTGGTTTAGCATAACAAGGATAGGATAACTGTTCGTCGGTGCTCTTGTAACCATTAAAATCACCCTGAGCAATAAGATCAGCTGATCTTCTGATTTGCCTGCTCTTCCTCAAAATCTATGGCGCCTTCCTACCACGTTATCTTTCAACGTTATGATCCCAGTGAATACTGACTGATAGTTAGACACGCCAGACTAGTACACTTAAAAGTAGAAGGATTAGAGGGTCTATTGGTTCTTAGATGCTTGGGCAGTAACATGAAACAACCGGCTGAAGCGCAAACAGTTTTTGACTTGGTTGCCAGCCTCCTATTTCTGATTATTGTTTTGGTCAATATTGAAAACCCTGTATATTGTAACATTGTTTATCCGTTTTATCTGTTAATGTAATGTTACAAATTCATCTGATGTATGTGACATCGCAATCAGTAAATCTGTTCATACCTAGCCTAACAATTAGACAGAGATAAATAGGTGCCATTGTTTACAAGTTGTGTTTGTACCAGAAACCGAATAGTCCATGTGGTCAGGTTTGTGCAAGACTGGAATTTGGAAATTCGATTTTCGTCACTTCCTCTGACATACTGAGGCTAAGTCGTGATCAGCCAGTTGTATGGTCGTAGGGCCTGCCCCGATAGACGTGTTGTCTGGGGCATTGTCTCTCATTGATACCCGGGTTCAAATCCCAGTCGGAGCATGTCAGAATTTGCCATTGACTTGGGGTTAGGCGGTGGTTTTCGCCGGGTGTGCCGGTAAATAATTTAGCATTGTTAGTGCGGCAACAAGCCGTCCTGATTGAGAATTGATTGAAAGATACAATAGTGGTTGCTCATCTAAGAATAGACCGACAAATAAAACTAACAGCTTTTGATGATTTACTAGGAAACTAAATTTTTGGGGAAAATAGTAAATGTGCTTATCCTGTATACAAAGAAGGGTACAGGTATATATGGAATAGAAAACAAGGTAAAGAAATTAAACTTGAAGATGTGATAACTGATCTGGGAATTACATCGTCAAATGTGTATTGGGTAATACAATGCTGTAAATGATTTAAAATTTGAAAATTTCCTATCATAATGGGGATTTATTTTTACTATGATTTGAAAAATACTTTTGAGTGAGTCTGCAAATTCGACTCGTGTTGGAAAGGGGTCCAAGCTTGTTCTTATAACAACATTGTTATGTATTTTTAGGATTTAAATAGTTCCGTTCCGAGTAATTTGCATATCTAGTCCACCTCAGCAGGTCTCGGGCTCTAAGTATAACACTTTGCGTAGTGCTTGCGAGGTGTATGTGGTTAGAAAATCCACTGCGTATTCCACAGGCACCTCGCAAGCACTACTCAAAGTTAATCACCACCATTGTTTACAGCAGTCAGGCACCAAGGGGACCCTAGTGGACACATGCACCCGTACCATTTCACTGTGTGGTCTTATATTAGCTCTTCCAGTCATTGAATATATTACTAGTAATTAGTTCTGATATACTAAAATGTATCTTCTCTCTCATAGACATGTGTAGGTAAGGCATAAAAAGTATTTGTTTCCTGTAACGGTCCGAAATAGGAAAGGTATGTAGGTATTTTTTATATATATTTTTATTTTTATTTTTTGTATTATTATTTAAATAAAAACTATTTCATGCGTGTTTTATGTTGATTGTGGGATTTGGAAGGGCGGAAAAAAGACTTTAGGGTAGGGATTTTGAATAAACACTTGTAAGGGTACGGTTACAAGAAACAAAAGCACACTGTTTAGGCCTAAAGGGCGAACCGTCAGGCACAGGGGCAGAACCAGTATACTAAAAGACAGGAATAGACGGAAACATGTATACCATGTCAGAGATGGTAAAACACGGTGGCAGTTCTGTATACAAGTGTTCGACTGGGCGTTGTTCAGGACCATCAACGTTGATCAACGTGGTGGGAAAACGGAATATGAACGGTTACAACGTTTACTTGCGATGACGATCTGAACGGGATACGTTGGATCAACGTTAATCAACGTTTATGGTTTTGAACAAGGGCCACGTCGAACCCGAGGCTAAACCAAACCAAAGAAAACTTGGCCAGGAACGGCAGAACCTGTATATCGGAAAAAAGATTGAAAAAAAGGGGCGGCGGAACATGTATACTGTTTAAAAGATGGTAAAACAGGATGGCAGAACCTGTATATAGGAAAAAATATTGAAAAAAGGGGGCGGCGGAACATGTATACTGTTTAAAAGATGGTAAAACAGGATGGGAGAACCTGTATATAGGAAAAAAGATTTTTTAAAGGGGGCGGCGGAACATGTATACTGTTTAAAAGATGGTAAAACAGGATGGGAGAAACTATATAGGAAAAAAGATTGAAAAAAGGGGGCGGCGGAACATGCATACTGCTTAAAAGATTGTAAAACAGGATGGCAGAACCTGTATATAAGAAAAAAGATTGAAAAAGGGGGCGGCGGAACATGTATACTGCTTAAAAGATGGTAAAACAGGATGGCAGAACCTGTATATAGGAAAAAAGATTGAAAAAAGGGGGCAGCGGAACATGTATACTGTTTAAAAGATGGTAAAACAGGATGGCAGAACCTGTATATAGGAAAAAATATTGAAAAAGGGGGCGGCGGAACATGTATACTGCTTAAAAGATGGTAAAACAGGATGGCAGAACCTGTATATAGGAAAAAAGATTGAAAAAAGGGGGCGGCGGAACATGTATACTGATTAAAAGATGGTAAAACAGGATGGCAGAACCTGTATATAGGAAAAAAGATTGAAAAAGGGGGCGGCGGAACATGTATACTGCTTAAAAGATGGTAAAACAGGATGGCAGAACGTGTATATAGGAAAACAGATTGAAAAAAGGGGCGGCGGAACATGTATACTGTTTAAAAGATGGTAAAACAGGATGGCAGAACCTGTATATAGGAAAAAAGATTGAAAAAGGGGGCGGCAGAACATGTATACTGCTAAAAAGATGATAAAACAGGATGGCAGAACCTGTATATAAGAAAAAAGATTGAAAAAGGGGGCGGCGAAACATGTATACTGCTTAAAAGATGGTAAAACAGGATGGCAGAACCTGTATATAGGAAAAAAGATTGAAAAAAGGGGGCAGCGGAACATGTATACTGTTTAAAAGATGGTAAAACAGGATGGCAGAACCTGTATATAGGAAAGAAGATTGAAAAAAGGGGGCGGGGGAACATGTATACTGTTTAAAGGATGGTAAAATAGGATGGCAGAACCTGTATATAGGAAAAAAGATTGAGAAAGCAGGCGGCAGAACATGTATACTATGTCAGAGATGTTATCTCTCTCTCTCTCTCTCTTTATATATATATATATATATATATATATATATATATATATAGAGAGAGAGAGAGAGAGAGAGAGAGAGAGAGAGAGAGAGAGAGAGAGAGAGAGAGAGAGAGAGAGATATGAGGAGGGCTGTCGCTGGTTCTTCAGTACCTAAAAGACCCCTTGGAACTATTCGTGAAGAGAAGAGGTAATGACATCAGCTGTTGAAAGCTACGTCCAAACACATCCCTTCCTTCCTTCATGCACTTGTGCTTTATTAGGCAATCACAAACAATGTAATATACAAAATGTGAGAGGTAATTCCTGCATGTTCTTACAAGCAACCTGGCCACAAGAGTTTAGCCATTGTCAGGTGGCAGTGATCAATAGTGTCTCCTTGGTGTCTGAATGCTGCAAACATCTATGGAGAATAGGTAGATTACGTACGCAATTAAGCGTGTACCCTTCTCAACGGCTTGTACTTATTAAGGTGCCTCGCCTTGGTACGACGCTTCTTGCCGTAGATGACAGCACTGGTCTTCTCGATACTAGAGAGATTGGGCTATCCCGTTTCCGACAACGGGAACGGGATAGGCGACGATGACGTCACCATATAATGTGTTGACGTCATCGTTTTCCTCATAGCTCGACTCTGCGGCGTTCTCAACACCCGAGATAAACTAGCTGTATCCCGTAAGTATCGAACGCCGTAGCTCCATGCTAAATTTATGCAGACATGGGGTAATAAGTAATAGGTAATAGAAAAGTAATAGGTAATAGACCGATTTTCAAAGTAATAGCCTGTAATAAGTAATAGATAGTCAAAATCTTCAAGTAATAAGTAATTGTAATAGACTGAGCCCAAAAGTAATAAGTAATTTTCTATTACTTTTCTATTACTTTTCCCATTTATGACCAAAAAATCAACTGTACAGTAAACAAGTCAAGTAACTTTTCCATATGACTCCTTCATGTCACTCCTTGTCTCGAATACCTTGAATTTGAAGGATTGATTTCAGTGATAAGTCTGGGAAAAGGTTTTGTGAATCATCTGAACGGCAGTAGAATTTATTCACTGTGTCTCCCAAAGAGTAATTTTTGTCTTACTAACAAGGTCTAGGTACATCAATCTAGGTCAGAGGCCAAGGGAAGTTGATTTAATTGCAATTTGATGAAGATAAGCATAGCTGCCATTAGGTGTACAATGTAACTGAGTGCAAAGTATTGTAGAATCCCACATGAGAACAAGAAGGCTCTAAGATTATCCTTATTTTCAATTCCTCTCATTGGATAAGTATAGATGCCAGTTCTAGTCTATAGAGTTTAAGACAGCGAGGTGTCTGGGAGTCATTTGGACACCATAACCCTCAAAAATCACCCCTAAGGACATCCCAAAAATGTTTGAGTTATTTCCCAGAATGGTTCTACTTGAAACTTTAAAGGCTACCTGGAAGCTCTGTTTAATAGCCTTCATATTAACCTATTAAAGAATATTATCAAACTTCATTGGGCACATTTTAGCAGGTGTGCTCTAATCATGGTGACTTTGTAATGATCCCTTTGTCATAGTGTGTTATTTAATACTTAACTAGATTGACTAGATGGTCTCTTACAAGCAATGTTTTCCCAATAGAACTTTCTCAACATACATTCCAGCTTATTTCTGACTATATGTATGTGACAAATAGTTATTATAAGATATGAATAATTATATGTGAACTTCCACTTGGAACAGTTTGACTTCGAGACTTATCATCATTTCCATGAATTATCTAGGTCAATGAAACCCCAGGTGATTCAAATTGCAATTGTAACTTCCTGTAGCTCCATACACTGTCAATCCTCACCTGCACATACATGTACATGATGAGGATTTTGGAGCATACTCTGAACTCAAGGAGACCAAATGTTATGATCATTTGAAAGGCTTTTGGGGTCGGTGAGCGAGTTGTTTATTACATTATCAGATTATACTGTATTAAGTATTGTGGGTTTGGTATTTTTCAATATCTCTTTAATTTAAACACCTCTGTAGGCTTTAAGTTTTCAAGAAGCCTGTCTTAAGCTTCATGTACTCTCTTATTGTCAAATGTATAGCAGACCTCTTTAGGTGGAACATTTTCTAAACCATGTGAATGCATGGTGATCAAACACCAGGGTTCTTTCCTCACATTTTTTCTATACTGAATAACTGATAGATTTGTGCAGGACTTAAATACTAGGACACCCCTGGCCCATGTTTGCCTTTGTTAATCAGTACCTTATAATCAGATGAACCCTTTATTAGATGAACTCCTGCGTAAAGTGAACATAGTTTCTTGTTCGCAAGGTATTTAAACAAAGCAATGTCCACCTAATGTATAATGTGCTATGGGCTGAGTAAAAGATAAGTTATGACAATTTGACAAAGGGTCACATTCAACCGCAGCTAAAAAGTAATAAGTAATTGTAATATATTACATTTCAAAAGTAATTGTAATTGTAATAGTGATAGTGATTTTCAAAAGTAATTGTAATTGTAATTGTAATAGGGCCAATATAAAGTAAATGTAATTGTAATATATTACTTTCAAAAGTAATTGACCCCATGTCTGAATTTATGCTGATATACAATGACGACATCTATTGACAAATTCGACAACTACATTTTAGACATCTATTGACCCCGACGGCATAGCCCAACCTTGGATACGATGTTCCAACATCGAGATCGGGAACGGCATAGAAGGTGATATGCTAAACCGATCTCGATGTCGGAAACGGGATAGCCCAACCTCTCTATTATAGGGAGAATAGGACGCAGACCTT
The DNA here is from genome assembly GCA_963942565.1 of Maea johnstoni. Classification (NCBI taxonomy): domain Eukaryota; kingdom Metazoa; phylum Annelida; class Polychaeta; order Spionida; family Magelonidae; genus Maea; species Maea johnstoni. The sequence goes on from OZ012687.1 coordinate 48,953,000, forward strand.
TTCCTCTTTACCGAAGCACCTTAAGGCTAGCTATCCTGGTACATGAACACTGCAAACAGTTGCGGGTGAGTGAGTGGAGATTACTCAGATTAGGTATGCAAATTATCTCGTCTTAACATCATGTACTTAAGGTGCCTCGGTACGACGTTTCTTGTAGTAGATGGTCGCACTGGTCGTCTGAGTACTACAGGGCGTTTAGGGTGCAGACGCTTCCCTCTCTACCGAAGCACCTTAAAGGATAGCTGTGGTACATGAGTACTGCAAACAGTTGCGGGCAAGCGAGGGAGATTAGGTATGCAAATTATCTTGCGGTCTTCTCAACATCTAGATCATTGAACTACCTTTATGGATTAGCATAATAAGGACAGACTCTCGCAACCGACTATTTAACTCACTAAGCTTTTTATTTAGGATGCCAATCTCATGAATAAAATAAAGTCACCAAGATCAGAATTTAAATATATAGTTCATCTTTCTTTTTCTCCCTGTATGTGTTCGTGCATATCATGATTACTATATGGAATCATAATCACTTATAGGGATAAGAAGCAGAAGTCTTATCTGGGGCCATAGATATTAACCCATTAATGCTCACAACGACCAAAAGCAGCCTGACAATTTTGGTAAAATATTTCAGCAGAATGTATAGTTGGGAAAATATATGAAGAAGAAATGTTCATCAAAACATAACCAACAACTCTCCTTCAAAGTTATTGTCAAAAGTATCATAGATGCAGACGACGATTTCTAGAGGAACTCTTAACCCATTAGGTGGTAATAAGGGGTATAAGTTTTGCAATGTAAAACATTTTACTTTTCCATGTTCCCCCAAATCTGTTAAGAGCTGATGCCAGTCAGGTAGTTGTGAATAGACATTGGAACTTTCAGAATTTCTACCTGCGGAAATCACCACACCCTCAATCCGTGCTGTCGGGATTTTCTATCGTACAAGAATTGAAAGTACCCACTAAACTATAATAAACATCATGATGGATTGTCATGGAATAGACTACCCGCCAAATCCTTAAATGGCTCTAAAACCAGAGTTTAATTACCCCACCGAGTAGCTCTTATTTCTTGGTATCAAATGAAAGGGGAGTATCTGGGATTTTACTAGCAACTTGTCCCTTGTAATTGTTTTTCAATAATCAGATTAAAATCTCCGACAGTCAAAAGAACAATTGGAACTGACTCTATCCAAGCCAGACTATTTTGAGGAATTTTAGCTTGACAGTTCTTCAACAATATGAAAAGGGATTGGTCCAACAGTCCTAACGGAACTTATTGAATCACATGGATTTATCCTGGGGCCAGTTTCTCGTATCGTAAAGTACGATTTTCATTGTTGAAAATCATAATTTACGATTTTTCTGTTTCGGCGGGATAAATGGCCCATCCATCCCTGACGTTCATGTCACTGATGCCACTCCCGTAGTGAGTGGCATACGCAACAATGGGACTATATACGCAACAAAAGGACGTCACAACATTATTTTCCCGCAAATGACGTCATCAATTAAAAGATTTCGAATTCATTTACGAAGAGCTTCGAGAAACATTATTGATATTAAGAAGTGTCTTCTTACTATTTATTGTGGATTATTTATAAATATTGATAAATAAATTATAAATATAAGAAATATTTCTAGTATTTACAATTATTTTCTAATGTTTATAAATCATTTATTGATTATTATAAATATTTATAAATATCAATAAATATTTTCAAATATTAAAATATGCTTTATAAACTCTCAAAATGCTTGCCATACTTACTAATGTTCATGATATATAACCTATGGTTGAAAGAGTGGGTCATTCTCTTAATATATTGTATTTGTTCGCACCATTAAACTTTCTATTACCAATGTAAAACTACACTTTCTTTATATATTTGCCATACACATTGATGATATTACGACTTTGTAGCCAAATGCTGAAGCATAGGCTGCGTAGCCGGCTGGCTGGCTATGCAGCCCCTGCATGAGCCACTTCCAAAGTTAAAGGTAAAGGTATTAGGTTTATAGTCTTGTATCCACCAAAATGTTCACATGACCTTCCTCCCCTCGCAGGCCTGTATACACGGAAACCATTTCAATCCCCCAGTGGATATTCCAGAGCAGCTGGCAGCATATAGTGCACACGCTCTAAGCACTGTCTCATTAAAGGGGAACTAAAACATGGCTGCTACAAGGAGCTGGGCAGACTGGTGGCAATACGCAAAATAAATTCTCCCCTCATGGGATCACTGAGAGAAAAAGGAGGACAACATCCTTTTCTTGAAGTGTATCACTTTCATATAAGCTTATATGTATGCGAGTCTTTAGTTCCCCTTTAATGCTAGGTATCCATTTTGCAGCTGGGTAGACCGAGGCAATATGGAATAAACTGTCTTGCCCGAGAAAAGACCAAAGTGCCCCTGCCGGGAATTGAACCAGTGACCTAATGATTACTAGTCCGACACCTACCCAACTGAGCTACTTTGTAATGGTAATTAGTAATGATAAGCCATCAGCATGGGGGACGCATTGGCACTATCCTAGTTGTACACTAGTTGGTGTCTGATATCATCTCGACTCTTGATGAATGGAATCAAAAGCCGCCCACCAGACAGTATTAACTACACATTACCCTTGCAATCCCCCAATCAGAATGTGAGAACTGTGTCCTGTTTATTTGTCCTTGTCTCACCCACACAGGACAGACATCTTGTTGACCTGTTAATGTTGTAATTTTCCTGATCTGATGCTTTTCAGAATTTATGGAATCTTACTAAGTAACTTACTGATAGCGTCTGATTGGTAAATACCGGCAAATCAAAATCATCTGTATATCTAAAAGATTAACAGGAGAGAGAGAGAGAGAGAGAGAGAGAGAGAGAGAGAGAGAGAGAGAGAGAGAGAGAGAGAGAGAGAGAGAGAGAGATGCAAGTTTCCTGCATTGAGAGTATTTCGGACAGTGGAGGAATCATTAGATACTTTGGTTTTCTTATATTTTAGGGCAAAATATTTGTATTTCTTTATTTCAAATATAAAGCATAATTTTTTGCAATTCTGCAATTTAGCATTGGCATAATCATAAATGAAAATATTTTCAAATAACTAACAATTTAACTGAAATTCCATTGATAATAATCATAATATAATAGGTGGAATTGCGAAGAATATATAAAGCACAAATAACTACAAGCAACATAATAATTGTTTTATTTGATAACAGGATAAAGATCATAGATACACCAATGGAGTAGATCACTAACATACATAGGTTGTGTGTGACATCATCATCCTTTACATACGACCCTTAGGTGACTTATTATACACAATTTCTATACATTATCTCAATTTAATAGAAAAATATAGATTACAAAACAGGAAATATACTTGTTTTCTTTTAGTTCTGCAGATTCTAGTTGTATTAGAGTATAACATTGCATAGTTTTAGTTTATCTTCCTTCAAGGAAAGAGAAAGGACTTGGCCTCTTTACCCTTATGCTGCTGGTGGCTAATTTGGCCAATACGAAATGAAGCAAAAATCATGGTAAATGACTGAAACCCTGGCACATGGGTACCTATCTGAGAGTGCTCAGTGAAAGCTATCCATTAGATACCAACATGACAGGGTTTAAACAGTTATCAAAAATCGTTGCATCCTTGTGCTTTGGACAAAAGTAGCCTTAGCAAAAGAAGGTTAAACATGGTTGTTCAATACCCTAGCAACAGATGTCGGCAATGGCAATACTTATACAAAACTGTTAGTATGCAAAATCTCACCAACGTGAAATCTCACATTTCAAATTTCTAAATTGAAGTTTACAAAATGTTGCCTGACTGCTTTTAAGCTAATTAAAGTTTTTGGCAACTAGAACTGGCATGTTTGAAAAACAGAACCTTACAAATTTGCTTTCTATGCAGACTGATTGGTTTATAATACAATCCAGGATTATGGGACATGTTTTAACCCTTACAATGCTAAGGCTACTTTCTTTCAAAGCACAAGGACGCAACGATCTTTGAGACCCATCTTAACCCTGTCATGTTGGTATTCATTGGATAGCTCTCATTGAGTACCCTCAGATGAGTACCCATTTGCCAGGGTTCCAGTGATTTTTCAGGTTTTTGTATCATTTTGTATTGACCAAATTAGTTAACAGCAGCATAAGGGTTAAAGTCAGGCACATTTGTTTCAAGACATGCATTTTTGGCATAGTAAACGTATCTCTTCGGCATAGTAAATTTATCACATTTCTGTTCAAACATGAGAATGTTATCAACGATGTTCAGATCAGTAATTATTGAATAATTATTTCTCAGAAAATCGATATATCTTTCACTTTTATCTTTTATACATACAATTATAATTACCAATGATTTAAAATCTGTAGTAGAAATTGAATATATGTTCAGCAATACATAGACGGAGGAAAATTCAACCACTAATCACAATTTTCTATCCTTTAGAATCATAACCCTTTTTCGATAGTTTAAATGTCCCCCAAAAAAGGAGACAATATAGATACCCATCTAAATATACTCATGACAGTAATAAGGCACTAGAGAGATAATACATAGGACAAGTTTAATGAAAAGCCTACCGTAAATCCTCAAAAATTTAGACCAGCCTAGGAGTTTGGACCCCTATAATTATTTTGCAAAATAATTAATGAGAATTCTGGGTAACCCTCGATATATCGCCAGTTGCCATTTCACAAAATATGGACCTAGCTGTAAATCTTGCTGATACAATAGCAAGGTATTTTCAGAAAATATGGGCCACCCTGAACTCATAAAATTTATAATAATTAAAAAGTGTCCCAAATTAATAAGAATCAATGGTAAATCTTTTTCTTTGTTGTGATGTGAATCCCAGTCAGCATCTTTAGAAAAGATACGATTCTTAAAATTTTGATTATTCTGTTACCTTTTATAACAGATCAGTAAAAAAACAAATGAAAAGGAAAACAGAAGGGCTAAGCGTCTTTCCATGGAACTATATCCCCTTAATAACTTAATTCATGTTTCATTACATTCGATTCAACAACAGATACACTACATGTAATAGCTTATACAATTAGGTAGTGCTTCAGAATAACATTTTAAATGGCATGACACAATTTGTAATTCTCTGAGATGCTAGGCTTTTCTGTATCTGGAAGATATTTGAAACTACCGTAATTTCTCAGTAATTTAGACCACCCTAAGAATTTGGGCCACTATAATTATTGTGCAAAATAAATGTAATAGATTTTGGGCCACCCTTGACACTGGTGGCCATTAAGGGAAATCTGTGCCACTATTCCTCTGCCTTGTCTGTATTTTCAGAAAACATGGGCCACCCTCAGCCCATAAAAAAACTTTTTATAAAAGTGTCCCAAATTACTGAGAATTTATCTTATGTCACCATGATCCTGCCGCATTAGTGATGAAACAAATATAAATGGCACTAAAATTCCTCATTAGGGTATTAATGCTTTACCCTTGAAATAGTCGTCTGGATCTTTGATACTTTTGAAAATAACTTGGAAATTAAGAATCATTTTACAAAATATTTGAAGGAGAGTTGTTTGTAGTATACCGATGAACATTTCTCTGTCAAATATTTTCGTAACTATACTTTTGCCTTTAGGATTTCGCCAAAATTGTCAGGCTGCTTTTAGCCACTGCAAGCATTAATGGTTTAACCCATTCACACTTAGAGCGGCCAAAACAGGCCTGACAATTTTGATAATACTTTTCTAACAAAAGCATTTTTTGGAAAATATTTGAAGAAGAAATGTTTAAAATCAGAAGCCATGCAACAACTCTACTTCAAATATATTGTGAACTTTTGCTTTATTCCCAAGTTATTTGCAAAAGTATGAGAGTAGCAGACGATACTTTCTAATGGAACTCTGAGTGTGAATGGTTTAAGAACACATGCATGGTGTATCATGTTACTAATAGGAACCACTGGATACACGTAACCTTACGGCATCTACCATGCCATCCAAATGTGATGGAGATATTAGGAACAGAAGAGAGTGAATTTTATAGTTCGATAAATTGAGATTTCCATAGTGTGATCTCGACTTTTGATACTTTACTCCTTATGCTGGTGGTGGCTTATTTGGCCAAAACAAAATGAGGCAAAAAACCTGAAAAATGACTGAAACCCTGGCATATGGGTACTCATCTGAAAGCACACAGCGAGGCCTATCCGATGAACATCAACATGATAGGGTTTAGATGTATTTCAAAATTCTTTGCATCCTTGTGGTTTGGACGAAAGTAACCTCAGCATCAGAAGGATTAGGAACAAAAGAGAGTGACTTTTTCCCATCCATACCTTTAGATTTTCATAGTGTCATCTTGACTTTTGATACTAAAAAAATGAAAATTGATCTCAATTTTACATAGCTTTAATAGGCATATTTGTGAGACAGGACCTGCTCAACATTTCTCCTTCTATTACTTAACACTTCCGATGCTGAAGCTATTTTCATCTAAAGCACAAGGATGCAAAGATTTTTGAAATTCATCTAAACCGTGTCATATTGGTATTCATTGGAAAGCTCTCGCTGAGTACTCTCAGATGAGTACCCATTTGCCAGGGTTTCAATCATTTTGCAGGATTTTTGCCTCATTTTGTACAGGCCAAATTAACCATCAGCAGCATAAGGGTTAAAAGAAAACATCTTGGTCAATAAGATATAACATAAATAGACAGGCCATTTATGATCTATACAAGGACACAAATATTTTTGAAAATCATGTAAACCCTGTCATGTTGGTATTCATTGGATAACTCGCGCTGAGTACTCTCAGATGAGTATCCATGCGCCAGGGGTTCAGTCATTTTTCATTGGTCAAATTTTGTACCAGCAGCATAAGGGTTAACGTATGATGAACATTTCTCCTTAAACCAAATCATGCTCAGACATCTCTCCTAGGCGTCTAGATCTATAACAATGTAGAAAAAAAATCACAATATTTTGATGCAAAGGTATTGCCAAAAAGGTCAATATGTTTTTTGGCTCCACAGGTATTAACTTGGTTAAAACTTGAGATATTAACACCATGAATCAAGATTACCCACTGAAAATATACAGCGACACTATGTCTCATTGAAATATGATGTTACAGAAATCAAAACATTCACATCTGTAACAAATAAATTCATGATAACTCTAATATTGTGGAAATATCACATATATAGCATACAATACATTATTATTATTTTTCATACAATTTATCATGGAGACAAATAATGTTGGTTGTAACCCATTCATGACCATAGGAGACGCAATCACCTAATTATTTTGGTGATATTTTTCTTGCAATTTTCAGAAAATATATGAAGGAGAGATGTTCTTCAGAACTCTATCTACAACTCTCCTTCAAATATTTTGCAATTTTATGCTGAACTCGAAATCTATTTTCAAAGGTAACACAAGTCCAGATGACACTCTAAATGGGTTAATCATGTCTGTTTGCTCTATTATCTGTGATCCTCATATATTAACCCATTCACACTCAGAGTTTCTCTAGAAATTATCGTCTGCTTCTTTCATACTTCTGAAAATAACTTGGGAATAAAGCAAAAGTTCTCAAAATATTTGAAGGGGAGTTGTTGTGTAACCTCTGGTTAACATTTCTTTTTCAAATACTTTACAAAAAAATTCTTTTATTACAAAAATATTTCAAAAATTGTCAGGCCGGTTTTGGCTGCTGTGAGCATTAATGGGTTAATGTATAATATCTTACAGACAAAACAGGGCTGTTTCATACTGCCAAATGATGGTTGACTGATAAATGATGTATAATCATAATTATAACTCACACATAATTATACATATCTCTCATGTGTCATAACAATCTGCAAATTAGCTAATTTCCCAAGAACAGTCCAATGAGCCAGTTTGCACCTAGAGGTTACTCATGGTTTGAGAAGTTTGTACATGACTCATCAAATGGAAAAATTCACAAAGTATTTGAAAAGGGATTATTAAACTAAACAATTATAATGTGTTTCAGCCATACATTTCACAAACTTTTGCTTTGTTATCAGAATAGTTCCACATGTGAGAAACCACATATGCTTCAAGAAAAAAAAAGAAATTCAAACTTTAACCCTCATGCAGCTGGTGACTAATTTGGCCAAATATAAGGATGTAAAAAACCTTAAAGAATGACTGAAACCCTGGCACATGGGTACTCATCTGAGAGTACTCAGCGAGAGCTATCTAATGAATACCAACATGACAGGGTTTAGATGGTTTTCGGAAGCGTTTGCGTCCTTCTGCTTTGGATGAAAGTAGCCTCAGGATTGGAAGGGTTAATTCAGGAAAAAAATTTGAAACGTGACCACATGATTCTATTAAATGTTTTATGTGTATTTTTCAAATTCAGATTGTACTTTGAAAACACTTAAACTCCATACATTGATACCACCTGTTGATTGATATAGGCTTATTATAGGTCTTCATTATTGCTACAAGGTTGATATGGTAGTGCCACCTGGTTATAGCATTCAAATGGAGCAAGCAGTCAGTGGCAATGCCTAGACCACTCTGCCATCAGGGCAGGCCTTCATCGATTAAAAGCTAGTCTATTTCAGATATTGCACTATCCAGCCGCGGTCAAGCCAGTCGTGTCTTCCATGAGTTACATAATGATAGGTTACTTAGTTAATATCAGATCTTGATTCTTGCCTACCTGGGGAAGGGATTGCATAACACAACTCTGATAGCGCCTCTTAACCCTTCCAATGCTGAGGCAACTTTCGTCCCATGTACAAGAACGCAAAGATTTTTGAAAAACATCCAAACCCTGTCATGTTGGTACTCATTCGATAGCTCTCACTGAGTAGTTTCATATGAGTACCCATAAGCCAGGGTTTCAGCGATTTTTCGGGTTTTTGCATTATATTGTATTTGACAACTTCGCCACCAGCAGCATAAGAGTTAACCCCTATGCTAGTAAGTATCAGTCTGCAATTAGGCAACTCTTCCGCCTCCCCCTGGTAATAGCTAGGGGTGGGGATTTTGTTATACCAGGCTCATATTTCTGTATAATAGGTGCATTCTGTGTGAGGGACTGTCACTGAGTACTGTCAGATGAGTATCCATGTGCCAGGGTATCAGTCCTTTTTCAGGTTTTTTGAATCATTTTGTTTTGGTCAAATTAGCCACCAGCAGCATAAGGGTTAAAGGGAAGTCACACAAGTTCACCAGTTACAAGGTGGAACATGAGAAAAGTATTCTCACAGGGGATCTCAACCTATTCATGCGTATGAGTTCATTTAGAAATTGTCATCAGGATCTATGATACTAGTATATATTAACTTTGGAATAAAGACAGGGCTCAACATTAACTTTTGAAGGCACTTGCCAAGTAGGGCAGGTTAATTTCTACCTGCCCGACAACAATTTTGACCTGCCCTGCAAAAGGTGTGATAGAATGAACATATAAGTGACTTTTCTGGATGTAGTTTACTTGTACCAACTAAGTGTTTTCTTCATATAGCTTTAATTGTCTGTTGAAAAATATTGGATTTCCCTTGTGTTAGAGTATCTCTAAAGTTACATGATGAAATCTCACATGCCATGTAGGGCAGGCACACTCTGATTTTTACCTGCTCTTCAGCCATTTTGAACATTTTTACCTGCCTGGGGCAATAGGGCAGCCCTTAATTTAGACAGAGACGTATATACCTGTAATGCATCTCCCTAATTTCGAGCCCTGAAAGAACATTTTCTCAAAATATTTGAAAGAGAATTCGTCGTCTCAGCTTCGGGATCCTCCTACATACAGGTTTTTCCGGCACATGTTGCGAGTCTCACGAGGCGGTGATTTTGAGCAATGCGTTTTCGCGGGTCCATGGAATGTCCCAAGTTTACCATCTGATCAGGATCTTTAGCCATATCGTAAACTTCAATAAAACCCTGAAAGCAAAATATTGTAACACATTATTATAGGACGTCCTTTGTAATTTCATATTTCAAATATGAAATATGTTTTTACTGTCATATTTTACTGTTATATTCACTTGGGCATCAAAAATTGAAATCTTAGTAACAATAACTCTGAAATTGAAAAAAAAGTTTGAGTGTATTATTTCATTATTTCATTGTATATTTCCATAGGCCTTGTTAAACCATTCATCCCTGCAGATTCTATATATACAAGTGTTGTCTGGACCTATGATACTTTTAAATACAACTTTGGAGTTGATTATAAATTAGAAACAAAAATAAGTATAGATGTTAATTAGGTTCTGATCAACAGCTCTCTTTGAAATATTTCTTGGAACTTTAATTTGTCTTTAATTAGTTTTATCTTCAAAATAGTCAGGTGAATTTTAGGCGCTACAGGCATTAATATTCTTTATCAACATTTGCACATTAAAATATTTTTCAAAAAATACTTTGATCAGATCGGTATCATTAAAATAGTCAGATGCTGCTGATTGCTACATGCAAGAAAGTGTTAAGGCCACTCCAATTTATTTACTTGTCTTACGTGCTCAGGAGGCAGGAAATGAGCCATTTTGGAATAAAAAAAAAAGTTGAAAAATGCGACTTTTTTTATTTATTTTATTTTTTTTAGAGTCTGAAGACTAGGACTGGTAGCGATATGTTTCTTACCAGCCTATTCTCAACTAAATAAAATCAATCAATCTATTAATTCCTGTAACCTGAAGGGTGGGAGGTATACCTCCTCATGTCTGAGGCTCTACTACAGCAATGATAGCTTCCTGTAGTAGATTGAATCACACTTACAAAGAATATTCTTAAAACTTGCACTTTTTTTTTTTTTTTTTTGAGTCTGACAGAAAATTTCAAAACCACTTTCGTCCGTAAGACACCAAAGATGACTTTTTTTTTTTTTTTTTGGAGTCTGACAGGATTTTTTTTCCAAAAAAAGCTTGTAAGACAAGTAATTAAATTGGAGTGGCCTAACCCATTAATGCTCACAGCGGCCAAAAAAAGCCTGAAAACTTTGGTGAAATCTTGTAGGCAAAAACATAATTAGCAAAATATTTGATGGAGAAATGTTAATCATAACATTACCAACAACTCCCCTTCAAATATTTAGCAAATTAATTATCAATTCCAAAATAATTGCCAAAAGAATCAAAATTGCAGACGACAATTTCTGTAGGGACGTGGGTGAATATCATACCTCATTATCAGCGAGTTCGCAATAGATGAGGTTTTCCTCCTCTGTCAGTGTCCTAATGCAGGTGTAAGTATTGTTCCACGAATCCTCACAGACGCAGTCAGGAAAACAGTTCTGAAGGTAGAACATAATAGCAATAGGTCAGGAAAAGATATATACACATGAAAATCATACCCATTTCTGAAATATATATACACATATAAATTACCATTTCAAAAAAGAATTATACACGTGCGTATAAAATTACCATTTCTAAAATATATATAAATATATGTTAATTCCTGTTGTTAAGAATATACACATATAAATTCCCTTTTTTTCAAAAATACAGAAAACCTGGTTTTACCTTGGACTCGCCTACCTTAGATTTTTACATATTCTAGACAAAACACTGGTCTCAAATCAATTCTATCTTAGATGAATAAAAACAAGTGGATATGAAACCCACCAGTCAACCTAAACAACCAGGCTGCGGCGAATAGCCCAAAAGTTAAGTTTTGCGCATCTTGCTGTGCAGCTTTCTCTGTAATGTAAGAGATACGAGAGCCCTTATTGGTATTTGTTTCCAAGTGAGGTCACACTGAGGCCAGATGCGAGACCCCTGGGATAGCCAGGTTTTCACTATAGCGCATATAGTAATTGGTCTCCCTCTACAAATCAATTCTTTTATTCATCTAAGCTACAAGTGCTCTGATAGCTTTCTAAAACTGGCACTGAGATCAGTTTGTTAAGGTAGAACCTTACCCCATACCCGGGTCATTTTTAAAACTTAAATATCTGAAAACTGAGTTAAATGTAGACAACGGCACTTATGCTACTGTATAGCTTACATCTCATAGTTACAGAATAATGATAAACTTATCAATAATTTGCTATTTTGAGTTGATGTGGCACCCTTTACGCACATATCTGTCTGTGTTTCGTTTTTTGGCAAAATGTCAAGACTCACCCTTTGCTTGAAAACCAAACTCTACCATTTGATCATCTATGTATTTGGCAAGGTGCAAGGTCCTACCTAAACCGGAAATCTGCACGATGAGTATGTTAAAATCATTTTTGAATGTTCCCATATGCCTCAAGATTGCTAACGTGGTTTACGTAGCTAATGCTGATTTTCAGGTCCTGTCATAATACGAGGTACTTATGACAGGACCTTGCACCTAGAGGGGGTTCATATCTGTCATATTCTAAAACAATGGCTTCGAAGACCGTATCGTTATTCACTTTCAGCCAAAAAACGAGATGAAAATATTGGTCAAAATGGTCTGTCTTGAAGGAATCTGCATTGTCGAAGCAGACACCCATGTTGTTTGGGACCAATTTAACGCGAAGGACCCTAAGGGAGCCACCCTTTGTTCTCGTGGTCGTACAACAATAGGAAGTTGCTAGGTCGAGATTCGTGGCGGTGACTACTCCTCATGTGCAATCTTTTGTTTTGATATCCATGCTTAGGGGCCAGCCAAAGACGCCACCTAGTGGTGATGATCTTGCTGTACTAGACTATCACCTTAAAGGGGAACTTGGGGAAGAACAAATCATAGGTTTATATGAAAGTTCATGAACATAGCTCAACATCTGTCATAAACAGGGAAGCCCTAGAGCTCCACACAAAGAGAAATCTAAAAATGCAATTAGTGAATAGCACCTCCTCTGAGCCAAGGCCGCCGCCATTTTGAAACCAGGTCATCACCCCCTACTGTGGTCAGTGTTATAAGCACAGAGCTAGGGGCAGGATGCACAGAGCTAGGGGCAGATTGCCAGCCAATTGAAAAACATGGCCGCTGCCAGGGGCTGGGCAGGATGACGACAATATGCAAAATTCTCCCCTCACTGATGTATTACAAGTGTATTACTTTCATATAAGCTGATATGTATGTGAGCCTTTAGGGCCCCTTTAAGCCCAGATTCCTCTCCCTATATTAAATGTACCCTCATCTTCTGGTACAGTATATAGAACATTCATTATTATTCCATTCAAACTTTCTCTTCCTTCAGGAGTTACTTCCCATTGTAAGGCCAGTGGATATTCAGATTCTGCACTGTCGTGACTTCAGCACCTAGATGAACTTTTCTAACCCCGAACTTTAACAGGAGACCCCACTTACTTGTTGATGAATACTAAGCATCCCACCTAATTCTCTACTAATTGGTTATCTAGGTGCTAATCATGTCTATCAACTCTCCCAATGCTGAAGCTACTTTCGTCCAAAGCACAAGGACGCAAAAATTTTTGGAAACCATCTAATCCCTGTCATGTTGGTATTCATAGGAAAGCTCTCTCTGAGTACTCTCAGATGAGACCCCTTATGCCATGGTTTCAATCATTTTTCCGGATTTTTGCATCATTTTGTATTGGCCAAATTAGCTTTCGGCAGCATAAGGGTTAATGTCAGGCCAACACCTGTAAGGCAAGACAACTCCTACACAGGAAGCAAACATTTCATTTAAATCTCTAATTGCAATGAAATCGTTCATAACTTCATAAACTCAAATATCCTGGGAAATAGGAAACTGTTAATTGATTAGAGTTTGCAGCCATATATTACAGGTAGGGATGGCCAAGAAGAATACCTAATACACAACTATTAGCCAATAGAGCACACACCCAGGGAAGGCCAGATAAGACAGTGACATTATGTGCCTAGATCAACTTCACAGCTAACTATCATTGTCATTATTTCAGATCCTGTGGATATACCTTAGATGAATAAAAGGATGGATATGTAGCAAGAGACCAAATACTATATGTGCTATAGTGAAGACCTGGCAATCCCAGGGGTCTCGAATCTGGCCTCAGTGTGACTTCACTAGGAGACACACACCAATGAGGGCTCTCTTATCGTTTACAGTACAAAGCAACTTGTGCACCAACGTGCGCAGAACGTGACTTTTGTGCTATTCACCGCAGCCTGACTGGTTTCATATCCACTTGTTTTTATTCATCTAAGGTTGAACCTCTAACCCGTATGCTGCTGTTGGCTAATTTGGCCAATAGAAAAATGATGCAAAAAATAATTGAAACCCTATTATATGGGTACTCATCTGAAAGTACTCAGCAAGAGCTTTCCAATGAATACCAACATGACACGGTTAAGAAGCTTTTCAAAAATCTTTGCGTCCTTGTGCTTTGGATGAAAGTTGCCTCAGCATTGGAAGGGTTACCTTTCATAACTTTTAGTAGCATTTTTTTTGATCCCTGAACTTACCGCTAGATTTTGTCCATTGTACTGAGGGCAGCCTTTGTTTGTCTGTTTATGTTCGCCACTGTGTTCTACCAGGAAGTCTTGCCTCCACTCCGCGCTGGGCACGCGGGCCGCCTTCGTCGTCAGGAGGGGCAGGAGAGATTTCCCGTCCATCGTAGGGGGCGCCACCCCTCCAGACATGGCTATGAAGGTGGGGGCGAGGTCGATACTAACAACAGGTTCCTAGAAATAACCAAACAATAAAGAGAAAGTTCTGATGAATTAAATGTTCAACATATAGGCTGGAGATCTATAAGTAGGTATTAGAACTTAATTTTCCCGATACTATAGAGTATCGATATTTCCTTAATAATACACTATCTAATGATATTTCTAAAAACAGGTTCCTAGAAATAACCACACAGAAGAAACGTTTGATGAATTAAATGTTCAAAATTAACCCTTACTAGCAGGCCCCCGTGCACAG
>OZ012687.1:48977827-48980327 GCA_963942565.1 Maea johnstoni
CTCTCCTTCAAATATTTTGTAAAATTATACTTTATTCTTTAGTTATTGCCAAAAGTATCATTGATCCAGACGACAATTTCTAGATGAGCTCTTAAGCATTAATGGGTTAAGGCTTAAACCCATCCATGCCTGCAGCACCAAAAATGTCTTGGCTTTTCGATAATCTTCCTGACCATAGCGTTTTCTGGGAAATATTTCAAGGAGGAATATCAAGATGAACCAAAACCTACAAATATTCTAAAAATATTTATTTTCAACTTGTTTTTGGCTTTATTCCGAACTTCTTTTATAATATACTGTAAATCCTGTTAATTTACCAATGATTTTAATTTGCTGATATTTACCGATCAGACTCTATCTGTAAATCAAGATTCGGAAAAATTCTAAAAAACTTCAGATCAGCAAATTTACGACATTAAAAGGTAAACCAGATATCTGTCCTGTGTGGGCGAGACAATGACACATAAACAGGACACAGTTATTATAGTCTGAATGAGGGATTTCAAGGGTAAATTGTAATAAATACTGTCAGCTGGTGGCTGGATATTAATTCCACTCATCATGAACCAAGATGAGAGCAGACACCAACCAGTGTATACCAAGCATATTGCCAACTTGTCCCCCATGGCTTCATATCATTATTAACCCATTAATACTTAAGAGTTCCTCTAGAAATTGTTGTCTGGAACTCAGATACTTTAGACCATAACTTTTGAATTGAGAATGATTTTACAAAATATTTGAAGGAGAGTTGTTGGTAATGTTATGATCAACATTTCTCCTTCAAATATTTTTGCAAATTATGCTTTAAGATGAAAGATTTTGGCCTCTGTGAGCATTAATGGGTTAATTAAGTTCCACTCTTCCTTACCCATCAAATAAAGTAATTATGATGTGATTAAAACCAGGCAGGTGTGCCGCTCTGTCCTCAGTCACTCCTCCCAGGGCTACTGTAGTAATATCAATGTGTAACAGGTCACTGCTGTTTTTAATTTGCCGATCTAATTTCTTCATGATCGGTACATAAATATTCAGAAAATTCTGATATAAAAGGCTAAATCTGCAAATTGTGGACGCAGCAAATTAATTATAGGCTATGATTTATAATGAGATAGCCAACCCATCAATGTAGACCATGCTCTAGAATCAGCCCAAGTGACCTATCCCGTCTAAGCCTCTACCTAAGATGAATAGACACATGGATTGGTTGCCACAGGCCAATTACCATAGGACCCATTACAGAGCCCTGAAAACACCTACTCTTGCCGAATCTAGTATCAGTGTGACATCACAAGGAGACAAAGACCAATTAGGGCTCTCGTAATGTTTACATTACAGAGTAAGTTGCACACCAATATGCGCAGAACGCACCTCTTGAGCCGGACTTGTCAACATCTGCCCTATTAATTGTGTCCAGTCTGTTAAGCGAGACCTGCTGGTTGCGTATCCTAGGGTTGGGAATTGGTTGCAATTTCATGATCGATAATCAGTTGCAGCCAACTGACCGATTATTGATCATGATCGATTTTTTGCACTTTTTTAGTAATTGGGTACTAGAGGTCCGGAGCGTAAAACTAAGTGATAGTCTATGACAATTGCTTGCTTTTAGCACCCACTCTAACTTTGTTTTGAAGTGTCTTTGGAGCTTAGTTTCAGAGCAAGAAAGCTGAAAACTTGCCAGTCATTTAGTTCTATTTTTAGTTGCTAGGTATCACCTTTTCCGATTATTATTGATTGCCAGTTTTGTAATCGATAAATCAATGAAAAAGAGGCAACCGATCGATTATTGGTTATAATCAATGATCGGCCCAACATTAGCCTATGAGCAGGCTGGACATTCATGGCTGTACGTGTGTTTTGAAGCTGCCGTTCCTGGGTAGGGCTGCACACCGTTAAGAATTAACGATTTGATATGATACTGATAACTTTGAAACGATACGGTTTCTTAACGGTTTTTTAACGATACCGCGTGGGACGAACTTCTGAAAAATAGGAAAATACGAAAGTATTGATGCCAATGGCGAGCCGTTGTTTCATTGAATCACGGCTTCGGAAGTGCTCGGAGCGATGTCAACAGTAAGGTAAGGCAGTTTCCTCATAGCTGCTTTATCGGTTTTTCAAACCGGTTTATTTTGGGACGGTTATCATTATCATTAGGCAGCTTAATGATCGGTTTCGGTCTGCAACCGGTTTCCGGTGTGCAGCCCTATTCCTGGGTGAGAAAGTTGCCAGTGACTTGGGGTTAGGCGGTGGTTTTCGCTGGGTTCTCCAGTTTCCTCCACCAGTTATAACTGGCTAGTCAAGAGAAAAAATGAGGAAAAATCGAAATTCCAAATTTAGCGAGACCTGTTGGTTGTGTATCTGGTGGATGGACGTTCGTGGCTGTACTCACCGTGGCGTGTCTGTTGAAGCTGCCGTTCCTGGGCGCGCGGTGCTGGGAGAAGTTGCGGCTGTACTGGGGGGCGGGGGTAAAGGGGGCGTGGCAGGAGGGGGTGGACAG
>OZ012687.1:48985327-48990846 GCA_963942565.1 Maea johnstoni
CTGACATATCATCAAAGTAACACAAAACATTTACATGAAGATGGCCAAACACTGCCTAAAAGCAAACATGAACAGGGATCAACCTTATGTACCCTTTAGGGGCATATGCCCCTGGTTCATGTGATATTGCAACCAGATGAAAAAATATACGAGCCAACTTTGTGAAAGGACATTAAATATATGTTTGGAGCATTTTAAAACATTTTCCTTTTTCCTTAAATTCTTTATCTTTCTATCATACCTAATAGTGCCAAAAAATACATCTGAAACACATATCCTACAATTTTTTCATAAGAATTCTATCTAAAACCCTCCCCCAAATATTTCCCAAAATTATAACCCACTTCTAGCTATCCAAGAAACTATGACAAACCCACCATCACTCATCCAGTAGATCACCAAACATGAATGGGAAAAGCCCACATCCTGCACTGCAAATGAGAGTCAACAAAACCCCACCAATAGCATGCTTGCCACAACTTACCTGCTGCTGCCTGAAGAACATTAGTCTGTGACTTACCTTTACATGAAAATGACCAAACACTGCCTGAGTGCAAACATGCACAAGGATCAACCTTATGGTCCCTTAAGGGGCATATGTTCCTGGATTATGTGATTTTGCTACCTGATGATGAACTATAAGAGCCAAGCTTGTGAATGGACATTAAATATCAGCTTAGAACATTTTAAAAAAAAATTCAACTTTCTTGAACTTCTTTATCTTTTTATCATACCTAATAGTGCCAAAATATACATCAGAAACACAAACTATTCAATTTTTTCCCTGGAAAAATGCTCCAAAACCCCCAAACCTGGACAGTTAAAACATTTCCCTTCCACTGAAATTCTTTATCTTTTTATCATACCTAATAGTGCCAAAAAATACAACTGAAACACATATCCCTCAATTTTTTCAAAAGAATTCTATCTAAAACCCTCCCTCAAATATTTTCGAAAACTATAACCCACTCCTAGCTATCCAAGAAACTATGGCAAACTCACCACCACTAATCCAGTAGATCACCAAACATGAATGGGAAAAGTCTACAACCAGCACTGCAAATGACAGCCAACAAAACCCCACCAGCAGCATGCTTGCCACAACTAACATGCTGCTGCCTGAAGAACTTTAGTCCGTGACTTACCTTTACATGAAAATGGCCAAACACTGCCTGAATGCAAACATGCACAAATATCAACCATATGGCCCCTTAAGGGACATATGCCCCTGGCCATGATCTTCCGCCACTAAAGCAGGTCCAGCACTACCAGAAACCCAATATGCATGCAATAACTTTGTACTTAAACCTAAAATAGACTGATACACACTTGTAATGCTGCTGATGATACTTACAGACTTTTTAATCAAAAACCAAGTTTGTGAATAGACATTAATATCAGTTTGGAGCAATTTAAAACAATTTCCTTTTATTTGAACTTCTTTATCTTTTTATCACACCTAATAGTGCCAAAAAATACATCTGAAACACATATCTTCCAAACTTTTCATAAGATTTCTATCTAAATCCGCACTTAAAAAAACTTCCCTATTTTTGAATTTCTTTATCTTTTTATCACACCTAATAGTGCCAAGAAATACAACTATAAGAGCCAGTTTGTGAATGTACATTAAATATCAGTCTAGAACAATTTCAAAAAAAATTCCCATTCTTTGAACTTCTTTATCTTTCTATCATACCTAATAGTGTTAAAAAATACATCAGAAACACAAACTTTGTAATTTTCCCTTTATTTTGATCAGTATTTTCGTTTGTTTTGCATCTTGGGCGATACAAATGCAGGGAGATGCTGCCTGGGCCCGAGCACTGGGTTGAAGGGGTATGGGACCGGCATCGGCATCATAGGGTAGAAGCCTGCATACTTCAGGTCTGCTACTTCACTCATGTTGAGAAGAGTTTCTAGGGACAGAACTGCAGGCAGCACTAAACATCAGGTAGACTGAAGGTACATCAGAGAAATTCAATACACCATGCAACCTGAAAAAATAATCATACATACCATCAAAGCAACACAAAAATATCAACACAAAACATATCTCACCAAATGCAATCTTATATTATCACACCGACACAATATCTTCTTTAAACAGTAATTGTTTTGTTTGAGGGACAGTGAAGATTTGCATGGTTTCTATATTTTGTGGATGTGTTTTTATAAAATTGTATATTGAGTGATAGTTTTGTATTGATACTTTTGTATTTATTTCAATTTAATGTATGCTTACTATTTTGGGTTGTCAGGTGAATCAAGTTCCTATGATGCTCTTTGGTGTAGATGCAGTATGATGTCGAAGCCAGTTTCTATGAGTGCTGCCTGCAGTTATGTCCCTTGACACCCTTCTCACC
This sequence comes from Maea johnstoni, assembly GCA_963942565.1. NCBI lineage: Eukaryota > Metazoa > Annelida > Polychaeta > Spionida > Magelonidae > Maea > Maea johnstoni. Next base: position 48,987,694 of record OZ012687.1, read on the forward strand.
ATGAGTGAAAATGCAATCCTGAAGTATGCAGACCATTAACCCTGCCATCCCATGCATTCGCATTACAAGCTCATTGGGCTTATAAGTTTGTGACCAATAAATTATAACAGTACACACTTTTCCTGTCACCCAAAACAATTAAAATCATATCTTTATCTAAAATACAACAACAGTGAGAACGGAAGGGATGGCAGGGTTAAAGGTCTGCTAACTTCAGGACTGCATACTACACTCATGGTGAGAAGGGTATATATACTGACTGCTGAAATCGCGATAAAAATATTTACTACTTCCGTTTTTTTCAAAGTTGTTTTCTTACGATTGTGGGGATCAAAAAAAATCCACAAATGGGCAGGATGGATTATTTAGAGTCTGTTTTCTTGAAGTTGAAACTTTTTTTCCGGTTTTAGTGGCGAAATTAATAAGTAAATTTAGAATTTCGCCAGGGTTCCTAAATCAACATTCCAAAAAGCCGTTTTTGCCGTTTTTATCCGAAGTCGCCATTTTTTTTCAAAAATTACAAATATAACCAACAAGTTATGATAATAGGGTAAAAGCCCTATTTGTTGCGAACACTTTGATGGGCCATTTGTAAATTTTGACCCAGAAACGGCGACGTGACAATTTATTGAAAAAAGTATGTTTTTTGTGTGAAATGCACACAATGCATATCAATGCCCTAATCTCGCTATATCAAAAAAATCAACTTCCGGTTGTAGCGAAAAGCTATTTTTTCGCTTCCAACCTGAAGTTGAATTAAAAAAATGATTGAATCAGATAGATGAGGATCTCATCTATCCAGGTAGGTAGTCATATTGTGATCGGGGGGAGATAGCTTGATGAAATTGACAGGAATCGGCGAGGTACCATTGAGAATGTACTAATCGCCATGGTCAACACGCCACCATCGATGCGTGTTGACAAATATCTCAAAATATTTTCGATTTTCCGAAACCAAAAGAATTAATCTTAATAATATAGATACTTGGCTTGCTAATTCTTTTGGTTTCAGAATTTTAGAGTTAGAGATGGCCACAAACGAAAGCTTTGAAATCGGGGTGCAAATTTCGTCAAACCCGATATTCAAAATGGCGGAGGGTAACCTAGCCAATGTAAAAAATACGTGAATGAACACGTAAGTAAAATAGTACAAAGAGGGATACAAATAGCCGCTCATTGGTTAATAAACCGCGGGAAAGAGTACCACGTGGTGTGACGGTGAGGCAGTGAGACCGCTCATTGGATAATTCACTATATCAAAAAAATCAACTTCCGGTTGTAGCGAAAAGCTATTTTTTCGCTTCCAACCTGAAGTTGAATTAAAAAAATGATTGAATCAGATAGATGAGGATCTCATCTATCCAGGTAGGTAGTCATATTGTGATCGGGGGGAGATAGCTTGATGAAATTGACAGGAATCGGCGAGGTACCATTGAGAATGTACTCATCGCCATGGTAAACACGCCACCATCGATGCGTGTTGACAAATATCTCAAAATATTTTCGATTTTCCGAAACCAAAAGAATTAATCTTAATAATATAGATACTTGGCTTGTTAATTCTTTTGGTTTCAGAATTTTAGAGTTAGAGATGGCCACAAACGAAAGCTTTGAAATCGGGTGCAAATTTCGTCAAACCCGATATTCAAAATGGCGGAGGGTAACCTAGCCAATGTAAAAAATACGTGAATGAACACGTAAGTAAAATAGTACAAAGAGGGATACAAATAGCCGCTCATTGGTTAATAAACCGCGGGAAAGAGTACCACGTGGTGTGACGGTGAGGCAGTGAGACCGCTCATTGGATAATTCACCAGAGACAAACCACGTGGTGCTGTCACGTGATTAGCCGATCGCATTAAATATGCAGAAAACCCACGCATGCGCATCCACCCACGCATGCGCATCCAACGGCCGCCCCACCAGACCAGACGCGCTACAGAATCGTATTGGAGTGAAGAAAACGTAAAGTATAAACACGTAAAAATCCACCAAAAAAAAACTAGGCAACCCACAGAAACAATGAAACAAACATTATAAACTACACACCCAATTCTAACAGAAACAATAAACAAAACGACCCCACCACACCCCACTCTCCAGATCATGCGGCTAGAATTTTCCAAAAATGCCATGTAAGACAACATAGGGAAAATGCATCAACCAGCTCCCAGGACCCTCCCCGGGAATGCAAGACAACAAAAGCGAACTGAATAAAGGTTGTTGTACAACAACCTCTAAAAACAAGTAGATATGAAGCCAGTGGGCAGCCGGTCAACCTGAACAGGCTGGCTGCGGCAAATAGCTCAAAAGTTGTGTTCTGCACATGTTGCAGCCCAGCTTTCTCTGTAATGTAAATGATACAAGATCCCTGATCTGGTCTAGTGACGTCACATTGAGGCCAGACTTGAAACCCTTGGCAATAGCCAGCCCTTCACTAAAGCGCATATAGTAATTGGTCTCTTGCTACACATCCATTCTTTTATTCATCTGTGATTTGATGGGAGTTCAATGCCCGATAGCCTTGCAATGGTTTGAGCTTTTTTCCACGGCCATGCTTCAAAGTGACAGTGTGGCCCCAGCGCAGCAATTCTGGGACTTTCCTAGGAGAATTCTAGGGATGGCAGTTCAATGCCCTATAGCCTTGCAATGGATATCAGCACTGTGAAGATTGAAGCAAGATGATTTACCACACAAGCTTGAGCTTTTTTCCGCAGGCCATATTTCAAAGTGACAGTATGGCCCCAGTGCAGCAATTCTGGGACTTTCCTAGGAGAATTCTAGGGATGGGAGTTCAGCGCCCGATAGCCTTGCAATGGATATGAGTATTGTGAAGATTGCAGCAAGATGATTTACCACACAAGCTTGAGCTTTTTTACCACGGGCCATGCTTCAAAGTGACAGTGTGGCCCCAGTGCAGCAATAAGTGCTAAGTGCCAATTGTGCTCCGTTCATGAGCTGCCGGGCACTTCTGCCGTAAAGATGATCTCTTTATTGGTGGCAATTAAAGCAGTGGCTAGACACATGGCATCGGAAATACATCAGGCATGTATCGTGCTCCCTGACTAACTGTAGCTTAAGTTTCCAAGGAGATCCTATACTATCCTAAGATTTTTTCCAAGAACTTTTCCATGAAAGAATTGGAAATTCCTG
>OZ012687.1:48996046-49003546 GCA_963942565.1 Maea johnstoni
TATTAGAGAAATCTCTCATGTATACTTTAGTTAAGTGGATTGGTTTTCGCCAAAGAAGGCTATGAACAAAGCGTCTCGTTCCCAAGTTAAAGATGCATATACATGTAGGTTAGACTTGCCGTTGTGTGATTATTGTAAAAGGATATGGGCAAAATAGTTTTCTCAATGAAAAGAAAACAATCATGTTTATTCTGAAATCCTATCGTCATGTCTCTATATATGCTGTACATTTTGGAAAAACTTCTCAAAATGCAAAATTTGGCTATGACGTACATGTTTGCGTACACCCCGTCGTCTGGTGGTGATTACGAACACTAAATATATGGATACCAATGAACTTTCGATGTTTTATACATTTTGTAGTTTAAAAGGTTATTGTTGCTAAGTTAATACTAAGTACCTCTTTTTTGTGTTTGTTCTTCAGGCATAAAAGCTAAAAAAACTCGCAATATTACACCTTCACGTGTAGCGTAATATTGATGGCCCATATCTATAGTAGCCCAATTTATCACCCAGCTTACAAGTGAGAGAACCTATGCAGTTCCAGATATATAAGTTGTCTGCAGAAAAATATGAAATGAAAATTTGAATGAACTCATAAACTATCTAGATTGCGATGATTTAGGTTATTCAAACTTTAGGGTAAGGGGGTGTCCTTACCCGAAAGGTTTTCATACCATACTCCTAAGGTCAACCTATAATATCTCATCAATATCCATACCATAGTATATGGAATGGAATCGTATACGAATCGTATAAGAATGTAACTTAGAGGTCTGTATGCATATACACAGAGAAAGATGGTAGACGAAGCATGCGGTCAGCCCGCATATTTAGTGCATGTACTACTAGTAGTAGTAGCAGCAGCAGTAGTAGTAGTAGCAGTAGTAGTAGTAGTAGTAGTAGTAGTAGTAGTAGTAGTAGTAGTAGTAGTAGTAGTAGTAGAAGTAGTAGTAGTAGTAGTAGTAGTAGTAGTAGTAGTAGTAGTAGTAGTAGTAGTAGTAGTAGTAGTAGAAGTAGTAGTAGTAGTAGTAGTAGTAGTAGTAGTAGTAGAGGTAGTAGAAGTAGAAGTAGAAGTAGTAGTAGTAGTAGTAGTAGTAGTAGTAGTAGTAGTAGTAGTAGTAGAAGTAGTAGAAGTAGAAGTAGTAGTAGTAGTAGTAGTAGTAGTAGTAGTAGTAGTAGTAGTAGTAGTAGTAGTATATTTATTGGCCATGAAGAATACGTTTGCAATAACAATAATAAGAAGAATCAAGGACAATAAAGAACGAGAAAAATATCATAAATTGGCACAGATAGGCTACAGTAATAAGTAGGCACTGTAGCCTGACCTGCCAATAGAAACGCAAAGTACAAACAATATGGGGTGAGCAGATATATCATAGTCCTTATTTTTGCAGGTCCGGAGTCAAGAGGAGAGAGGGGCCAACAAAGCTTTCTTTAACCTATGACACTTCTATCATTAACTCTTTGTGATAGATTGTATACATCCAACTTCCAGCAATAAAATATAATCTCTCATTTGCTGAGTCGCTGATCCCTTAGATCGGTCTCCCTAATGAACTTCCTGTACATTCACCATGTCGTGGGGCTGCCTTCGTGGCCAAGTGGTCTAACGCACTGGCAAGCAACTGCTTACCGTGTCTCACCACTGCACAATGTTATGGGATCGATTTGTAAGTAGACTTGTTTAGTAAATCTCGTGCCTTTCATGACTAAATAGTGCCTAATTTTAATAGGGGAGAAAATCAGAGAAACAACCGTTTAAACCAGTTCACTGGCAACATTAAAATTATAATTCTCCAAGGAATTATCATCATCGAAGTTGGGCAGTAATGAGAGTCATTGGGTTACGAGATGATTGTGAAAAAGTTGGCAGTGATTTGTGGGGGCCAAGGTATTGAACAGATATTTGGAGACAAAGATAATAATCAAGTGCAACAAGTGATTATTATTATTATTATTATTATTATTATTATTATTGTTAGAGGTGTAATATATTTTAAACGAAAAACAGGACAAAATGACACTGGGAGACCTAAAATATAACAAGGTTTCATGAAATGATGATTAAGAATGTGGAACTGTTTGACCAAAGATGGAACACATTTATAACAGCCCTCAGAACAGATAGTTATACAGTAAACAGCTGGTACTCATTGTTGAGATCCCAACATATATATTTCTGTACGACATTGATAAGATCAACAATGTTCATAATACCTTATATTTTTTCTATCTTATTTTGGTATATGTCCATCAGTTGTGATTTACTTGCATATCGATATGACTATGGAGAAATGAAAATCTTGTCGCACATGTGTGCGATTTGAAATGAAAAAAGGTCGATGGTTTTTATTAGGCGTATAGGTCTCAAGTCATGGATAAGTGGCAGAAAGGGTTGAAATCAACAACATTCCTTTCTATTTCATTTCATTCCCAAAGTCGGATGTTTAATAAATGGAATATGTGTGTCATGATCAATACTCTTTGTGCATCTAACACTAGCTGGCATTCAGTCCGTACTGGGGTACTGTTGCTTTAAGTTACTTTTCCAAACATCTTTATTGATCTGTTTTCTATTAAGGCTTCCATGAATGTACTAGCCGGATGGCAACTGGTAAATCGACCTACTCATTAGGCCTAGTGGTTACGATGCCTGGCTCCCGAGCGTGAGTTCGCAGGTGCGAGTCACCACTACTTCCCCATATTAGTAAGTGGGTTGGCATGGTCGCTATATAAAAGTGCGGCGTTGTGGAGGGCTGTCTACGTTGCTTCTGCAACTGACAGACCACTTCAAACTATTCGAGAAGAGAAGAGAATTTCTTCCCGGTTCCGGGTTTCTTTTTCGTCACGATATAACCTAAGCTATTGAACGCGATGTAAAAACCCATTCCTTCCTTCCTACTCATTAGGCGTATGTTACAGCCCAGGTAGAATTAAGTTTATTAAACTCTGAATAACCTACTTTGAATGCACGTGCCTCAGGCCAAATACAAAAGGTGTCTCTGCTGGTCTCATTTGAATTGACACTGAACCGCAGTGCTTCAGTGACATGTTTTCCGTTGCGCATTTTGAGAAAGTGTCTTTGTTGTAATAAGCAGTAGGAGTATGTTTATTTGCTGTAAAGTATCTTTACAAAAAACATACCAATGCCATACATGACAGGTTAGAGAAAAATAAAGCTACCTAACCTACTCCACTTCTAGACTAATATTCTGTCATATATCCTGCCAAGAAGTATGCATGAGATTCTCCATTCCTGAACCATAACTTAAAAAATCTATCAAAGACATGCATTCCCCTTCTCTTACGTACATCTTCCAAGATCTAGCACCTTTCAAATTGGCCTAATTCCCATTACTAGTGAGCAGTATGTGTGTGTGTACAATGTGTGTAGTTGCCATTTCATTTTGCTCTTCTAATAAATTCATTACTCATTTTTTTTTTTCAATACCACCCTCTGAATGTGTGTGTCTTTACTGACCATATAAGACATATGAAAGGTTCATCAAGCAAAAACACACAAAATAAAGACGAGGGGAACGAAAATAACATATAGATGAATATATACATGTGATATGACTGTAGTCAAACGACTCTATCAGTTCCACTTACGATGAAGTGAGCATGGATTGGCCCATTGTAAAGCCCTTGGCACACCCGATCTCGCCTCAGTTTGACGTCACTAGAAATGAGGGATCTCGTATGTGTTTACATCATAGAGGAAGCTGCTCACGTACATGCGCAGAACGCACCTCTTGGATGAGTGGTTCTCGTCAACACATGGTCTAGGAGTCATGCCGAGGCTGCATACATACATACATGCATACATACATACATACATACATACATTCATACTTGGATGCGTGAGTGCGTGTGTGCTAACGTACGCATGTCGCTCACCCGTATTGCCTCCTTCTCCTTATTCTTATCATCATTATCATTATATTCATTGTCACTAGTAGCAGCAGTAGGAGTAGTAATAGTAGCATCATCATCATGATTACTTCCAGCATCTTGAGGTTAAAATCATCACCGCCACCATCATCATCAATTTGCCATTCCAATGTGTGTTTTTTCTACTTTTAAAATGAAATTATGAATGTCTATACCATGCTTCTAAGTTCTGTATAAAAATGACATTGTGCTTAACATTATCATTCAAACCGAGCCTATAAACATGGCACAATATATACGACAGAATATACAGCAGCAAGGAAGTAACATATGACTCTCCAACGCAGGTAAACAGGGTTTGATGGGTTTCGAGTCTGAGCTGTGTCGAATCATTAAGAACAGCATGTGAATTATCAATTTCGAAAATAGATCGAATTCTTTTTATAAAGATAACTTGCGGATATAATAAGGTATATCAGATACTAACCAAAATTAGGGTTGGAAATGTGACAGCAGACAAAATGTCGTGAGCAAATTATGACCAAACTAAAGAAGTTCTTGCTTGGCCTCGTTTTCTTCTAGAAACTGAAAATATTCCTGGTGGACGACCAAGTGCTGCCATCTATTTGTAGTGAATTAGACTAAACTTCTGACTTTACCCCACGAATGCTTTCCAATACACCATTTGCAGTCGCTTTTTCAAAGACATTCTATTGTTATCTAAGGAATGATTGCGATGCGTACAGACACGGAAAGTACCTAGGTACTTTGGTATGCAAACGATAGTTTAAAGTTTGTGAGTGATTTAAAGAAACAATATATATTGTACAATCTTACCCAACAGTGAATATACTCCTATCTGAGTGAAAAGTGAATGTACGTCTATAGAAAAGTGTATAGTTTACTAGGTAATCACTTTTCATTTAAAGTTTGTATTTTACAACTTGTTTGTTGATAAAATTAGTATATAATAAAAGTCCTTTCATACTGCAATTTATAACGAGTTTGGAAAGACAATAGATGCCTTTTGACATCTATTGTCCTTTCTAAGTGGTATTTCGAATGAAGCCGATGAATCCAGTCTTCTTCTTTCCAAGACGGATCATCGAATGTTCGTGATTTAATGGGTTAATTTGTAAATATACAGTGCCAACATTTAATTCCTGCACTAAATGCGTAGGCAGCCCAGGCATAAAACACGACCGCACGCCCGATCGCCAATCTAGTTTCCTGGGCATGGATGCATGGATGACCTCTCAACTGAACGTTGCTTTGATTCGCAAGTTACATAGGTTATCAATGCGCTTGTCTAATGTTATCCATGGGTGTTTTTATTACCGGGCACTGGCAGACGTCTGGTCGACTGGTGCAGGAATTAAATGCCAGCACTGTAGTGTCATTTTGAGATTTTTGAAACCTACACCATTAATTATCATCATAGCCAAACCAATTGTTAATGTCTAGGCCATCACCGAGAAGAGTGAGGGACCATCTGTAACAGAAGCTCTATAGGCTTGCATGCAAGCAGGAAATGTTTTTGGCCCTTTTTCTCCATAGAATTTCATCAAAACATGGCAGCTTCAAACATGAATGTCGCCGTAATTTTCCACAATTTGAATCTTATACTGTAGACGATTTCAACCTCGACTTTTATGTAATACAGTAGGTTTTGGGGCATTTTACAGAAAAATGGCTCAAAATAGGGGATTTTGGGTATTTGCTTGTGGAAAGTGTAATTTTCATAATAGGAACACACAACTTGCCAAAATTAAGCTTCCATGGTTAGACAAGGTGCTATGTTATTGTAAGATGTGTCTGTGCCATACTATGAGTATTTTTGGGGCAAGACCATAAAATTGAGTAATTTTTGTTATTTTCCCGCAATTTGATTGCCATACTGTGGACAATTCCAATCTCTCATCTACATACTTTTATTTAGCTAAATTACTCAAGAGGGTAAGGATATGGGGACACAGTCATATTTATTCTTTTACGAAATGCTAAATTTTGGGGCATTTTACAGAGAAATTGGCAAAAGCGGTAGATTTTAGTGATTTGCTTCTGGGAGGTGTATTTTTCATACTAGAAAACATATATATATATATACATGTATATATATATATATATATATATATATATATATATATATATATATATATATATATATATATATATATATATATATATATATATATATATATATATATATATATATACATACATATATATTTTTATATATATATATATATATATATATATATATATATATATATATATATATATATATGTATATATATATATATATATATATATATGTATATATATATTTATATATATATATATATATATATATATATATATATATATATATATATATATATATATATATATATATATATATATATATATATATATATATATATATATATATCCTCTCACATCACCACTTCGGACTGAGTGATGCATCTTGACCAAGGGTCCACCAGGGACAGCGCCAATCCAGGCTGAATGGCAATCTTGATGGGTGACTAAATATCATCTAATAATATTTGTAATGCCAAAAATAAATGGTTAAATGGGGTTGGATGATTGTGTTTTCTTTTTTTTTATAATCAATCCTCTGCAGGACAACGAACATAGGGACCCCTGTCTTTTATTAGCCTTTGATGACCATTACATACAGAAACATAGTAGTCTCAGAACTTTTCTATAAAATTAATTGTAACGAATAAATGAAAAATATTTTGTTTTTATGAACTATGATATAATTCACAATTCGTTTAAGGATGCTTATGGGGTATCTTTGTGAACATAGGGTCCTTCTAGATTTTTACATCAGTTAAAGCCGACGCACTTTTCCTCATAATCATAGGCACCTACAGGTTTGCACACAATCAGGAAAGGTTTTTGGCCCTTTCTTATTGAAGAATTTCATTCAAAGCGCAATCACTTCAAATTAACATGCATATTGAACATCAAATTTCACTAACTTGCTTTGAAAATTTTGAATTAGTTGAAAGGTATAAAATGCGAAAGGTGAATATTAAATTTTTCTCATTTTCAACAGCAATTCCAAAATAAATTTGAGCAAAGTAAAACTTAACCTTCCCTCCACATCTTTGAAATGTGAAGGCCCCTGATTCCATTGTTTGCAGTAGTGGCACGAAGCATTTCTTTTAGCTTTTAACCTCCAAAACTCCGCACCCTGTTAAAAGGGTACTTTTGCTTAATGTATTCAACATCAGAAGACCTTTCAGACATTCTTTGTATAGGTTTAAGTTTCAAATAAAAGCGGGATAGAGGAACAACTGAGTTTAATAAATTAACCCCATAAGCTATCTTAATACCCTCATGACCAGTTTTGAATAAATTCACCTAATAGAAATAAACAGTTAACAAATTCGTACATTTTAAGTATCAAAAGATCAAGATTAGCATGCCAGTGGCTAGTTTAAATAATGTGTAAACCTTAATTTACTGAAACACCCTGAAGATGGCGTTGTTTAACTCAAAGGATGACGTAGTAAATAATGTGTAAACCTTAATTTAACGGAAACCCTGAAGATGGCGTTGTTTAACTCAAAGGATGGCGTAGGGACTATA
>OZ012687.1:49008546-49033546 GCA_963942565.1 Maea johnstoni
ATATATATATATATATATATATATATATATATATATATATATATATATATATATATTATTATTATTATTATTTATTCATTAAACCTCCAGAGCTGGAGAAACACATATACAATTGAAGTAAAGAAACAATACATACAGTAAAAAATATATATATATATATATATATATATATATATATATATATATATATATATATATATATATATATATATATATATATATGTATATATATATATATATATATATATATATATATATATATATATATATATATATATATATATATATATATATATATATATATATATATATATGCTCTTATGGGTCTATATTTTCAGTTACAGATGCCTGTGGTGTGGGAATGTATGATCTACAGTTTCCGCATACGCTTCTTTAGATGTAATCATTGATGTATATATACTATGATAAAGCACACTAATTAAATGGCTAGGCTAATCTTCTATCTTTCCAATGCGGAGTTCTTTGTACAAAGTGCCTACCACCTTGCGACGATTCGTTTGCCCGGTACAGAAGGACTTTTATCTTTCTCTAGTATGCAGGGATATCTCATAAGGGAAAAGCCCTGACCTAGTGAACTATCATGAGCTGATGCTGTGATGGCAGCTATTAAATCTAAAGCAACAAGTTGATACTTCTAGGACAAAGGTACACTTAAATGGCATTTGCCAATATCGTAGGATATGGTGTAGCGTACATTTCCCTAAAGAATGTCTTTGTGAATGTGTCAACTTAATTGTTTTGACTTTGTTTAGTTTTTGGCAGAGACTTCAAAATAGAGCTCACCCTGGTTTTGGTTTGCTAATGCTTTATCAGTGACAAAATTAACATTGGAATAAGTTGTACACCATGTACATTACAGTGAGCTCTACCTCATCTTCTTGTATTGTTGTGACTTTCTTTTTGTAGTAGACACTGTCACTAAGTAATAGGCATGGGGTGGTTACTCAGCAAGGAGGAGTAAATGTTTGTTTGTAAACATAGACCCAATGCGTGGTCTTAAGCTAGCTCTCACTTAACTGGGTCGCATCATTATCTTCTTTTCCTTCTTTCCCAAATACACTGATTCTGTACAAGTACAAGATGACACTGATACTAAGGTGACATAAAAGTTAGGCTATAATTGATATTTCTCTTTTGCTTTAATTTTTGGATATGGCGCTAAACTTGACGACAGGTGTTACTTAACCATGTGATTTTTTTTTATGAATTTATATATTGATGAGTGCATACAGATGTCAGCTCTTGGCTTCACCATCCTACTGAAATAGCTCTAAACGAGGGGACAATTTTATGGTATGGAAGGTACCCATCTAAACAAAAAACCATGTATTTATATCTGGGTCAGCTTTCGGCTAAAAACTCCACAGGTAGATCACAGGATTTCTGGTTCTCAAATCTTCATAGCACCACCCTTAATCTTGTTGTCCTAGAGCTTTGCTAAATCCTGCAGTCCCGCTGTGGTTCTTTCTCAAAAACAACATTGGATTTGTAAGCTAATTTTTCACTGTTTTATTATTTTTTTACATTCGCCTAGACATATTAACCCTTAGCCCGGATGTTTAGCAGCACCTCCAAAGAGGTGCGTTCTGCTTGCACATGACCAACTTATTCTATGATTTAAACGATACGTCTCTTAGTGAAGTCACACTGACACTAAATTTGGCAAGATTAGGTGTATCCAGGGCTTTGTAATAGGTTCTATGACGATTGGTCTGGGGCGAGACCAATCCATGTGTCTATTCATCTAAGCTAGTGGTCAGCTGGAACCCTGATTTAGACTGCCTTATGTGTTTTCAGGTGGTAGGAAGGAGACTAACATGGCGAGTCTTGTTGAGCATGAGGATCGCGCCGTGGACCTCGTCAGCGGGTCGCGCCTACGCCCGCTCTCGTTCATACTCGCCAACAGCGTGCCTCGCGTGCCGGACGGGACCAAGCTGCAGGAGCTGCAGGAGGTCATGAACCTGATGGGAATCAAAGGCTACAAGGGAAAGAAACAGGCAAGTTTGTATAATATTTAATAACACTTCCAAATACTAGTGTTGTGACACTTAGTATTAAAAATGCTCAGTTAATCATTTTCAGACAATTATGTGGGTAATTGATTATAGAAAAAATAATTATTGCAAATTGACTGGTGTTTAAAAAATTAATTCGAAACACAATTTCCACACACAATTTACAAGTGTTGTGACAATTAATGGTAAAAATACCCAACTCATCCATTTTCACACAATTGTGTTGGTAATTGATTACAGAAAAAATAATTATTACCTATTGACTGGTGTTTAAAATATTAAAGTTGCACTCCTGATTAAGCTATTTGAGGTACTGAAATCCTGCAAAAAACATTTTGTTGTTGTTGTCATTCCAAATGCTGACTCTGAGCCTTCAATAGAACAGTGATACATCTACTCCCTACAAATAGTTTATATGATAAAGGATTAGGTATCAAATTTTTAAGCCAGACAAGTATTCTTAACACTATGATATTAGAGGGCTGGGCATAACTGATATGATTGATATTAGTTATATTTACCAACTACCTTATATGGTCACATCCAGTCATCCGATTGGTTACATTTATGTATATCATTGGTTGAACACACTCAGGCTGTCACCAGAAATGAGCCTCTGAGCAATCTGCCAATCTCTTTTCAATTCCCCCTCAGTAGGAGATTGTCATACATTATCAAAACTAGACTTTATAAAAAAGTATAACACCTACTATGACTTTAGAATTTAAAAAAAAATCTTGCCCATCATTGTGGTCGCAAATGAAGTTTTATTTTCACTCCTTAGTTATGAAAATATTTTTGATTTTGTTGTTCATCTTCACACTTTCACCAGCATATTTCCTAGAGCAGGACTAGTTTGATCATTAGTGCTTTATTTTTGAGCCGTGATATTTAATGAATTCCTTTTTTCTCACCTCTCTGCAGGATGATCACAAAATATTATTGCAAGGAAGCTTTATTGAAGGATTCCACCTCTATGATGTTTTCAATGTGGGAAATATACAGCTTCCATGGAAACAGTTGCCTAGCGATTACGATGTCATGATTGTCAACAAGAATATTCAAGTTCAAGATGGAGGTATATGTTTGTGAATTGTACACTGATTGGAAACAAGCAGAGTTAATAAGAAAACCCCCAACAATACTCCTTCATAGAAGAATACTATCAGCAACTCTCCTTTACATATTTTAGAAAACTTTCCTTTAAGTTGCTGTCAAAATTAGGAAAGGTCAAGACAATAATTTCCAGATGACATCTTAACGAACAGACTGACTTGCCATTCGAATAGACTACCCTATAAGGCTCCTAATGTGTGCAATTAGCTACCAAAATGTGCTGCTGGATTTGAGGTTCATTTAAAGATGTGTATTATGATTATTGTGGAGCAAAAGTTCATAGGATCCTCAAACATAAGCAACTTGGTACTGGAATTTGGCTCACAAGGGTCAAACTAAAATGCCCTTATTCCATTCACATCTGTGGAATTCACATAATCTGATATCTTGGAAATTTAATTATAATAGCTCAATACTCTGATGAATATTTGACATAAAGTTGTTGTCCTGTCAGTGTGAGGTATTATAAATATTTATAATCCCTCATATATTTCTCTATTTGATATGAGTATGTGTGAACATCTGACGGAAATGTTTAGAAAAAAAGTTATCACTAAACATCTGTAGGAGATTTGATAAAATCAAAGATGCCTGACAAAAACTGAAGGATTAAAACATTACCTTCTTGAATTAGATGTTACAAGTTATTGGAAATTAGGGCTTGACTGACTGACTGAAAAAATTATATGTCTTAGGGATAAGGATTGGCACCTTTAAGATTTTCGCTACACGATACATTATTATTTCCTTAACAATACAATATCTTAATGATACTTTCAATGATACTGACTGGCTCAAAGGGATTATGTGAAATGAATCACTGTCAGCTTCCAAAATTTCACTAATAGATGTCGAACTTCCTTCCTACAGAGACATCCAGTGAGTAATTAAGTCCACTCTATGCATATTTCAAATCTTAAATGATAGGATACTATACTCATTTGTTTTGGATATGATACTCATGTTTTTTGATACAATACTTTTCTCATTATTTTCTTTGGATATGATACTCATGTTTTTTGATGCGATAATTTTTCTCATTCTCTATCAGTATTTAGTATTGTATCAAGCACCGGTACTGATCCCCCATGGTTATCAACTTATCATGTGTCTTATTTTACCTAGGGAATCCAAAATCCAAGGCACCCAAGACTGCGGTAGACCGGAGCATCGCGGTTGTTAGTCTGGAAACCCTGCACACACATTACGGCTACGCCCGCTTGAGGGTGGATCAGATGGAGGGTCCGTATGGGGGCATGATTCAGTCCAACGGGCCGATACAGTACCTATCATCAACCAAGTACCGACAGGCCTACAAGGCGGCTGGACAAGGTGGGGTATCGCCAGAGGATTTGACGGATGATCAAGGTCCCGCAGTTCAGAGCACGGTCAGCGACGAAGAAGTTCCAATTTTTTTGATGACGGGTAAAGTGACCTTGACCCCGCTTCTTCAGAATACTGACATTGTCCCAGCGCTGCACTGTATTACATGGCCAAAAATCGCGGAAGAGTGGATGACACGCTGTAGACCCAGTGGTTGGCCACCTGCGAAGCTTATTGCGAGCATCGTTAAAGGGGGCTGCCATCTTGTACCTATCGGTCACAGGAAGTCACCGAAGTATGACATCGAGTGGCGACTTTCTTTTTCGGAGGCGGAAAAACTGCTCGCTTGGTCGCTGACGGATATGCAACGTAAATGCTTTATCATCTTCAAGTATCTGTTCTTCTACAGTCACTTAAAGGTGCCTCCGGTTCTCTGCTCGTTTTACTTTAAGATGCTCTTCTATACGGTCTTAGAGAAGATACCCTCAAATACTTGGGTCAACACTCACCTTGGCTGTTGCATTCTCCGGCTTCTCGATGAGCTGATTTACTGCCTCGCGAAGCGGAACCTTCCGAACTACTTTGTGCCAAAGAACAATCTCCTGGATCACATATCTACAGATTCCTTAGACATCATCTTGAATAAGGCGGTGCACCTGAGACGTCAACCCATCCATTTCATCATGAACTTTGACCTTGCGCTCAAACCAAAGCTTCTGACAAAGGATATGCTACAGGAGATGTTCGACCCGTTACTGAGCGTTGTCCCAATAGATGTCACTGCCGATCATGAGACCTTACATGAAGCGTATCTAAGCTCTGCGCTCAAACTCTGCGAATATTACCACCACGAGACTGGCTTTACCGATGTCGGGGTCGATGTCCTCATCAGGTTATACGACTTTCAATCCCAGGCGCACATTAAGGACCACATATCCCTCCCTATGTTTCTCTCAAAGCTTATCTGTACCCGTGCCAGCAAATACATTGAGGACGTGCACCAGATGCATAAGATCGTGCTGGACAAATGCAAAGATCACTGCGACCTTCATTACGTACATTGCAATCTCGCAAACGCCTTCTACGGTTTAGCGCGACAGCTCGAAATAGAGGGCAGCACCAGGACTCCGGGCGGGTCCCTGCCGAACCACCTTCTGGCCGGTGCGGACCGGCACTACAAGAAGGCAATAGACCTCAACCCAAAGGACCTGGACATCAGGATGTACTACGCTACGTATCTACGGCATATCGACTGCCTAGAGGACGCGGCGCATGAGTTTTCCATCGCCCTCACCCTACCGAAAAATAAACACCACGAGATCCTGTACCGCTACCCTTACCACACCCTAGATAGCATCTACCCAGAGGGTTACAATAAAGAACCCCTCAAGTGCTATGTTTATTACTCTCTAGTTCGATGTCTTCTGGAGTTGGGCCAGAAATCGGAGGCGCACCAGCTGTACCGAAGTTTCGGCGACTATTTCCGCACGTCTAGTCGAGTTCTGTCCAAAGAGGAAAAGAACATGGAGAAGATGGTGGCTTTGACGATGTTGGGTCACGCATCCATGTTGTTGGGACATTACACGAAAGCGGAGAAATACCTGGAGCGTGCCATACGATACGTGGAGTCGGGTTCATTCCCGAAGGCTGAGGAGTACCTCAGCGAATGCAGAAAGTATTTAAGCGAGCATGATGCTGTACCATCTGAACCCCCATCACCCATCGTACCATCTGGACCATATGGAGATTCTGGTCCATTTGCACCATCTGAACTATCTGAACCATCTACACCAACTGAAGGTTCTTTTCCACCTGTGCCATCTCAGGAACAGATATAAACTGCAGTTAAACTCCCATGTGCTGGTGCTATATATGTAGTACTATTGGATACGGTTTGTTATCAAGTAATCAAGTAAAAGTGTATTCAACCCTTTCAATGCTGTGGCTACTTTCTTCCAAAGCACAAGGACGCAAAGATTTTACAAAACTATCTAAACCTAGTCATGTGTGTATTCATTGGATAGCTCATGAAGAGTACTCTCATATGAGTACCAATATGCCAGGGTTTCAGTCATTTTTCAGATTTTTACATTGTCTTGTAATGGCCAGATTAGCCACCACCAGCATAAGGGTTAAACACCCATAAGTGCCTGTGATATTTAAGTAGTGCCATTGAATACAGTTTGTTATAAAGGATAAGTGTATTTAAGATTCTGATTAATCTGAACCATCTGTATTATCTGAATCATCTACACCAACTGGAACTTCGGGTTCCTGTGTACTATCTGAGCTAGTTACCTGAACCGTCTCCACCAACTAGACGTTTGGATCCACTTATATCTGGAATTATCTGAACTATCTGAACTGTTATTGCCGCGTTAAAGTTCAGATCCACTTGCACCATCTGAACTATCTGAACCTTCTACACCAACTGGAACTTTAAATCCACTTGCACCATCTGAACTATCTGAACCTTCTACACCAACTGGAACTTCAAATCCACTTGCAGCATCTGAACTATCTGAACCTTCTACACCAACTGGAACTTTAAATTCACTTGCACCATCTGAACTATCTGAACCATAAATTCTCAGAAATTTAGACTACCCTAAGAATTTGGCCCACTATAATTATTTTGCAAAATGATTTAAGGAAAATCTGGGCCATCCTTGATCTATTGCTGGTCGTCATTAAGGAAAATCTGTGCCCCTATTACTATACTCTTCTTTGTCTGTATTTTCAGAAAATATGGGCCATTGTCAATGCACTAAAGTTGCCATTGTTAAAAAGTATCCCAAATTATTAAGAATTTGTGGTATATACAGCCATGCCTTTGTATGTTAATTGATTGCTAGCAGAGAACCAGCTTGTTGCTTGGACAGTTTTTTTCTGATTCATTATTTGAAATATTGTGTGTGATCTCTGAGCAAATGATTAAGTTCATGCATGGTTCTGAATCTGATCAACCTTACTTATGGGAACTCATTAACCCATCAATGCCCAGATAGGCCGAAAGCAGCCTGATAGTCATCACAAAATAATATCCTGGCAAAAGCATATTTTAAAAAGTATTCATAGGAGGAGAAATAGTGGTCAGAACATAATCAACAATTCTACACCAATGTATTTGTAAAATTATTTTAAGTTCCTAAATTATTGTCAATATCAAAAAAACAGATGGCAATGTCTTGAGTAACTCTTTAGCTTTAATGAGTTAATACATGTACTGTTTAAACTTATGAATTTTAACTATTAAAGTTGGTAAGAAATGAGCTTCAAAAGTCATGATATTCTATTAGCTTAAATGAAATGATTGGTATTCAATATTCTATTACATCTTTATGATTACATTGTTATGAGATTATGAATTATTTTGTATATTGGTATAAGAGTATTTTTTTCCTTATCTCAGGTAATGAAAAAATGTATTAGAAACAATGATTAATGACATCACTGTCTGTTTGTACAGGGGTGTTTTAATGTTGCCATGTCTCACCAGCTTGTGACAGAGGATTCAAATTGTGTGTTGTGTAATCTGAAAAATATGATATGATATAATGTGTTTTATTTAGATTCAAAGGCATTTTCCTTTGAAAATCGGAGAGAGAACCCTTGAATTTAAGAGGCTGTTTTCCTTTGTGACTCTCATTATGTTTTGTTATAAATCTACAGGCCGTCCCAGAAAAAATGCAATCCTCCCCTTTTCCCAATATATTTTCAAAACAGCTTAGGTAACATCAAAAATGGCTTCATGGTTATCTAGAAGGATATCTTAGGGACATCCTGTTGAAGTTTCAAGCAAATGTGATCATCCATGTTAAGGGGAGGATTGCATTTTTTGGGGGATGCCCTGTATTAATCGGAAGGCAAGATATGTATCCTCCAACCAGCCACCAGAAATTGCTGTGCCTCAGGACTAATGATTAGTAATACACAGGACTGATGTAAATGGACACCCCTGAGTTGATATGTTCTTATTGTAAGTTTGTGTTTGAACTAGCCTGTGTGATTATGTCTCTTTAGGCAAATGCTTATGTCTATTTTTATTGATGGAACTTCATTGATCAAATGAACTTGTTTTATTTTAATTTCATCAGATGAATATGGGTGTTATCTGCATGTAATGAGGGTTTGAGGCTTTACCATGTTAACATATGCTGCTGAGGAAATAAAAATGATTGCAATTTTCATTATTTATTCCATTCCCAGTTACAGCACACAACCTTCCTGTTACTTAGGTTGTCAACTTAAAAATTACCACATTTGCCCCTTAATAGTAGTCAAATCAACTACTATGTGGGAAAAAATCATAAGCGTGTAGCCTCCTGTAGAAATAAATGAAGGTATATAACTATATAACCATAAATATATATATATATATATGTATAAAAAAAAAAATATATATATATATATATATATATATATATATATATATATATATATATATATATATATATATATATATGTGTGTGTGTATAACTCTCTCTCTCTGTATGTATATATATATATATATATGTATATATGTATATATATATATATATATATATATATATATATATATATATATTGTATATATATATATATGCCCAGAGGGATGAAGGGAAATACATAAAGCGAGAGCCTAGATTTCTAGGCTGCTGTCATGTGTACATATATTTTTCTTTATGTTTTTTCTGTTACCAGGCACCAAATAGCCTAGGTGACCATACTGGTGAAATAAGTTCACAGTTATGTCACAGGGGGAATAGAAGATTACGTTTGAGCATGTCTGAAACTGCCAGAGATTAGAGGACTAGGTGGTGCCATCTATCTGTCATAACTGGTTCTTCACCACACTCGGCCGGGGTTAGTCAACTCAGTAAAGGAATGGTAACTTTGCAAGTAGTAGGAGCCTAGTATCTGGAGAGATAAGCAATGAATGAATGAGGGCTTTAAGGCACATCTGCACGCAAACTTAGGCCATTTAGTGCCAGAAGGTTATTCCAAAGAGTGGTCCTTTGTCGTTCGTTGTTGAAGAGCAACTGACAAAGCCGCATGGCATATTGATTCTAGATGAAAGAAGAAAATGAAGAGGGAGAGAAAGAGCAGAGCTTTAAAATCCAAAGAAGACAAAGGGATCGTTTAGATGCATGGTATCCACACATCCCCCTTGTTTTATAAGGTGAGCCGCGGCAGGTTGCCACACCCGCCTAGGGATCCCTGGGAGGTGACAACCCCGAGTCTTTAAACACCATTGTCATTGAGCAAGCCAAGAGGGTGTGCCCCTGCAGGGCGGCCCTTGCGGCGGTGGAGAGATAAGCAATAATACTTAAATGGAACCTATAATGTGAACTCGGCACGGAGACAAAAGGGTTTACACCAGGAGGTGATAGCATTTCATTGTATTAAAACAGGAGATCCAGGGTTGTCCCACCGTCGCATTCTCGAACCAGCTTGCGGCGGAGGCCTTGACTCGGAAAAATGCGACGTGACAAATCATTTAATTAACGTTTAACTCAGGAAATATTCGGGAGGCATGACCAAATCGGTGTACCTGTATTTTATGTTCACTTGCATTTTCAAATATTGTACTCAGAAACGCATTTACCCCATTCACTGACACCACCGACCCATTGAGTTTTCTGAATCTGAATCTGAATATCTGGCCAGGGACGTAAATATAGCTATGAAGGCTGATATGGTAGTGTCACCTGGTGACAGTATTTAGACTGATTGTCGCACAGTGCCCATCAAAAGTGTTGTGTCCAACCAGAGATATAGATTAAGTATGTATATTTCTGGTCCAACGTCAAACTGTCTGTGCTCTAGGACTTCAAGATTTGTACACCAATTAGACGGCCTGATACTCGAAAATTATTTGTTCACACCAGAGACTTATAATGACCATGTCTCTGTTCCATGTCTCTCGGTTCACACTTAGATGAAGAAAAGAATCATGGATATCTTAGATGACCAAACACAAGTGGATTTGAAACCAGCCGGTCAACCTGAACAAGCTAGCCTCAACCACTGTCAACTAATAGCCCAGAATTGGTGCTCTCCGCATGACCAGCTGATGGAGGACATCAGTTCTCTCTGTAATCAGGGACGTTTAGTAAATTAACATCTCTGCTGTAATGTAATCGATACGAAAGCCCTGATTGGTCCTTGTTCTCACGTGACCTTGCGCTGATGCCAGATTTGTTACTCCTGGCATGAGTCCAGCTCTTAACTATAACCTGGGAGTATCTCTCTGCTATAACGCATATAGTAATTGGTCTCTCGCTACATATCCATTCTTTTCTTCATCCAAGTGGATATGTAGCGAGAGGCCAATTACTATATAAGCTATGGTGAAGGGCTGGACTCACTCACGCCAGGAGTCACTGATCTGGCATCAGCGCGAGCTCGCGTGGGAACTAGGATCAATCAGGGGCCCTGAGCTGGGCTCTCGAATCGATTACATTACGGAGAAACCTGATGGCCAGCACCAACTGAACATGCGCGGAGCACCAATTTTGGGCTATTAGCGGCTATTAGTTGACACTGGTTGAGGCTAGCATGTTCAAGTTGACCAGCTGGTTTCAAATCCACTTGTGTTTGGTCATCTAAGGTTCACATCAGGGACAATCACATACAAACGTGTTATCCATTCTCCAAGGTTCACATATAAATGGAGCTCACATAAATAAAGGAGATTTCACTGCATGCCCAAAAATGCTATGCTGGCGCCACCACGCGAGTCTAAAAGGAATCCGAGTCGCATGCTCCGTGATCAGAGTACATGTACTACTCTTTAAGTAAAGCATGGATACAGATATTGACGAGTGAACTGTACTAGAGGAACGAAAATTCTGCCATGAGGTGAATCATTTTCGGCCCGCCCTGCAAAAAGTCTCCGTGAGGTCACAAGGTCGACAGTGATTCACCGATAGTCAAAATTGTCGTTCCCGTTTCTCGCGAGTTAGGGAACGTATTTCGGCCATTTTAATTAAGTATATATGATAATGAAAATGCCGAGCACCTGGTCCTCCACACGGCTGTTACCAAGGCAACAACACCAACACCAACAAAAACAATGGCTCGTGCCCACCATCATCGTGCTCGATAAACTAGTTATTGGGCGGTCCAAATATGGTTATTTTAAGGTAGCTTATTGGGTTAATGATGTTTTCCAACGGAGCTCCTAACCTCATTAAGGGATTGGAGACCTTCAAATTTCATAAGTGTGGAGAAAAGATACGGAGGGAAGGGCTTCAAGTACGCGTTTTCCCAATTTTCACTCCCTTCAAAGTTTATAACGGGATCAAAAAACCATTCTCAACGCCCAAGAGCCTGCTCTGATGGCCGAGCGGTCTAAAGCGCCACCGCTGACTGCTCGCTGTCTCTCAGCACCAACCAGGCATGTGAGAAAGATTTCAGTGACTTAGGGCTAGGCGGTGGTTTTCGCCGGGTACTCTGGTTTCCTCCAGTATTTACAACTGGCTAGTCACGAATTAGCCACGATATGGCATAAATTCGACGAAAATCAAAATTCCAAATTCTCAACGCCCATTGAGAATTTTCTTGTCTTTTCAATGGTTTTTTCTGCCTGGTAGTGATAGCAACTGTATATCCTAAATTAACAACGAGAATTACAGAAACCCTTTGACGGCAGCCTAAATTCTAGGATATAGTGAATAAGTTGAATCAGGGACTACCTTTAAGACTAGGGTTACTTTCACTGCTGGTGGCTAATTTGATCAGAACAAAAAGGTGCGAAAAATACTGAAATATGACAGAAACGCAGTCATGCTGGTACTCGCACGATAGTCCTCACAAAATGAGATATGTAATGAATACCAACATGACAGGGTTTAACCTGTTTTCCAACATTTCGGCAGTTTTGTGCCTTGGAAAGGGTTGCCCGCTCAGAATGAAAGGGTTAAAGCTGACCAGGCTGCGTCTATAAATAGCTCTTACCCTGTAGCTGACCCAAATACCCTCACCTACGTACGCGGGTACACAACCATGGGAGCAGGTAATGAAAATGCAGGTAAGCGTACATATTAACCACTACATGCCCACATAATACTCAAGGGAGCCCAAAGCAAAACTAATTATCCAGAACCTATATGAATTATCTATAGAATATCTGATAGAACAACCTTGGCGTCAATATCCGAGAAAGATTGATGCAGTGGATGCTATCCCTAGAACTAATTCTTACATCACTTTCAACGGGGAGGCAGGAAGTGATTGGCCATCATCCCGATTGTCGTGCAAACATCTCCGCAATTATTTGTACAGCGAGGGTACTCGGGTCTATTTTGGGAATACCGCTTGTATAATATTGTAGTCTATTTTACGCAATCACGATCACATTGTATGTGTGTTTATAATGGCAATGACGAAGATCTTAGGGGATATATCATATGTGTAACAACGACAGAATAAACTTGAACACTGAAAGAAGATATTACCCTGGAAACCCGGTCAAGATGGACATGGGACGTTATTACTGTGTGCTGGTCATATTGATAGTCGCGATAAGAGCTGCCGAGACCAATGGTGAGTTTTTGCAGGGATTTTCCACCTTAAGTTAGAAACTCCCTGGTTTTTGCCTTGCTAGTACTCTTTTAAGACTCACTTTCTTTTAAAACTTTGAAGGCTTTCCGGCTTAATGTAAGAGTATAGGAGATTCTATCTACATGTATATGTACAGAGACTTTGAGTGGCGTACCCAGGATTTAAGAAGGGGAGGGGGGGGGGGGGGGGAGAGGGGTTCAATGTAGTACTGAGAAGTGACACTGGTGGCGCCACTAGCAATGATTTCTGGACACATCACAAGGGTTCAACTGCAGAGAACAAAGTCCTTTGAGTTTCTGTTATACTATTTGAATTGATACATTACCTGTACGTATACTCTGTTCTAAGTTAAATATGTTCAGTTCTTTTTCTGTTTGTTAATTCCTGTGTATGTTTATGTGTCGTTTATTTGTACCCTGATTTATGACGTATTTGTAATTTCATATTTTATAAATGGCCAGATACATTAATGAAAGCTGCCTGATATGGCCAACATTACAATTACAATCTTATACTATTTTTGGGATTGTAATGTTGCGGTTCAACATCGCACTATTAAAGTGGAACTATTTTATATTATGATTTCTCAGTTTAAATGTGTTTACTACTACTACTACTACTACTACTACTACTACTACTACTACTACTACTACTACTACTACTACTACTACTACTACTAAGAAAACAACAACAATAATGATGATAAAAATAATAATAATAATAATAATAATAATAATAATAATAATAATAATAATAATAATAATGACAGTAATGATAAACGATATCAGACAACCTTTCAGTTTTCATATGGGATTTTATGTCACTTTGAAAGTTCTACTACTACTATTTCTACTACTACTACTACTACTACTACTACTACTACTACTACTACTACTACTACTACTACTACTACTACTACTACTACTACTACTACAGAGAAAGGCATGAGCTAAAAAGAGTTTTTCGTTTATGCTGGTCATTCTCCATTGTAGATTGTGAAGACATCCGGCTACCATGCCCTCTTGGCGAGAGGTTTACTGACCCCCGTGACTGCAGCGTGTATTACCAGTGTGTGTATCGTGCACCTGATGACAGCAATCTTGGAACTCGACTGTCACGACGAGTGTGTGCTCCAGGAGGGAAATATCACGAGGGCGACAAGGACTGCCAACCATCCAGAGACGTTGACTGCACTGACCCTGCTAGGCGCTGGTGCAATGAAACGGGTAGGTATGTAGCCTAGATTTCTAGGCTGTCATATGTATTTTTCTGTCAAGTTTACCTGTTATATGTTTATCAGATATAGCTGACATGGAGGAAAATATAAAACTTTAAAAAAATTAAAAAAGGTAATGTGCATCAGTGTCAATACCAACCAGGTACCAAATTGTCAATGTGGCCAAATTAGTTCACATTTATCTCACCAGGTGAATAA
This sequence comes from Maea johnstoni, assembly GCA_963942565.1. Classification (NCBI taxonomy): domain Eukaryota; kingdom Metazoa; phylum Annelida; class Polychaeta; order Spionida; family Magelonidae; genus Maea; species Maea johnstoni. The sequence goes on from OZ012687.1 coordinate 49,023,004, forward strand.
AGGACTCATTATGAGTATGCCAGAGGTAGGAGAACCATATGGTGCCATCTATCTTTCATATCTGGTACTACACTTCACTCGGGTTAGTCAACTCGGACGGAAAAAGTATCTTTTCAAGGACTAATAGCCTAGTCTAATAGGTATGAAACAAAGAAAGTTCAGGGCTAATCCGTGTCAATGACAAGGATTTAGAGGCTTGGTGCCAAAATTAGATTCATGGGCGTCCTATTTTGCTAGGTCGATTCAGATTACAACCATCGACATGACTGTACTGTAGTTATTTTTTTAAAAAATGCCAAAATACCCTTTTGCAATATCATGCTTCCAATTATGTGCTTGAAAATGACATTCCTTGAACATTCTTCATGGAAATAATTATTGGGTGTCCTGGTATGTATCTATTTACGTTTTTTGTGTCCAAATGAAACCCAGCCACCCTGCTGGTTCAGGCATATCATATACATTTTTGGAGGGTAGAATCTGGAGTGGAAAATGTAACTGTGACATATCATAAATGTAAAAAAAAATGTTTATGTAATTATTTGAAGGTACGATGGTGCAAGTGTGAAGGCAGAAAAAAAATATTTAAATTTTTTTTCTCCACCATTTTTCCAAAAAACAGCAGAAAAAAAATATTTAAATTTATTTTCTCCAACGTTTTTCCCAAAACAGCAGAAAAAATAAATTTAAATATTTTTTTCTGCTGTTTTTCCATTTTCCAAAACAGCAGAAAAAAGAATATTTAAATTTATTTTCTCCAACGTTTTTCCCAAAACAGCAGAAAAAATAAATTTAAATATTTTTTTTCTGCTGTTTTTCCATTTTCCAAAACAGCAGAAAAAATATATTTAAATATTTTATTTCTGCTGTTTCACATAGTTTGCCATTCTCCCGCTAGATGTCCCCCTTCACCACTTCCAAGGGAGCACTCATTATTTGAATTTGATAGTATGTGGTGACCAAAATGGCATGTAAAAGTGGACAAAAAAGACATTTTGGAACATTCATAATTGATATTGAATATTGATAAATGAATGAGGAATTTCATAGTTCATTTATGAATTGCAAATATTCACTTTTCATTATGCAGTCGTGACCAGACTCGGCTCTACGACGGTCAGCGTATATTGGCCTGTCATGAGAGTGGCATGGGGAAAGATCGACTCTGTATTAAAGGAGCATAAGCACGGCCACTTTGCACCTTATCAGTTACTCAGGAAATCACAAGTTTACCTGAGGGGGGGGGGGATCTAGTATTTAACAAATGATAAACATGATTCGAGAACGCCCCGACCAACTTCCAGTTTGGTACGACATTTGTACTTAGTGTTATAAATTCGCCACTTATTCAAGGATTGGCTTCGTAGCCTAGAGGTTAATTGTCCGGCTCTGACGCGGACGATACGGGTTCAATTCGCCGACTCGGGAAACATTTTTTTTTTTTTTTTGAAGATAGAAAATGAAACAATTTTTTCTGTCTATATCTGACCCCAAATATATATATATATATATATATATATATATATATATATATATATATATATATATATATATATATATATATATATATATATATATATATATATATATATATACAAATATATCCAGTTTCTTCTGCCCCCACACGACCCCCTCCCCCCAGAGAAAAGTGAATAAGTATGTATGTATGTATGTATGCATGCATGCATGCATGCATGCATATATATATATATATATATATATATATATATATATATATATATATATATATATATATATATATATATATATATATATATATATATATATATATATATATATATATATATATATACTAATTCACTTTTCTCTGGGGGAAGGGGGTCGTGTGGGGGCAGAAGAAACTGGATATATTTGTGTATATATATATATATATATATATATATATTTGGGGTCAGATATAGACAGAAAAAATTGTTTCATTTTCAATCTTCAAAAAAAAAAAAGAAAAAAAGTTATGAAAAAAGGTCATCCGAGTCGGCGAATTGAACCCGTATCGTCAGCGTGAGAGCCGGACAATTAACCTCTAGGCTACGAAGCCAATCCTTGAATAAGTGGCGAATTTATAACACTAAGTACAAATGTCGTACCAAACTGGAAGTTGGTCGGGGCGTTCTCGAATCATGTTTATCATTTGTTAAATACTAGATCCCCCCCCCCCTCAGGTAAACTTGTGATTTCCTGAGTAACTGATAAGGTGCAAAGTGGCCGTGCTTATGCTCCTTTTATACAGAGTCGATCTTTCCCCATGCCACTCTCATGACAGGCCTATATACGCTGACCGTCGTAGAGCCGAGTCTGGTCACGACTGCATAATGAAAAGTGAATATTTGCAATTCATAAATGAACTATGAAATTCCTCATTCATTTATCAATATTCAATATCAATTATGAATGTTCCAAAATGTCTTTTTTGTCCACTTTTACATGCCATTTTGGTCACCACATACTATCAAATTCAAATAATGAGTGCTCCCTTGGAAGTGGTGAAGGGGGACATCTAGCGGGAGAATGGCAAACTATGTGAAACAGCAGAAATAAAATATTTAGATATATTTTTTCTGCTGTTTTGGAAAATGGAAAAACAGCAGAAAAAAAATATTTAAATTTATTTTTTCTGCTGTTTTGGGAAAAACGTTGGAGAAAATAAATTTAAGTATTTTTTTTCTGCTGTTTTGGAAAATGGAAAAACAGCAGAAAAAAAATATTTAAATTTATTTTTTCTGCTGTTTTGGGAAAAACGTTGGAGAAAATAAATTTAAATATTTTTTTTCTGCTGTTTTTTGGAAAAATGGTGGAGAAAAAAAATTTAAATATTTTTTTTCTGCCTTCACACTTGCACCATCGTATGAAGGAGATATGTCGCATGAATTCTGAATAACACTCCTACTTCAAATATGTTCTTGAAATATACTTTCTCGGGAAATGTATCTACGAAATAGATACCATGAGACACTATTTTTCTAAAATGCACCGGAAATGTACTAATTCGAAAAAGAGAAACCCTTCTGGCCCACCTTTATACCACGTTGGAGCAACCCAGGGTAGCAGCAGTACTCAATATGTTCCAGGAGTTTTGGAATATATCACCAAAGGTCTGAAGCATTTATGCATAGATAAATTGGGGATGGGGGTCTAAAAGTTAGTTACTCAAAATCATTGAAAAGGTGGTCAATTGAAAAATCTTAAAATTACGGGGGGTCAATTAAATTTTAAAATCATAGAGGGGTGTAAAAACAAAAAAATAAAAATCATTGGTCTTCTTGAGAAAAGAAATTGTTGTGGCTAATTAAAAAGAATCATTGTGTGGGTGTCTAAACAATAGTTTTTCATTGTTGGTCAATAAAAGTGTTACAACAATCCTAACTTACCGGATTTCTCAATTTGACTCGAACTAGTCCTTAGGTTTTGCTAACAGTAAGATAACACACGGTGGGGGGGGGGGGGGGGGGGGGTGCCTGTGCTCGATTTTCGCGCAGGAGTTCATTTAAAACAAAAGTGTCAAACCTTGAACCAACATGTTTAACCAAAAAAGTAAAATTGGCCATAAATAACATACTTCGTATACAACTAAACATATTGCTAGTCCTCACATTCACTTTGGTGCAGTTTAAATGTAAGTGTTGAGGGTCTTCTTTATTTTATTTTTTCCTATTTCAATAACATTTCTGTAAAAAGGCGAAACATGAAGTAGGGGCATTATTCGAGGCAACATAGTAGTCCTTAACCCTCATGCTGCTGGGGGCTAATTTGGCCAATGCTAAATACCTTAAATTGAAATTAACATAACGTTTTTGCACTCCATATGCAAATGAGTTAACGCTAAACATCACATTGTCATCAAAATGGATTGATAAACGAAACAAAGAAAACTACGATGGTGCAGATGTGAACGGCAGAAAAAAGTTTTCTGCTGATTTTTGAAAAACAGTCGAAATTTTTTTTCTGTCGTTTTCCAGAAAAATAGTGGAAATTTATTTTCCGGCGTTCACAACTGCACCATCGTAGAAAACACCCTTTAAACGTGTTGTTTTTATTCTAGGGGGTGGAGATAACGGGAATGGTGGAAGTGGTCCCGGCAGTCGGGGTGGGAATACACCCTCTAACAGTAACGCCGCCATCCTAGGTGGCGCTCTGGCGGGGGCAATACTAGTCGTCATGCTACTGTGCGTACTGGGATACTATATCTATAGGAGGAGAAGAAACAACACAGGGCGGTAAGCATTTTTTTCGTATTAACCCGTATACTGCTGGTGGCTAATTTGGCCAATACAAAATTATGCAAAAAAACACGAAAAATGACTAAAACCCTGGCAAATAGGTACTCATATGAGAATACAATTAATACCAACATGATTGGGTTTAGATGGTTTGCGATAATCTCTGCACCCTTGTACATTTGACGAAAGTACCCTTAGCATTGGAAAGGTTAACCCTTATGCTACTGGTGGCTAATTTGGCCAATAATAATTTGGAAACACACCCTGTAACAGTAACACAGTTATCCTAGGTGGCGCTGTGGCTGGGGAAATACTAGTCGTCCTCCTACGGTGCGCACTGGAGAAGAAATAACACAGAACGGTTACTCTCTCGTATTAACCCTTATGCTGCTGGCGGCTTATTTAGCCAATACAAAATTATGAGAAAACATGAAAAATGACTGAAATCCTGACGCATGGGTACTCGCATCTCAGGGTATTCAGCAAAATCTATCAAATGAATACCAACACGACAGGGTTTGGATGATTATCAAGAATCTTTGTGTTATTTTGGACGAAAGTAGCCCCAGCATCGAGGGGTTAACCCTTACGCTAGTGGTGGCTAATTTGGCCAATACAAAATGATGCAAAAGCATGAAAAATAAATGACCGCTACCTTGGGACATAGGTTCTCATCGGAGGGTACTCAATATCTATCCAATGAATACCAACACGACAGAGCTTAGTTGATTTTTGAACTAGACTTGCTATAAGTGTGTGTTAACTGCAACTTTCACTGATCTACCCTGTGTTTATTGCACTCCAGGTTTAGTTATGAAGTAATCCTCAAGGGGGACACACTTGAGCTATCCCTGGTGACACGTGAGTTTCCAACTGCATTGCATGGAAATTGTGCTGCCATCTATAGTTTGAGAGAGACATCAGTATATCTAGTGGTTGGGGCGTCATAACATACTCATCCTGAGAACCAGGCTCAGACAAACATGCCTAGATAGAAAACGATCAGATTGTCTCGTAAACCAATGAGTTTACTACATTTTGCATTCGGGCTTAGATGTATAAAAACAAGTGGATATGACACCAGCAGGCCAAACTGAACAAGCTGTCTGCGGCGAATAGCCCAAAAGTCATGTTCTGTGCATGCTGGTGTGCACGTTTCTCTGTAATGCTAAAGATACGAGAGTCCTCATTGGTCTTTGTCTCCTAGTGATGTCACACTTAGGCAAGATTCGAGACCTCTGATTTTACTACATTTTGCATTCGAGCTTAGATGTATAAAAACAAGTGGATATGACACCAGCAGGTCAACCTGAACAAACTGGCTGCGGTGCGCATGCTGGTGTGCACGTTTCTCTGTAATGTTAAAGATACGAGAGCCCTCATTGGTCTTTGTCTCTCTCCCAGTGATGTCACGCTTGGGCCAGATTCGAGACGCCAGGTCTTCAATATAGCGCATATAGTACTTGGTCTCTCACTACATATGCATTCTTTTATTCATCTAAGATTGGGGTTAATGGTGACACCCCTTCATTAGACAGGCGGTCTTCCTCAAATGGGTGGTTTTTAGAGGTTGACCTACAAAGGTCAACCTATATTGTTTTCGCTTTTGTTGTCTTGCATTCCCGGGGGGGGGGGGGGGGGGGGGGGGGGTCCTGGGAGCTGGTTGATGCATTTTCCCTATGTTGTCTTACATGGCTGTTTTGGATTTTTCTAGCCGCATGATCTGGAGAGTGGGGTGTGGTGGGGTCGTTTTGTTTATTGTTTCTGTTAGTGTTGAGTGTGTAGTTTATAAAGGTTGTTTCATTTTCTCTGTGGGTTGCCTAGTTTTTTTTGGTGGATTTTTACGTGTTTATACTTTATGTTTTCTTCACTCTAATACGCTTCTGTAACGCGTCGGGTGGGGCGGCCGTTGGATGCGCATGCGTGGGTTTTCTGCATATTTAATGCGATCGGCTAATCACGTGACGGTGCGTGTTGGGGTTTCCCAGCACCACGTGGTTTGTCTCTGGTGAATTATCCAATGAGCGGTCTCACTGCCTCACCGCCACACCACGTGGTACTCTTTCCCGCGGTTTATTAACCAATGAGCGGCTATTTGTATCCCTGTTTGTACTATTCTACTTACGTGTTCATTCACGTATTTTTTACATTGGCGAGGTTACGGTCCGCCATTTGGAATATCGGGTTTGACGAAATTTGCACCCCGATTTCAAAGCTTTCGTTTGTGGCCATCTCTAACTCTAAAATTCTGAAACCAAAAGAATTAACAAGCCAAGTATCTATATTATTAAGATTAATTCTTTTGGTTTCGGAAAATCGAAAATATTTTGAGATATTTGTCAACACGCATCGATGAGGACGTGTTGACCTTGGCGATGAGTACATTTTCAATGGTACCTCGCCGATTCCTGTCAATTTCATCAAGCTTTCACCCCCCGATCACAATATGACTACCTACCTGGATAGATGAGATGCTCATCTATCTGATTCAATCATTTTTTAAATTCAACTTCAGGTTGGAAGCGAAAAAAATAGCTTTTCGCTACAACCGGAAGTTGATTTTTTTGACATTAGCGAGGTTACGGCATTGATATGCATTGTGTGCACTTCACTCAAAAAACATACTTTTTTCAATAAATTGTCACGTCGCCGTTTCTGGGTCAAAATTTACAAATGACCCATCAAAGTGTTCGCAACAAATAGGGCTTTTACCCTATTATCATAACTTGTTGGTTATATTTGTAATTATTGAAAAAAATTGGCGACTTCATCGCAGCCATTTTGCCTATTTATAATTCTGAGCGGGATCTTACCACGTGGTTTGTCTCTGGTGTATTATCCAATGAGCGGTCTCACCGTCACACCACGTGGTACTCTTTCCCGCGGTTTATTAACCAATGAGCGGCTATTTGTATCCCTGTTTGTACTATTCTACTTACGTGTTCATTCACATATTTTTTACATTGGCGAGGTTACGGTCCGCCATTTTGAATATCGGGTTTGACGAAATTTGCACCCCGATTTCAAAGCTTTCGTTTGTGGCCATCTCTAACTCTAAAATTCTGAAACCAAAAGAATTAACAAGCCAAGTATCTATATTATTAAGATTAATTCTTTTGGTTTCGGAAAATCGAAAATATTTTGAGATATTTGTCAACACGCATCGATGATGACGTGTTGATTATGGCGATGAGTACATTCTCAATGGTACCTCGCCGATTCCTGTCAATTTCATCAAGCTATCACCCCCCGATCACAATATGACTACCTACCTGGATAGATGAGATCCTCATCTATCTGATTCAATCATTTTTTTAATTCAACTTCAGGTTGGAAGCGAAAAAATAGCTTTTCGCTACAACCGGAAGTTGATTTTTTTGACATTGGCGAGGTTACGGCATTGATATGCATTGTGTGCATTTCACATAAAAAACATACTTTTTTCAATAAATTGTCACGTCGCCGTTTCTGGGTCAAAATTTACAAATGACCCATCAAAGTGTTCGCAACAAATAGGACTTTTACCCTATTATCATAACTTGTTGGTTATATTTGTAATTTTTGAAAAAAAATGGCGACTTCGGAAAAAAAACGCACAAACGGCTTTTTGGAATGTTGATTTAGGAACCCTGGCGAAATTCTAAATTTACTTATTAATTTCGCCACTAAAACCGGAAAAAAAGTTTCAACTTCAAGAAAACAGACTCTAAATAATCCATCCTGCCCATTTGTGGATTTTTTTTGTTCCCCACAATCGTAAAAAAACAACTTTGAAAAAAACGGAAGTAGTAAATATTTTTATCGCGATTTCAGCAGTCAGTATATATACCCTTCTCACCATGAGTGTAGTATGCAGTCCTGAAGTTAGCAGACCTTTAACCCTGCCATCAGGATTTTATGTTTAGGTGCAAATAAATTCCTGTGCTGGCACCATGACGGTAAGGTTTTGCCAGGGGTGCACTGTTTAGGTTTGGGGATTTTGGAGCATGCTCCCAGGGGAAAATTTGAAAAGTTTGTGTTTCTGGTGTATTTTTTGGCACTATTAGGTGTGATAAAAAGATAGAGAAATTCAAAGAAAGGGAAATTTTTTAAAAATGCTCTGAAACTGATATTTAATGTCCATTCACAAGCTTGGCTCTTATAGTTCATCATCAGGTAGCAAAATCACATAATCCAGGGGCATATGCCCCTTAAGGGACCATAAGGTTGATCTTTGTGCATGTTTGCATTCAGGCAGTGTTTGGCCATTTTCTTGTAAAGGTAAGTCACTGACCAGTGAAAAAATTGAGAAGTTTGTGTTTCTGATGTATTTTTTAACACTATTAGGTATGATAGAAAGATAAAGAAGTTCAAAGAATGGGAATTTTTTTTGAAAATGTTCTAGACTGATATTTAATGTACATTCACAAACTTGGCTCTTATAGTTGTATTTTTTGGCCCTATTAGGTGTGATAAAAAGATAAAGAAATTCAAAAAAAGGGAAGTTTTTTTAAGTGCGGTTTTAGATAGAAATCTTATGAAAAATTTGAAAGATATGTGTTTCAGATGTATTTTTTGGCAATATTAGGTGTGATAAAAAGATAAAGAAGTTCAAATAAAAGGAAAATGTTTTAAATTGCTCCAAACTGATATTTATGTCTATTCACAAACTTGGTTTTTGATTAAAAAGTCTGTAAGTATCATCAGCAGCATTACAAGTGTGTATCAGTCTATTTTAGGTTTAAGTACATAATTATTGCATGCATATTGGGTTTCTGGTAGTGCTGGACCTGCTTTAGTGGCGGAAGATCATGGCCAGGGGCATATGTCCCTTAAGGGACCATAAGGTTGATCTTTGTGCATGTTTGCATTCAGGCAGTGTTTGGCCATTTTCATGTAAAGGTAAGTCACGGACTAAAGTTCTTCAGGCAGCAGCAAGTAAGTTGTGGCAAGCATGCTGCTGGTGGGGTTTTGTTGGCTGTCATTTGCAGTGCAGGTTGTAGGCTTTTCCCATTCATGTTTGGTGATCTACTGGATGAGTGATGGTGAGTTTGCCATAGTTTCTTGGATAGCTAGGAGTGGGTTATATTTTTCGAAAATATTTGAGGGAGGGTTTTAGATAGAGTTCTTTTGAAAAAATTGAGGGATATGTGTTTCAGATGTATGTTTTGGCACTATTAGGTATGATAAAAAGATAAAGAATTTCAGTGGAAGGGAAATGTTTTAACTGTCCAGGTTTGGGGGTTTTGGAGCATTTTTCCAGGGAAAAAATTGAATAGTTTGTGTTTCTGATGTATTTTTTTGGCACTATTAGGTATGATAAAAAGATAAAGAAGTTCAAAAAAATTGAATTTTTTTTAAAAATGTTCTAAGCTGATATTTAATGTCCATTCACAAACTTGGCTCTTATAGTTCATCATCAGGTAGCAAAATCACATAATCCAGGAACATATGCCCCTTAAGGGACCATAAGGTTGATCCTTGTGCATGTTTGCATTCAGGCAGTGTTTGGTCATTTTCATGTAAAGGTAAGTCACGGACTAATGTTCTTCAGGCAGCAGCAAGTAAGTTGTGGCAAGCATGCTATTGGTGGGGTTTTGTTGACTCTCATTTGCAGTGCAGGATGTGGGCTTTTCCCATTCATGTTTGGTGATCTACTGGATGAGTGATGGTGGGTTTGTCATAGTTTCTTGGATAGCTAGGAGTGGGTTATAATTTTGGGAAATATTTGGGGGAGGGTTTTAGATAGAATTCTTATGAAAAAATTGAAGGATATGTGTTTCAGATGTATTTTTTGGCACTATTAGGTATGATAAAAAGATAAAGAATTTAAAGAAAAAGGAAAATGTTTTAAAATGCTCCAAACTTATATTTAATGTCCATTCACAAAGTTGGCTCGTATATTTTTTCATCTGGTTGCAATATCACATGAACCAGGGGCATATGCCCCTAAAGGGTACATAAGGTTGATCCCTGTTCATGTTTGCTTTTAGGCAGTGTTTGGCCATCTTCATGTAAATGTTTTGTGTTACTTTGATGATATGTCAGATGTCAAATTTTTAACCCCGCCCCCCATCGCTCTCTTTTTCTGAAGTATGTGTGTTAAAATGTTCATGTTTATATTTGGCGGATAGGCTTAGTGATTAGTTTAGTTTGTCAAAAGTTGCATTTTATTTATGCGTGCTGAATTTTAGGTTATGATGAAATTTTTTATTGGCTGTTTAACTGTTGGTCTTTTTTAATAAGTCAATCCAACAGAAAAAGCAAAACCACTGTAACCACTAACGAAAAAACACAAAAATCAGAAAAATTTCAAAATAGCAAAA
>OZ012687.1:49041046-49060906 GCA_963942565.1 Maea johnstoni
GATTTCCCCCAAGTACATACACCTGTGGACCAGTATGGTTATTAATTTTAACTTCCTTGCTCTTGATCAATTCTCTTAGATTTTGAATCTTAGATACCTAGGTCCGAATACCGTCCTTTAAAAATAAAAGCAATGCAAATGCGGTGTCTATCCACAATTTGGCTAAAGGGTTACAGTTATTTTGATCTAATACCTACTCTCTCCTCTAAAAGGGTACTTCTCATCGTATTCTGCTAGATACATAAAGTCTTCCCATATGAATTACTATTTTTGGTTATTATCAATATTTTACTAAATACCACTATAGTAACTTTACCGTTTGTAAGGGCTTTCAAAATTAATACTCAAACTACAGGATTAGTTACCTGCTGCTAAATTAAATGAGGAAACTTGGATAGACAAATGCTATAGTTTCTTAGCCTTGTATGTGCACGTATATGATAATGAAGTGATCATTTCCATTTCCACTCTAAGACATATGATATGAGTACACATATTGCAAGGCTAAGAAACTGCAGCATTTATATATCAAAGTTTCCTCATCTAATTTGGCGGCAGGTAAAAATTCAACCTTTTTCAAATTAATATATTTCCATGATAAAGAGAACTCATCCTGCAGCATTATGGCCGTATGCACTGATCCTACTTACCATAGGTTCTAGCTGGAGCTTACCTAAGTAGTACTTAGCCAGTAATATTACTAATGATTTACCGTGTTGCGCTGCGGCACAACAGCGGGCACCTAAGAAAGTGTGGGTTTTGTGGTTAGAGGTCCCAAGGGTCATATTCTTCTCAGCTATTGGGGGGCTAGCCCCTAAAATGTGTGTGTCACCCCAACCCCAACCCAACCTGATCTCCTCTTCTTGCTCTCTCTCTCTCTCTCTCTCTCTCTCTCTCTCTCTCTCTCTCTCTCTCTCTCCTACAGATGTATAGAGCAGGTCAAGGAGAATGTCTCTAACATGAGAAAGGGAAGCACCCAATTTCTCAGAATATGACAAATTTGTTTTGGTTTTAAAATGTAGTGGGAGAGTTTAATGAAACATATCTATCCATCAATCTATCTGTACATACATGCTTATACTATTTTTCTATCTATAGCTATGTACCTACGTATCTATATCAATGTATGTATACATGGATCTATCTATCTATCTATCTATAGATAGACCACCCCTCTAAAGTGACCACTCTCTGCCAGTCCCATACTAACCTATTCCTATTACTTTTATAGTAAAAAATGTCCCTCTATGTTGACCAGTTGTTGCTTGTCACAGGATGTCACTTGAGAGGTGTTACACTGTATATATATATATATATATATATATATATATATATATATATATATATATATATATATATATATATATGTTGTAATGTGTGTGTGTGTGCGCGCGCTTTAAGTATAACTCTTAACCATTCCTAGTGACACTAACACAACTCAAATAACTGGCACTTATTTATTGACTTCATAGTCAAATGTATGGGCACTGCTTAGTGATACATGTGAAGACGAATTTGAATTCTTTAATCATCGATTCTTTTTCTGCAATTTGATGCTGATTTGCCAGTGTCAAATGGTGGAGGAAACCAGAATACCAGGAGAAAACCACTACCTAATCCATCTACTTACAGAGGTGGTAGGTTAGGTTAGGTAGGACCAGGGCCATAAGAGTATTTTAGTTTGTTTTAGTTTGAAAACCCTCACAACAGTAAAGTAACTATATTTGTTTCTACTGAAATACTGATATTAATCAAAATATTTATTTTCATGGAAAGACTTTATGTATTCAGCAGAATACAATGAGAAGTTCCCTTTCAGAGGAGGAAGTAGAAAAATCAAAATAACTTCAAGCCATTTTGTGGATAGGCACTGCATTTGCATTGTTGTCATTTGTATTTAGACCTAAGACAAAGAGAATGGCATGAATTGATCAAGAGCAAGGAAGTTTTTTAATAACCATACTGATGCCCACAAGTGTATTGGCTTGTGATAAATCACACTTAAATATCAGGGAAATGCTGTTTTTTTTGCTGTTTTTGACTAATTTCGACTGCCGTTGCCATGGCAACCACTGAAAATTTCCAAAATACACATTAATGAACTCCCGGGTTAAGAGCTTTAATTTGATACTATGATCTGACACTGAACTGATAAAATAATCATTTTAAGCCACATTGTGGATAGACTCAATCGTCATTTTCGAAAGACTGTACTTCAGACCCCAACATATTTTAATCATATAGAATTGGCATTAATTGATCAAGAAAAGAGCAAGTGAGTTTTTGATTATCATATTGATGCCCTGAGGTGTGTTGATTGGGGGTATATCGCACTTTAGTATCACGAAAATGACAAAAATGACCATTTTCCTCTGTTTTTGATTAATTTTTGGCTGCCGTTGCCATGGCAACCACTGAAACTACCATTACTACACACTTATGAACTTCCATGGTTCAGTCCTTATATTTGATACTGCATTTGCCATGATCTGACACTGATCTGAATAGATGACTCATTTGAAGCCATATTGTGGATAGACTCCACATGCGGTATTGTCATTTTCAAAGGACTGTACATCAACCCCAAAATATTTTAATCATATAAAATTGGCATGAATTGTTCAAGAAAAGAGCAAGGAAGTATTTAATAACCATACTGATGCCCTGAGGTAGGTTGATTGGGGATAAATCGCACTCAATTATAACGCAAAATTACAAAAATGACCATTTTCCCTCTGTTTTTGATTAATATTTGGCTCCTGTTGCCATGGCAACCATTAAAAATTTCAAAATGCACACCAATAAACTCCCAAAGTTGAGAGCTTTAATATGATACCACATTTGCCATGATCTGACACTGATTTGATAAAATGACTCATTTTAAGCCATATTGTGGATAGACTTTGCATTTGCGGTATCGTCATTTTCAACGGACTGTACTTCAGACCCAAAATATTTTAGTCATATAAAATTGCTATGAATTGATCAAGAAATTGGCAAGGAAGTTTTTGATAAACAAACTGATGCCCTTAGATGTGTTGATTAGGGATAAATTGCACTTAAATATCACACAAATTATAAAAATGAGCATTTTTTCTCTGTTTTTGATTAATTCGTGGCTCCCGTTGCCATGGCAACCATTGAAAGTACCAAAACTACACATGAATGAACTCCCACAGTCCAGAGCTTCAATTTGATACCTCATTTGCTATGATCTGACACTGATCTGAAAAAATGACATTATGCAAATTAACATACAAAAAAGTACCCAAATCACCCAAAAATGGCGATTAGGAGGTTAAAAACCAAAAATTCAGCTTGGTATCCGTCATTTTCAGATTCAGCACCCTAAAATTAGGCTAGAAACACTGGATACCGACTTTTAACACAAAATGCCTCAATAAGTCACCTTTTCTGGAATTTGCACCTGACTATATTATCAATATTGTTGTTGTAGAAGTAACATCGTCATCGTGATTATTATTATTAGTTTTTCCTGAATAGCATTTGAACAATTTATGAAGGCTTTCTCTAGTTTTCTTCAATGCAATAATTATTATTACTTATATTGTTGTTGTAGAAGTAACATCGTCATCATGATAATTATTAGTGTTTACTCAACATATAAACAGTATATGAACGCTTTATCTAGTATTCTTCAATGCACCCAATGACACTCATACAGCATAAAAATGTATGTACTTACAAATTTGTTTTCGCCAATAAGAACAATATCATTTATGATCTCTCCCAGTTTTTTTTCTTGGAAACACTGTGTCAATTCAGGGAAATGATAATAGCTTTGGCATAGAAAAAAAATCTAAAGAAAGGAATCAAGTCAATCCATATTAAAAGAAATACAGGACTTGGGGAAAAATAGAATGGAAAATTCTGAAATCAGATTAGACGTTTTAAAACTTCAACTGGAAAAAAAATTGTGGACACAGACTTAGAGGAATTCAAAATAGATCCAGGCTTTATGATGTTGCAGAGAGGGAGAAAAAACATCACTGTACTTTGCTAATAAGCAAAAAAATAGCATAATATCTGAAAGCATTGATATAACTGGAAGGTAAAACTGGACAAAGCTATACAAGTGAAGAAATACAAACTGCCTTTATTTTAAAACACCAAAAAAATGTCAATATGTATATCTCATTACATTCAATTTAGAATATTACATTACAGAATACTATAAAATCTGAACTCTATGAGATGAAAATAATGTCCGATGATAGATAAACAAAGCAAGTCTTGATCATTTATTAATGGTTGAAAGAAGTTCATGACTGGATCAAGAGAATTGGCTTTGGCAGCTATGGTCAAGGGATGAAAATCGTCATACTTAGAGAGGCAATTTAGAATTTGTTTTTTCGTCATATTTATGCCAATTGTGGCTAATTCGTGACTAGTAGCCAGTTGTAAGTAGCGGGGGAAACCGGAGTACCTGGCGAAAAACACCGCCTAACCCCAAGTCACTGGCAACTTTCCCACATGCCCAGGCCGGGATTCGAAACCATGCAGTGGTGAGAGACAGCGTGCAGTCAGTGGCGGCGCCTTAGACCACACGGAAATCAGAGCAGACCCTTGGAAAGGCAAATAAAAATACAAGCTAATCAACATCATACTTATGGCAACAAAAATGATTATCTATTCAATAGTACCTAGAAATTACATTTGAAACACGTTAAGCTTGTTATGAAGGACCTTTTTCAAATAGAAAATATTGATCAGAAACCAATGATAAATACACAATCTTTTTAGGTGTATGACATCCAATTTATGATGAAATGACTAATCTCAAACCGTAGCTAGTATGTAACTCGTATACATTTGTATGGCCTTATTAAAGAGAATTTTTCGAATAGTATATTGCGCAATTCATACTTCATGAAGAGCATGGTTATGATATGTACTGTCCGCACTGTACGTTTGTGTAGTGGTCCGCTTGGACAAATGTGACAATAAAAAATGATTTCAAATCTAAAAAAGAAAAACATAATGTAGGTTAGAACGTTGTGTCTAGAGAGGCTTGTGCAATTCAAAAGTAACTTTAAACACACCTCTTGCGTAAACTGGAGAGGGCATGACTCAATTACTTGTGTGACCTTTTCAAGGTTCTTCAATTTTTTGTCACCTTTTCTGCCATGTTGCGTGACAAGTCTTGACTAGCCAGTTGTAACAGGTA
Organism: Maea johnstoni; assembly: GCA_963942565.1. Classification (NCBI taxonomy): domain Eukaryota; kingdom Metazoa; phylum Annelida; class Polychaeta; order Spionida; family Magelonidae; genus Maea; species Maea johnstoni. The sequence goes on from OZ012687.1 coordinate 49,046,235, forward strand.
AGGGAAACCATGGTACCCGTCGAAAAGTACCGCCTAACCCAACGTCATTGGCAACTTTCTCACATGCCCCCGATGGAATTAGAACCCTGACAGTGGTGAGAGACAGCTAGCATTTTTCTGTAAACTAACAGAACTGAGATCATTTGGATGCAAGTGCCAATTTTGTATTCAATTTCCCATTTCCATGTTAAGTTTCACGTTTTATCTTGATGTGCGTTTCATAAAGCTAATTTCATGTTATAAGTATACTTCGGATATGGTATGAGTGTATCTACGCCAGACTTACAGCAGTGACGTCTGTTTCAATATGTTTAGGTCTTTAATACCTCATATCTCCTCCCACTGTCACATGCTACAATAGATCCTTTCTAATGAGCGTTTATGGTTTAATGTGGTGGAAATATTACTTAATAATACATGAAGATTTTTCCTCGTAATTTACAATCAGATACTAGTAATATGTTCCATGGACATTTAGATAATCTTCTTCGATCTCCCACTTCTGATTAGACAATAATCCCCACCCCAGGAGCACGTACTTTATCAAAAACATTGTAGACATCAATTAGAACATCAGTATCATAATACATACTACTTTATTTGATAAACACAGATATAAAATATATGATATGAAGTAAGGTGATAAGAATGAATATTGTGCAGTGTATTAACTAACCAAACGAATACAGAGGGAACTCAAAAGATAAAAAGAATGATTAGAAAGAAGATAACATGATACAAATCAATTACAAAAGAAGTAACAGATGATAAGCAGTAAGTTAATTAGTAAGATTATATATATATAGGATAGGTCAGGTCAGTTAACAGAAATATTAGAACGAGATCATGTGCATGTATTCATTATATATTCTTTTTACCACTTACACGTACCATGCCGCAGTGCATAGGCTAGACTTGGGTACTCTTTGTGGTGCTATTGTAGGTGCACTATATATTTTATCATTTTAAGATCACCTTGAATGACAAAAACCACTAAACAATCACCTAATGACTTGCTGCACTGTAAGTATGTCTGGCTGTAACATCAAGACAAATTTATTTCAGTTGTGGAGCTTTTACCTGAGAGTAGAATCCTTATCACTAAGTAATATTTCGAGAAATATTTCATTAAGGTCTGTTGTTTCTGTTACTTTCAACAATATCTTTCAAGTATTTTTAAAAATACGTAGCTTGACTTTTTTGCATCTAATCTCTGAACATATGTGCACAACAAATACAAATATGTTAAATAAGTGGATAATAAAGAAACATGTGTGTGTTTTTATTCTATATGATACGGTGACATGATATACCTTTTGCTAAGGATACCCTACCCATCGGAGGCATAATTGATACTTTTTGGATACAAAATCTAAAGATAGAGATGCACGTAGCCATTATAATGACGTTTAATGACAGTGTATTTATCTGCTATCATCTCATTTGTGATCCCAGCGGGCACACATTGGTTCAATGTACGTCCATTATACGTAATACATAATACCTCATTGGTACCAACATGGTTTGAAACGAAAGTTTTGAAGACGTACAGTTCTGCATGTACTATGTACTTTCCTCTCTAAATGTAGTTAGTATGTTTCATGTATGGAATGGGAACTAAATCAACCAAGAGCGCTTCAGTTTCAAGTTACTAGTATTCGTCTACTGATGTTTCATGCCGAACATTCAAAGTACTTATGCAACCGTACCAACAACCAAACAGTAAACATTTGGTCCATGTACAGTTGTACTGGGAACGTACATAGTACATGGCGCCCGTTAGGATAATTTAACAGTGGGATGCTGTCGAATGAATTGCATATGCCTATGCCTCCAAGAGGTAGGATATCTCCTCAAGGATATCTCTTGCAATAACACCCCCTTCATTATATCTTACGTTTACATCTCAGCTTGTTTTTCATATTCCATCGATGGGGATAATTTCAGGATTCCATGGTCATGAGTAATTGAGTGATAACCTGCCAACAGTACGTTAATAATCAATGGCGTATTAATTAGTGGCGCCTTAAGCCTGAAACACACTTGAGCAGCACGACGCAGCGCAGCGCAGCGCGACGCAGCGCAGCAAAATATAGTTTGGTCTTAATACCTTAGACCTAACACACTGAAGCAGCGCAGCGCGACGCAGCGCAGCAAGGTATTCTCTGGAGGAATATTTTGCTGCGCAGCAAAAACGCTGCAGGGCTTCATCCAATCAAAATACGGCAAGGCAATGGTTATGACGTAATAACCGCGCCCTTTCTCCATGTGGTGGTACAACGTGGTCATGGAGGAAGAGCTAACCTGCCGCTGCTAAAGTTTATCCTTCCATGTATGAAGGCATGAAAAACATAATTATCATACATTGAGGAAATCAAGGTTTTCACTAGCATTACGTGAATAAAGCAATAAGTTATTGGGGGGGGGGGGGGGGGGGGGGGGGGAGGGGAAGCTTAACAATGATGTGGATTGTAAGGGGATTTTGACCCCCATACTTCGTACCTGGGTACAAAAAAGTACCCTTCTTTTACATCGCGGACATGCGGAGATCTTAAAAAAGACCTCTTCTTCCGCGAAATACGTCACCCAGATGCGGCCCCCTTCTGTACCTGAGTGCCCTCCCCCCCCCCCCCCCGGGCTTCCGAAACTATTATGTGGAGTCATATTTACACTAGGTACCAGCCCTGGTTCTTCACTGGCAGGACAACACTAGACAAAACGATGCAAAACTAATGTAAACATGTCAGAGGGCCTAAGGGAAGATCCTTACCATTGAACTGGGTTACCCTCTTTAAATAAAGATTATTATTATTGTTATTGTTATTATTATTATTATTATTATTATTATTATCAGCTGGGGATGCGCAGAGCACCAATTTTGAGCTATTAGCGGCTATTAGTTGACACTGGTTGAGGCTAGCTTGTTCAGGATGACTGGCTGGTTTCGAATCCACTTGTGTTTGGTCATCTAAGGTTACGGTAACTCTTAACCATTTTATGTCTGGAGCTTACACATGGCCGAGCACACATGGAAGTATATTGAAGACAATGCAGCATTTTTAGAAAATATTTCACTGGAACGTGTTGTTCTTGATGTGTTAAAAATTTCTCTTCATTTTTTTTTCAAATATTACTCTTATTGAAGAGTTGTGTTCAAAGCTGTCTAAACGTGTGTGTACTCCAGTTGCAAATGGATTAAGTTTTTTTTAACTCAGTCCCCCCCCCTACCCTGCTTTCGACAATACAGCCCACACAAAATATATACATTTCCTGACAGGTATTATGATGGGGAACATATTAAGCATCACAGATGTACGCTCCCAGCAGGGTGTAATTTTCTGGGGTAAAAAATTGAAAAAAATAACACCAAAAAACATGCATTGTGTCTTCAAATCGAGCTCCTATCCACAATTACGAAGCGGGTACTATCAAACTTTGTTTTATATACGCGGAGAAAAGATCAAAATTGCAGGATGATAAACAGTTTTTCAATTTTTCTCCGTTCATAGTTTATGACCATTTATTTCAGACTTTTGGTAAAAAGAAAGAAAAAAGGTGTACTTTTCAACTTGTAGATTGCATTACCCTGGAACAAAGACATAACTGGAAAACTGCGATACCCTTTCCCTTCATAATCCCTTTATAATTAGGCTATTTTATACCCCAAATTTCAAGCAAGTCTGTTATAATTTGATATCTAAAATGTATATTTGTTTGAAGCAACCTTATTTTGGTGAATTCGATAAGAGAAAATAGCCAAAACGTTTTTTTGTTTGTGTGCAAGCCTCTTGAGTTTCAGTTACTGTAGAATGGCGAATTTCTCCGTGTAACAAATTTTCCTAATTCTTTTATTTTTGGGTGTTTCCATTTATAATATTTCCGAAGAGAGGATATAGGTCTGTTTCCGTTTCTAATTTAACAAGGATTTCTACATGTTTATTAAGTCCGGACTTGTACTGTATTGTGTTTTTTCCTGTGTTGTTTATTCCCGTTTGAAAATACGGGAAAATAAAACTCACGGAAAAATTAGCTATTCTACAGTATGTGGTCTCCTACTCCGCTCAATGATGGCCTGAAATGTCACAGTTGGTCTTAGTATGACTATGAGGATGAGTGCATAGGGTTTAAAATATCTATAGATCTCAAAATGACCCTGTATTTACATTTCAACCCCTTAAGCCACCTTAAAACATTGCATGGCTAGTTTCAATGGTTCCATTGCAAGTTTAAATTTCTTTTTCCGGTCTCTTATCAATATGGGCAGCCATAACTATTGGTTTGTAACTTTGTATGGCTTATTTCTTCATGGTGATGCACCCTGTAAGTTTTCTGTTGTCAGGCCCTGTTTACTTTCTACTGATATGTAACACATTTGTTTTATTTCCCAGTGCTCTCTTTATCAAGAAGTGTATTACATTGCTCAACTGCTCAATCATTTAAAGGGCAATTACACCATGGCTAAAACAAAGGCCCAAATAGTATTTAGCACTTGGGTATTTAGGGGGGCGCATCCGTTCGTTATCAAAATTAAAAAATACCCCTAAAGCACTGAATTCTGGCCAAAAAAGCACCCTTATTTTGATAAAAACGCTGACTTTTCCACTTAATAAACACTTTTATCAAAACACTGACATTGAATGAACGGGAACACGTATTTTAACTTTAGATTTTATAATCCTCTTCGATTTTAGCGACAGCAAGTGGCGGCAGCAAACTCGGAAGCCCAGTCACTTCGTGAGTCAATCGAAAGGTCAAGCGATTCTGTTCGATTTTTTCGGCCACATTGACGTAATTTTAAGGAAAACGATTTTAAACACTATTCTGCCTTTTTGGCGGTAAAATTTTGCTGCAGCTTGCTGCGGCAGCAAAACGCTGCTACAGTGTGAATTGCTCACACTTTTGCTGCGCTGCGTCGCGCTGCGCTGCGCTGCGTCGCGCTGTTCAGGTGTGTTTTAGGCTTTATTTTGCTTACTTCTGGGGTGGAGGACGGACAAATCTGCATCCTCGTGTTAATTATCAGGAACTCAATCAATGGCACTATTCCCTTATTCTTGATAAGCTGAGCATTCTGATAGACCTAGGCGAAGCATGTGGGAAAATTGCCACTTGCATGGGATAAGGCAGTGTTTTTTTGCTGGGTACTGAAATTTCCTCCACCACTTACAACTGGCTAGTCATGGCTTAGTCAAAATATGGCATAAAAAGTGACGAAAATCAAAATTACAAATTTAAAATCTGATAGGCCTGGTTCCCAAATATTATGGATTTGCGAGGCTACCAATTACAAGCTACACGTTCAAGTTAAACCCTCGCATATTATATAAAGTTTTGCTTGAGCAGAACTGAGTGAAAATAAGAATATAGATAGAGAATATCTGAACGAGAACCAACAGCTCTTATACTGTTATTTTCTAATTCTCAAAGAGATAATATTTATTGCATCTATAAATACATATGTGTCATTGTATTGTAATTCAACCACGGGTAATTACATAATCATCAAAGAATGTATGAGGTTAAATACAATAAAAAAGCATTAATAATCCTGACCACTTGTGAGAGCAAATAGAAAAGAAAATATTTCAAAACTAGATCTAGTACTAGTATCTATTTTCAAAGTGCCTAAAAGAATCATTTATTGTATTCCACTTCTCATCAACTTGGGGCATGGTCATATTGAGATTTGCTTTATGTTTATCAGCCTTAAGCTGTTGATAAACATTGTATTTGACTAAGTTAACATGCATTTATATACCATTGTGTCTTATCATTTATAATACATTTGTTTTAAGAGTGATAGCATTTATTATGAAGGATGACTTGGGATTGCCAGTCACACATTTTGTGATGAGGTAATGAATGTCTTTTCTCACCCATTTTTCAACATTACTCCATAACTGAATGGTTGAGGGACAATACTGTAATGCATGTACTTGTGTATCTCTTTCTTTACAGTATAGACAGGACTCGAATTCTGATTTGCCCATTTTCGTCAATAAGGTCTGAGTCACTAATCTATTGCATAGAATCTTAAACTGCATATACCTCAAATAAGTACACTTTGTTGCTGTATTACATAGTCTAAAGCATGTTTTCATGTGATCGAAATTGACTGTATCATTCAGATTTTTCCCATTTAGCCTTAATTTGAAATAGTATGTTTCTATTGGCCTTTTTGATAATTTTATAGAAATGTGCACAGCCTTTTAAAGAAAGATTTGAGATTTGAATTAGAAAAGTCAAACATGGTTGTTCAAACAATGTATCATCTATATGATTTACCATAAAATTGTGAAATCTAAATCTCAATTGTTCATATTCTAAGAAGTTGCAACTAATGCCCCATTTAGTAATTATATCTTCTTTGCTTTCCATCCGTCCCAATGGGTTCAATATATCTGATTATCATAGCGACGTAATGCTGTGACCTCAGAACCCACCATTAACAAGTTTATCAACAAGAACAGGCGTAGCTGTTATCATGCATTCTCTGCCACATGGTAACCGCTGCTTAGCAATAGTGTCGTCCTCTGGTGAGGATCATTATTGCAGAGGAGTGAGGGTAAACATCCGCATGGTAGCCATAGAAACTGTCAATCAAAGATGAAACTCGTATATTATTGCCAAAACATCCGACTCGTTTTCAGTTTTTAATCTAGTGGTCGTGTCGGAATCAAACATTACCTCAAAAGACAAGGAACAATGACATACGCATTGCATCTCGTTGTCTTCGGTAAGTTGCCATAATTTTGACAGATTTTGCTTCTCAGACCGTTAATTTTCCATATTCTGTTCGATCTTTTTGTATTTGTCACTTTAAGTGAACCGTTCATCATGCATATGGTTCTTACCCGCTTCTCGTTGGATTCATATAAATGTGTGTGTGTATATATATATATATATATATATATATATATATATATATATATATATATATATATATATATATATATACATGTATATATTTATATTTATAAACTGTATAAATAAATAAATATATATATATATATATATATATATATATATATATATATATATATATATATATATATATATATATATATATATATATATATATATATATATATTTATATATATATATATATGTGTGTATATATATATATATATATATATATATATATATATATATATATATATATATATATATATATATATATATATATATATATATATATATATATATATGTGTGTATATATGCATGTATGTATGTATCTACCTATCTATCTCTCTCTCTCTCTCACATATAATTGATTTATGTTTGATATACGAGAACATAACCAAGCGAACCTCGCTATAACGAGTATTCCTTAACATTCGATGAAGAAAATACATCATATGCTAATTGTTTGATATGACTATCTCCCAACTCCAGCCATGGCTCCTCTTTAGCAGATATCACGAAACAGTATTAAGACATGTTCCTTTAATTTCAGCTTGTTTTTCATGGTGTATACGGCATTGCCGAGGATGCGTGTCCGTCGATGATATTGCTTCTTGCTTTAACCCTGTTGTGAAGGCGTCCCATGAATTGATATACGGAAAGCTGGTCTCAGTCGCCGCGGATGAAATTAGAGAAATCAAATTCATTTGCAGGTAATAAGTCTCTCTCTCTCTCTCTCCTCATACTGCTGCTACTACTACTACTACTACTACTACTACTACTACTACTACTACTACTACTACTACTACTACTACTACTATTTGTACTACTACTACTCCTCCTCCTCCTACTACTACTAGTACAACTACTACTGTTACTAAGTATTAATACGCTCTTTTTCAAGATTTGTTTATCAGCATTAAATCTAGTAATCGAGTGCATACTGTTTGCCACATATCATTAATAGCAAACCGCGTCCCTGATTTATAAATCATCCGTTTCTTCTTCAAAAAGATATCCTTAGTCCCAAATATAACATCTTTAGAATGTTCATCGTTCATAGACCCAGACCGCACTTATCCAGAAGAAACCATAGCATACTTTAGAAAAGGGTTACCTTTTTCTAAGTATACGCCAATTGGGCTCGTAATTGTATTGATTAGTTTCCATTTTCTTTTATTATACCTCGAGTGAAGATTCTCAATTCTGGTTGGTCAAGGGCCTTGGATTAACCGTCCTGTTTTCCTCACTCCTTAGCGACAGTCTGTTGTCCTTAACTGCTTATGGGCTGATCAATTAGCCCATAGCAAGAGCTATGGGCTAATTGATTAGCCCGTAGCAACAACTATAGACACATTTAATTAGTTACCGCTAGCCCGAAGAATACCCACGAACACCCACGGAGTTTGCCGAGTGACCTACCGGTGAAACTAGTTCAATAAGGCAGCCGACGAGTATTTATTCCAAATCTCTGGTGTTTGTAATTTTTCTCCCTTTTGTGTTTTGTATTTTGTTCGGTATAATAAAACAAGTATGACGCCCTCGAGCGAAAGTCCTCTCTCTGGAAAGTTATTCCTGGTGGACACCCCACAGGGATGTCACATTTGTATAATGTTTTCTATATCATCATGCGATTATTAAAACCAATTTCTGTTAGAAGGAAACCACATTCTGAAAATGCCTTTTTCGTATTGTATATGCATTGACTGTCCGTCCAAGCACAAGAGATATACATACATGGAAAATGTGCACAAACATGAAGCAACGAAAATCATGTGGAACAATGTAACTAACTGCTTAAGGTGATGGGTACCATTGCAAGCTAGATGAAAGGCCCGTCCAAAAACACACTTCATTGTAGCATACTCATATAACAAGGTGTATCTCCAGGTTCCTGAGTGTTGTCAGGTAGAGATTATATGGCCAAATATCATTATTTAACCCTTATTCTATTTTATTTCGATATTTACATCCTTTCACTCAAATGACATAATCTTATTACTTACGCAGGTGATGGTCACTACAGGTTCACAGATACCTTAGAGATGTCATTGACTATGCCCAATAAGAAGTTATTTTTTATTCTTAACTGCTAATACGGGCCATAACATTTGAAAATTTTAGTGAGATATCTTGTGTGTGGAGCCTATAACCCAGTAGTGGTTTAGCAAGGACAGGCCTCGTTGATCACATGTGGGCTAGGAACAAAAGACAGTTGTACAAAGACACACCACAATGGTCGCGCGTCACAGTCAACCAATGCCGAGTGTCCGGCATGCTATAAATAGTTGAGAAGCTTTCTATCTGTTCGAGCTTAATGCACTTGGTATCAAGATTTCTCACTAAAATTTCCAATGTTATCTTCAGCAGTAAAAAATCAAAAATTATACTTTTTATTGGGCATAGTAAATGATATCCCTAAAGTAACTCTCAACCTACAGTAACCATCATCTGCGTAATTAATGAGATTATGTTATTTGAAGGAAAAGTTGTAAATCTTGAAATAAAACAGAATATGGATTGAATAATGACAGGTGCATGGCGATGATATTCTCTACCTGATAACACTCAGGAACCTGGAGAAACACTTAGTTATAGGATTATGCTGCTTTGAGGTGTGTTTTGGGACAGGGCTTTTAACTGGCTTGCAATGGTACTCATCACCTCATAGCAAAAGGAAAAAGGAGATATTGCTCCCTGCAGCTAATGGCTGTAAATACATACTCAACTTATTAGGCTAACACACACATCAGGTAGTAGTAGTAGTAGTAGTAGTAGTAGTAGTAGTAGTAGTAGTAGTAGTAGTAGTAGTAGAAGACGTAGCATAAGTATTGCTAGTAGTATTAGTAGTAGTAGCAGTAGTATTAGTAGTAGTAGTAGTAGTAGTAGTAGTAGTAGTAGTAGTAGAAGTAGTAGTAGCAGTAGTAGAAGTAGTAGTAGTAGTAGTAGTAGTAGTAGTAGTAGTAGTAGTAGTAGTAGTAGTAGTAGTAGTAGTAGTAGTTGTAGTAGCAGCAGCAGCAGCAGTAGTAGTAGTAGTAGTAGTAGTAGTAGCTAAAGGCTGTTAATACATACATACTAATTAGTATACTAAAGCTAGTAGTAGTAGTAGTAGTAGTAGTAGTAGTAGTAGTAGTAGTAATAGTAGTAGTAGTAGTAGTAGTAGTAGTAGTAGTACTACTACTACTACTACAACTACTATTACTTCTACTACTACTACTACTACTACTACTACTACTACTACTGCTGCTGCTGCTGCTGCTGCTGCTACTACTTCTACTACTATTACTACTACTACTACTACTACTACTACTACTACTACTACTACTACTACTACTACTACTACTATTACTACTACTACTACTGCTACTACTACTACTACTACTACTACTACTACTACTACTACTACTACTACTGCTACTACTACTACTACTACTACTACTACTACTACTTCCTTTTCCATGTGAGATACATATTTGTCTTGAACATATATCATGATTGAAAGCTTTCGTTATTTTTAGATTATGGGATGAAGGGACGCACTGCCTTGACCGAAGGATAACGCAGTGTCCGACCTTGACAAGCAAGGATCAAGCCGGCATAGATATGTACCTAAATACGTTATTAAAACAAGGGATCCTCAAGTTCTGTGGAGATAAAGAACTTGTAAATGGTAGGTGGTTATCTGCGAACATGTGATCAGTAAGATATTATTAGTAATCAACTGTTTTGGAGTAAGATACAACTCATATCTCGCAATCAGAGGGCTGTATCAGCCGAGGCGCAGCATATACATATATATATATATATATATATATATATATATATATATATATATATATATATATATATATATATATATATATATATATATATTTATATATATATATATATATATATATATATATATATATATATATATATATATATATATATATATATATATATATATATATATATATATATATATATATATATATATATATATATATATATATATATATATATATATATATATATATATATACATATATATATATATAGCATTGGTTTTATTTTACAGTCTATATCGAGACTGCACCTTGTCTTCACGCCTACAGAAACGATACAGACAGATGCCTCATAGAAAGCAGAAGGCGCTTCGAGGAAACACGAAGGAAAACTATATCTGGAGAAATCACGAATGGAATTCATGCATTCTGCAAGTATGTATCAATCTTATAATTTGATTTGCCACTATGATAACGTTAACTACTACTACTACTACTACTACTACTACTACTACTACTACTACTACTACTACTACATCAACGTCAACTACTACACTTACTACTACTACTACTACTACTACTACTACTACTACTACTACTACTACTACTACAATAACTACTACTACTACTACTACTACTACTACTACTACTACTACTACTACTACTACTACTACTACTACTACACACTATGGTTCCTGTTATCGCAATCCGTAGGAATAAAAGTCGTATTCAGTTTTTTCCATCAATATTCTGTCAACAATTACTTACAATGGGTTTATACTTACCTATGTACATGGATAAATACATACCTACTTTGGCCTACTTCTCCATTACTAACAGATCCTTACCACTTATGTAATTAATAACTCATTAAAATCCTCACGTCGTACTCTTTTGGTTATCTATTTTGCGAATTTTCATTTGCAGAATAGTTGAGGATCTCTTCTCCTGTGGCTATAATGAATTAAGTCCAAAGTGTGGTAAAGAGTCCGCGGACCTCTTTGTGCGCATGGTCAAAGACTTTCTTCCGGAACAACTTTCTTCGACCTGTACACGCCAAGGCCTGCCGTCGTTCAAGTCCAACAAATCGACACCCTCAAGCCACTATCGATTACCTACGAAAAATAGGGGCAATGATATTCCAAATGGATTTAATAGGAAAATATTTCAAACTGTCATTTCCCTTGTAATGATAGTCATTCATATATGATAACTGCAGTACAGACATTATATGTCATTTCCCTTGTAATGATAGTCATTCATATACGATAACTGCAGTACAGACATTTAATTCCTGCACCAATCGACCGGACGTTTGCCAGTGCCTGGTTGCACAAACACCCATGGATGACATGTCAAAAATACGCTGAGCACATTAATGACCCACGTAGCTTGTGATTCAAAGCTACGTTCATATGTGAGGTCATGAACATGCATCCATGAACAGGAAACTGGGTGGCAATCGGGCGTGCGGGCATTTAGTCCAGGTATTAAATATCGGCACTGAAGTATATAGTATATTTTGATGTGACTTTCCTTCATTATAAGCTATGATGTCCCTTGTAATGATGGTAGCTCATGTATGATAACTAGTATGTGTAAAGTGGACTTCCCATTTGATGGTGAATTAACTTTATATTTACAGCTAAACATGGTGAAGCAATCACCTTGTTAAGGTTTTCACATCCTTTGAGAGACTTTCAGCATTTAATTTGCTGAATGATATACAGAGCAGATAAAAGTGTCAACATTGGCATGAATATCTCTTAACCCCACCAATGCTGATGATACTTTCTCACTTAAGTAATTTGATCCAAAGAATTCTGAAAAGCATCTAAACCCTGTCATGTTGGTATTCATTGGATAGCTCCCAATGAGCACTCTCATGTGAATAGCACATGTTAGGGTTTCAGTCATTTTCTCAGTTTTTTTGCATCATTTTGTATTGTAAAAATAACAACCAGCAGCCTAAGGGTTAACTCCATGTGATGTAAGTTAGTAGAGGTACCCTGCCCAACTATATTAGGTTGTCATGGTTAAAAATTAAAAATGGCTACCATTTCTGACTGCCTGAAGTAGAAAAGTCTGAAGTAGTCACCTTATAATGGACATTTAGGATCAGAAAAAACACTATATAGGTAAAGTGTAGTTTACTTCATATTTCATGTAAATAGAATATATTCCCATCTGCCATGACAACAGAAACATGCAAAAAGGTTGCCATTTGAACAAATGGGAAGCGTAAGTGAGCAAATTCCATGGAAAGAGGATAATCTGATTATAGTAAAAAATATTTGATGGGATGTAGTGAATAGCTATAAATGTATTTTAGAATATTGCCACGATGCAAGCGCCTATTTGGGGATCTCAAGGTGAGCAAGTACAGTACAGACATTTAATTTCTGCACCAGTCGACCGGACGTCTGCCAATGCTTGGTTGTATAAAAAGCCATGCTAAGATGTCAAGAAAATAATCCAAACACATCAATGACACATTTAGCTTACGAATCGAAGCTACGTTCAGTTATAAGGTCATCCATACATCCATGCCAAGGAAACTGGGTAGCAATCGGGCATACGGACGTTTATTATGCCCGGTCTGCCCACGCATTTAGTGCAGGAATTAAATGTCGGCACTGTAGACAGTATAATGTCTGCTCGTGGAGTTTTGGTAAAGTGCCTTGGCAACAGTCGCAAAATAGAATTCTTTCTGAAATGGCACTAAATGCTACATGTTAGTGTTGAAGGCAACATAGTTATGGATTTCTATATATAATTAACCCATTCACACTTAGAACTCCACTAGAACCTAACGTCTGCTACTCTCATACTTTTGAAAATAACTTCAGAACAAAGCGAAAGCTCACAAAATATTTGATGGAGAGTTGTAGTTTGGCTTCTGATAAACATTTCTAATTAAAATGTTTTCCAGAAAATGCTTTTGAAAGTAATATATCTCCAAATTTGTCAGGCCTGTTGTGGCTTCTCTAGGTGTTAATGGGTTAATAAAACACATATAATTGATCAGGACAATGATAAATAACTGGTAATTAGCTAAATAAAATGAATTCTGCACTCACCGATTGCTACAGTGGAAACAGAAAAACAAATTTATCTAGTCTTCCCAATCCAAAGCGATTGGCTAGATTATTAACTAAATATGATAATTGTCAAATTCACTGTAAAATACAATGACAGATATATTTCTTAGATATGAAATTGAAACTTGCACAATATGAAATACATGCTTCTGGAAATATAGAAAAAATAATTTTATGAATAATGAAGAGTATCGTAGGCAATATCTCTGTTACCCAATTATCAAAATGGAATATAAGGCAATTGCTAGTTTTAGCTGGGTACGTTTCCAAATATTTCTGATGAGCTCCCCATCTTCATATATAACATTTTAAAAAATGTTCTGTTTTTCATGAATACTAGAATTCCATATACATTTTTAAATGTATTGAAAAAATTACCATATTTATAATTTGGAAACTGCATATTATGACTGACAACTATTCATTTTGTTAAAAATTTCAAGTTTAATATATGATTTATCACAATCCCCATACGTCAAACTTTGGCTCACCTAAAAGCTATAAGCAGGTATACATACATGTACAGTGTTGAATATATATCCCTTTTTGATTCCATTCACGACATAATTGGCAAAAACGTAAAAGATATCAATAAAAGAAAAACTTGAGTGAGACAACCCTAGTATACTCAGCTATCTAATTATTCTTAGATATGGCAAAACTGATTGCTGTACAAGCTATCGATATCTAGCTATATATGATTTGGAAATATCAAGCAAACTTTTTTTCTTTTTTGGGGGGATATTTCTGCCTCAATGGGGCATGTCTTTTAAAAAGGATTTTCTGCTATGAAGAACAAAACATATTTGACATTTCTGTCACATATACAGAATTAAAAGTAAATCTCATTTTATGATATACAGCTTTACACACACGTGCATATTTACGCAGGCAACTGCTTT
>OZ012687.1:49066106-49083606 GCA_963942565.1 Maea johnstoni
TCTAAGTGTGAATGGGTTAACTATATATAGAAATCCATAACTATGTTGCCTTCAACACTTACATTTAGCATTACGTGCCATTTCAGAAAGAATTCTATTTTGCGACTGTTGCCAAGGCACTTAACCAAAACTCCACGAGCAGACATTATGCTGTCTACTTGCTAACCCTGAGATCCCAAAATAGGACCTTGCATCGTGGCAATATTCTAAAATACTCCATTTATAGCTATTCACTACATCCCATCAAATATTTTTTACTATAATCAGGTTATCCTCTTTTCAAGGTATTTGCTCACTTACGCTTGACATGTGTGCAAATGACAACCATTTTGCATTTTTCTGTTGTCATGGCAGCTGGGAATATATTCCATTTACATGAAATATAGGTGTACACTACACGCTACCTATATTTTGTGTTTTTTTTATCTTGAATGTTCATTATAAGTTGACTCTTTTCTACTTCAGGCAGTCAGAAATGGTGGCCATTTTTTATTTTTAACCATGACAACCTAAGATAGTTGGGCAGGGTACCTCTACTAACTTACATCACATGAACTTAATCCTTAGGCTGCTGGTTGTTATTTTTACAATAAAAAATGATGCAAAAAAACTGAGAAAATGACTGAAACCCTGACACGTGGTATTCACATGAGAGTACTCATTGAGAGCTATCCAATGAATACCAACATGACAGGGTTCAGATGCTTTTCAGAAATCTTTGCATCCTTTTACTTAATATGAAAGTATCCCCAGCATTAGAGGGTTAAGGGATATTAATGCCAAATTTGGCACTTTTATCTGCTCTGTAATTTTCTTTTTTAAACTGCAAGTCAGAACCGAACTATAAAAATAAAGTAAGCAGAAGGGGATTGCATGATCTTCTTACCATATCGTTCAGCAAATTATATGCTGAAAGTCTCTCAAAGGGCGTGAAAACCTTAACAAGGTGATTGCTTCACCATGTTTAGCTGTAAATATAAAGTTAATTCACCATCAAATGGGAAGTCCACTTTACACATACTAGTTATCATACATGAGATACTATCATTACAAGAGACATCATAGCTTATAATGAAGGAAAGTCACATCAAAGTATACTATATACTTCAGTGCCGATATTTAATACCTGCACTAAATGCCCGCACGCCCGAATGCCACCCAGTTTCCTGTTCATGGTTGCATGTTCATGACCTTACATACAATGTATGAACGTAGCTTTGAATCACAAGCTACGTGGGTCATTAATGGGCTCAGCGTATTTTTGACATGTCATCCATGGTTGTTTATGCAACCAGGCACTGACAAACGTCCGGTCGATTGGTGCAGGAATTAAATGTCCGTACTGTAGTTATCATATATGAATGACTATCATTACAAGGGAAATGACAGTTTGAAATATTTTCCTATTAAATCCATTTGGAATATCATTGCCCCGATTTTTCGTAGGTAATCGATAGTGGCTTGAGGGTGTCGATTTGTTGGACTTGAACGACGGCAGGCCTTGGCGCGTACAGGTCGAAGAAAGTTGTTCCGGAAGAAAGTCTTTGACCATGCGCACAAAGAGGTCCGCGGACTCTTTACCACACTTTGGACTTAATTCATTATAGCCACAAGAGAATAGATCCTCAACTATTCTGCAAATGAAAATTCGCAAAATAAATAACTAAAAGAGTACGACGTGAGGATTTTAATGAGTTATTAATTACATAAGTGGTAAGGATTTGTTAGTAATGGAGAAGTGGGCCAAAGTAGGTATGTATTTATCCATGTACATATTAGGTACACTGTAAGTATAAACCCATTGTAAGTAAATGTTGACAGAATATTGATGGAAAAAACTAAATACGACGTTTATTCTTACGGATTGGGATAACAGGAACCATAGGGTGTAGTAGTAGTAGTAGTAGTAGTAGTAGTAGTAGTAGTAGTAGTAGTAGTAGTAGTAGTAGTAGTAGTAGTAGTAGTTATTGTAGTAGTAGTAGTAGTAGTAGTAGTAGTAGTTATTGTTGCAGTAGTAGTAGCAGTAGTAGTAGTAGTAGTAGTAGTAGTAGTAGTAGTAGTAGTAGTAGTAGTAGTAGTAGTAGTAGTTAGTGTAGTAGTTGACGTTATGATAGCGGCAAATCATAGTTTGATACATACTTGCAGAATGCATGAATTCCATTCGTGATTTCTCCAGATATTGTTTTCCTTCGTGTTTCCTCGAAGCGCCTTCTGCTTTCTATAAGGCATCTGTCAGTATCGTTTCTGTAGGCGTGAAGACAAGGTGCAGTCTCGATATAGACTGTAAAATAAAACCAATGCTATGTATATATATATATATATATATGTATATATATATATATATATATATATATATATATATATATATATATATATATATATATATATATATATATATATATATATATATATATATATATATATATATATATATATATATATATATATATATATATATATATATATATATATATATGTTTATCTCATGATTGGCAAAATTCTAAGCTTTTGATTGGTCAATTGGCCCATGATATGAAGCTGTGTTGTGAATTCACCTCTTAGAATCATATATTAACCTCTCAGAATCCTATATTAACCTCCAAGCATTCTTATATCAACCTGCTGCTTTTAAGGGTAGGGAGAGTTGAGCATTGCATCATACGATTATGCCCATGAAGCAATTCCAAATTCTACCTACCCCTAAATGCATGATGCAATCACCAATTCTGCTAAACATTGCAAGATGGCTGCCCCTGTAGCAATTCTCTGCCGCTAAATCAAACCATTTTGTTTATTTGTATTACCTATATATATATATATATATATATATATATATATATATATATATATATATATATATATATATATATATATATATATATATATATATATATATATATATATATATATATATATAGCGGTAATTACGAAACAATATTGTGAGTGAGAACCACGGAATCTTTGAGAGAACCATGACTGTAAGATGTATATGTCAGCTGAACTGTATCTCTACAACAACTGTATGATAATGAAATATATCTAACTGATCACATGTTCGCAGATAACCACCTACCATTTACAAGTTCTTTATCTCCACAGAACTTGAGGATCCCTTGTTTTAATAACGTATTTAGGTACATATCTATGCCGGCTTGATCCTTGCTTGTCAAGGTTGGACACTGCGTTATCCTTCGGTCAAGGCAGTGCGTCCCTTCATCCCATAATCTAAAAATAACGAAAGTTTTCAATCATGATATATGTTCAAGACAAATATGTATCTCACCTGGAAAAGGAAGTAGTAGTAGTAGTAGTAGTAGTAGTAGTAGTAGTAGTACTACTACTACTACTACTACTACTACTACTACTACTACTACTTCCTGGTGTTTGTGTTAGCCTAATAAGTTGAGTATGTATTAACAGCCATTAGCAGGTAGCAATATCTCCTGTTTCCGTTTGCTTTGAGGTGATGAGTACCATTGCAAGCCAGTTAAAAGCCCTGTCCCAAAACAAACACCAAAGCAGCATAATCCTATAACTAGGTGAATCTCCAGGTTCGTGAGTGTTATCAGGTAGAGAATATCATCGCCACCTGTCATTATTCAATCCATATTCTGTTTTATTTCAAAATTTACAACTTTTCTTTCAAATGACATTATCTCATTAATTACGCAGGTGATGGTTACTGTAGGTTGAGAGTTACTTTAGGTATACCATTCACTATGCCCAATAAAAAGTATTATTTTTGATTTTTTACTGCTAAAGATTTTTATAGGCCATAACATTGGAAATTTTAGTGAGAAATCTTGACACCAAGTGCATTAAGCTCGAACAGATAGGAAGCTTCTCAACTATTTATAGCTTGCTGGACACTCGGCATTGTTTGACTGTGACGCGCGACCATTGTGGTGTGTATTTGTACAACTGTCTTTTGTTCCTAGCCCAAATGGGATCAACGAGGCCTGTCCTTGCTAAACCACCACTGGGTTATAGGCTCCACACACAAGATATCTCACTAAAATTTTCAAATGTTATGGACCGTTAAAGTCTTTAGCAGTAAAGAATCAAAAAATTACTTCTTATTTGGCATAGTCAATGACATCTCTAAGGTATCTGTGAACCTGTAGTGACCATCACCTGCGTAAGTAATGAGATTATGTCATTAGAGTGAACGGTTGTAAATATCGAAATAAAATAGAATATGGGTTAAATAATGTCATTTGGCTATATATTCTCTACCTGACAACACTCAGGAACCTGGCGATACACCTTGTTCTATGAGTATGCTACAATGAGGTGTGTTTTTGGACGGGCCTGTCATCTAGCGTGCAGTCACCCATCACCTTCAGCAGTAAGTTACATTGTTCCACATGAGTTTCGTTGCTTCATGTTTGTGCACATTTTCCATGTATGTATTTCTCTTGTCCTTGGACGGACAGTCAATGAATATACAATACGAAAAAGGCATTTTTAGAAGTGGTTTCCTTCTAACAGAAATTTGTTTTAATAATCGCATGATGATATAGAATACATACAAATGTGACATCCCGGTGGGGTGTCCATCAGTAATAACATTCCAGAGAGAGGACTTTCGCTCGAGGGCGTCATAATTGTTTTATTATACCGAACAAAATACAAAACACAAAAGGGAGAAAAATTACAAACACCAGAGATTTGGAATAAATACTCGTCGCCTGCATTATTGAACTAGTTTCACCGGTAGGTCACTCGGCAAACTCCGTGGGTGTTCGTGGGTTTTCTTCGGGCTAGCGATAACTAATTAAATTAGTCTATAGCTGTTGCTATGGGCTAATCAATTAGCCCATAGCTCTTGCTATGGGCTAATTGATCAGCCCATAAGCTGTTAAGGACAACAGACTGTCGCTAAGGAGTGAGGAAAACAGGACGGTTAATCCATGGCCATTGACTAACCAGAATTGAGAATCTTCACTCGAGGTATAATAAAAGAAAATGGAAACTAATCAATACAATTACGAGCCCAATATATTGGCGTATACTAAGAAAAAGGTAACCCTTTTCTAAAGTATGCTATGGTTTCTTCTGGATAAGTGCGGTCTGGGTCTATGAACGATGAACATTCTAAAGATGTTATATTTGGGACTAAGGATATCTTTTTGACGCGGGACCCGGTTTGCTATTAATGATATGTGGCAAACAGTATGCACTCGATTACGCGGTTTAATGCTGATAAACAATACTTGAAAAAGAGCGTAGTAATACTTAATAACAGTAGTAGTAGTAGTAGTAGTAGTAGTAGTAGTAGTAGTAGTAGTAGTAGTAGTAGTAGTAGTAGTAGTAGTAGTAGTAGGAGGAGGAGGAGTAGTAGTAGTAGTACAAATAGTAGTAGTAGTAGTAGTAGTAATTGTAGTAGTAGTAGTAGTAGTAGTAGTAGTAGTAGTAGTAGTAGTAGTAGTAGTAGTAGTAGTAGTAGTAGTAGTAGTAGCAGCAGTATGAGGAGAGAGAGAGAGAGAGAGAGAGAGAGAGAGAGAGAGAGAGAGAGAGAGAGAGAGAGAGAGAGACTTATTACCTGCAAATGAATTTGATTTCTCTAATTTCATCCGCGGCGACTGAGACCAGCTTTCCGTATATCAATTCATGGGACGCCTTCACAACAGGGTTAAAGCAAGAAGCAATATCATCGACGGACACGCATCCTCGGCAATGCCTTATACACCATGAGAAACAACCTGAAATTAAAGGAACATGTCTTAATACGAGACAGTTTTCGTGATATCTGCTAAAGAGGAGCCATGGCTGGAGTTGGGAGATAGTCATATCAAACAATTAGCATAAGATGTATTTTCTTCATCGAATGTTAAGGAATACTCGTTATAGCCAGGTTCGCTTGGTTATGTTCTCGTATATCAAACATAAATCAATTAGAGAGAGAAAGAGAGAGAGATAGAGAGATATAGATAGGTAGATACATGCATACATGCATATACTGTTTATATATATATATATATATATATATATATATATATATATATATATATATATATATATATATATATATATATATATATATATATATATATATATATATATATATATAAATCTGTATATATATATATATATATATATATATATATATATATATATATATATATATATATATTTCTGTATATATAAATCTGTATATATAAATCTGTATATATATATATATATATATATATATATATATATATATATATATATATATATATATATATACATATTTATATGTATATATATATATATATATATATATATATATATATATATATATATATATATATATATATATATATATATATATATATATATACACACACATTTATATGAATCCAACGAGAAGCGGGTAAGAACCATATAAATGATGAACGGTTCACTTAACGTGACAAATTCAAAGAGATCAAACAGAAAATGGAAAATTATCGGTCTGAGAACCAAAATCTGTCACAATTATGGTAACTTACCGAAGACAACGAGATGCAATGCGTATGTCATTGTTCCTTGTCTTTTGAGGTAATGTTTGATTCCGACACGACCACTAGATTAAACACTGAAAACGAGTCCGATGTTTTGGCAATAATATACGAGTTTCATCTTTGATTGACAGTTTCTATGGCTACCATGCGGATGTTTACCCTCACTCCTCTGCTATAATGATCCTCACCAGAGGACGACACCATTGCTAAGCAGCGGTTACCATGTGGCAGAGAATGCACGATTACAGCTACGACTGTACTTTTTTGATAAACTTGTTAACGGTGGGTTCTGAGGTCACAGCATTACGTCGCTATAATAATCTATCCTGTCTTATGTTGTTATTTTTTATCATTATCTATTTTTTTTTAAGTCGTTATTTTTTTTATTTTTTTTGTTTTGTTTTTGGTTGAGGACCTATTTCCTTTATACATTTACTAAAGATATAGTTGAAAGTGGAATTAGTTGAAGCAGCTCATTTTCTGCAAGAGATCCAACGGCATTGTCGTGGTTCAGTTTCTTTCTTGTAAGATGATTTATGGGTGAATTTGTGAATATCAGGTCCATTTGAGATTTTTACATATATCATATATGTTTGTACACTTTTCTGTACAAAAACTATGACTGGCTATGTCATCACCGAGCAGAATAAGAGATTGAATAGTACAGAACATCTAACAATTATTGCACTCATAATGTATGTAAAAACTCCATTTGAAATCACCTTGTATGTATTTCTATCCTTTACCACATATTTAATCCCATTCTTAAGTTTTTATTCTCATTGTATTCTTTCTAAAAATATATAGTTTGCTAGGGGTTTAGTGTACAAATAATGAGAAATCAGCCATTATTTGAGGGAAAGTCTGCTCGCCATGGGAAACGTTTACAGCCACCTTAAGGCTGATGAACATAAAGCAAATCTCAATATGACCATGCCCCAATTTGATGAGAAGTGGAATACAATATATGATTATTTAAGGCACTTTGAAAATGGATATTGAAATATTTTCTTTTCTGTTTGCTCTGACAAGTGGTCAGGATTATTAATGCCTTTTTATTTTATATTTAAGCTTATACATTCTTTGAGGATTATGTAAAATTACAATACAATGACACATATGTACTTATAGATGCAATAAAAATCATCTCTTTGAGAATTAAAAAATAACAGTATAAGAGCTGTTGGTTCTCGTTCAGATATTCTCTATTTATATACTTATTTTCACTCAGTTTTGCTCAAGCAAAACTTAATATAATATGCGAGGGTTTAACTTGAACGTGTAGCTTGTAATTGGTAGCCTCGCAAATCCATAATATTTGGGAACCAGGCCTATCAGATTTTAAATTTGTAATTTTGATTTTCGTCACTTTTTATGCCATATTTTGACTAAGCCATGACTAGTCAGTTGTAAGGGGTGGAGAAAATCTGAGTACCCAGCAAAAAAACACTAATCCCATGCAAGTGGCAATTTTCCCCTATGCTTCGCCTAGGCCTATCAGAATGCTCAGCATATCAAGAATAAGGGAATAGTGCCATTAATTGAGTTCCTGATAATTAACACGAGGATGCAGATTTGTCCGTCCTCCACCCCAGAAGTAAGCAAAATAAGGCGCCACTAATTAATACGCCATTGATTATTAACGTACTGTTGGCAGGTTATCACTCAATTACTCATGACCATGGAATCCTGAAATTATCCCCATTGATGAAATATGAAAAACAAGCTGAGATGTAAACGTAAGATATGATGAAGTGGGTGTCTAACAAGAGATATCCTACCTCTTGGAGGCATAGGCATATGCAATTCATTCGACAGCATCCCACTGTTATGTCAAAAAACATTGAATTATCCTAACGGGTGCCATGTACTATGTACGTTCCCAGTACGTCTGTACATGGACCAAATGTTTGACTCTTTGGTCGTTTGTTCGGTTGCGTAAGCACTTTGAATGTTCGGCATGAAACGTCAGTGGACCAATAATAGTAACTTGAAACTGAAGCGCTCTTGGTTGATTTGGTTCCCATTACATACATGAAACATACCAATTACATTCAGAGAGGAAAGTACATAGTACATACAGAACTGTACGTCTTCAAAACTTTCGTTTCAAACCATGTTGGTACCAATGAGATGTGTATGTTTTACGTATAATGGACGTACATTGAACCAACTTTACAATTGAACGTGCATCTCTATCTTTAGATTTTGTATCCAAAAGATATCAATTATGCCTCTGACGGGTAGGGTATCCTTAGCAAAAGGTATATCATGTCACCGTATCATATAGAATAAAAACACACACGTGTTTCTCTATTATCCCCTTATTTAACATATTTGTATTTGTTGTGCACATATGTTCAGAGATTAGATGCAAGAAAATCAAATTACGTATTTTTTTAAATTCTTGAAAGATATTGTTGACAGTAACAGAAACAACAGACCTTAATGAAATATTTCTCGAAATATTACTTAGTGATAAAGATTCTACTCTCAGGTTAAACCTCCACAACTGAAAGAAATTTGTCTTGATGTTACGGCAAGACATACTTAAGGAACAGCACGCCATTATATCATTGTTTAGTGAATTTTGTCATTCAATGTGGTCTTACAAATGATAGAATATAAAATGCACCAACAATAGCACCACAAAGAGTATTAAATTCTACCCAATGCACTGCGTCAAGGTACATGTAAGTGGTAAAAAATATTTGATAAATACATGCACATTTTATTATACCAATATCCTAATAGGTGTCTACGATATCTATATCAAAGATATTGGCAGAGATCCGTCGAATGCCAGGACTGGAGTTTGGAAAAAAAATTGTTATTATTTTTTTGATGGAGTAAACCGAATTTCCCGGCGAAAAACACTGTCTAACCCCAAGCCACTGGCAACGTTCTCACATGCCCCGGCTATGATTCTCGAATGCCAGGACAGTGACTTGAAACAAATGTCTTTCTGATGTCTTCCAAAACTTCTTTCAAAACGTCTTTCAAAATGTCTTTCACCACATTAACCCATAAACGCTCATTAGAATGGATCTATTGTATCATGTGACAGAGGGAGGAAAGATGAGTTATTAAAGACCTAAAAAGATGGAAACAGACGTCACTGCTGTAAGTCTGGCGTAGATACACTCATACCATATCCGGAGTATACTTATAACATGAAATTAGCTTTGTGAAACGCACATCAAGATAAAAAGTGAAACTTAACAAGAAAATGGGAAGTTGAATACAGAATTGGCACTTACATCCAAATGATCTCAGTTCTGTTAGTCTACAGAAAAATCCTAGCTGTCTCTCACCACTGTAAGGGTTCTAATTCCATCCGGGGCATGTGAGAAAGTTGCCAATGACGTTGGGTTAGGCGGTACTTTTCGACGGGTACCATGGTTTCTCTTACCTGTTACAACTGGCTAGTCAAGACTAGTCACGCAAAATGGCAGAAAAGGTGACAAAAAATTGAAATTCCAAAATATATAAAGAAAAATAAGGAATGAGTTGTATTGTATCTGTATTAGTCAATCCCTTCAGCTGAATGCACACAATTAAGTAGGTATATAAAACATTAGTAAAATGGGAGACCCTTGGAAGGTTACAAAAGTAATAAAGTCAGACCCTCTCCATTTTGATAATAATGAGACATAAGAAAAGAAAAATATAAAAGTATGCAAGAGGTGAGTTTAAAGTTACTTTTGAACTGCACGAGCCTCTCTAAACACAACGTTCTAACCTACATTATATTTTTCTTTTTTGAATTTGAAATCATTTTTTATTGTCACATTTGTCCAAGCGGACCGCTGAAGATACACAAACGTATAGTGCGGACAGTACATATCATAACCATGCTCTTCATGAAGTATGAAAATACACAATATACTATTTGAAAATTTGTCTTCAATAAGGCCATACAAATGTATACGAGTTACATACTAGCTACGGTTTGAGATTAGTCATTTCATCATAAATTAGATGCCATACACATAAAAAGGTTGTCAATTTATCATTGGTTTCTGATCAATATTATTCTATTTGAAAAAGGTCTTTCATAACAAGCTTTACGTGTTTCAAATGTAATTTCTAGGTACTATTGAATAGATATTCATTTTGTTGCCATAAGTATGATGTTGATTAGCTTGTATTTCTTATTTGCCTTTCCAAGGGCCTGCTCTGATTTCCGTGTGGTCTAAGGCGCCGCCACTGACTGCACGCTGTCTCTCACCACTGCCTGGTTTCGAATCCCGGCCTGGGCATGTGAGAAATTTGTCAGTGATGACTTGGGGTTATGCGGTGGTTTTCGCCAGGTACTCCGGTTTCCTCCGCTACTTACAACTGCCTTGTGACGAATTAGCCACAATTGGCATAAATGTGACGAAAAACCAAATTCCAAATTGCCTCTCCAAGTATGACGATTTTAATCCCTAGACCACAGCTACGAAAGTCAATTCTATTGATCCACTCATGAACTTCTTTCCATAACAAATGTCAGAAAACAGATAACAAATAACAGATTTCTCACAACCATTAACAAATGTTCAAGATGTGCTTTTTGTTTACAATAAAGACATCTATCATCGGACATTATTATGCTAAATGTTTTGCTTATTAGCAAAGTACTGTGATGGTTTTTCTCTCTCTCTGCACATCATAGCCCTGGATCTATTTTGAATTCCTCTAAGTCTGTGTTCACGAATGTTTTCCAGTTGAAGTTTTAAAACGTCTAGTCTGATTTCAGAATTTTCCATTATATTTTTCCCAAGTCCTGTATTTCTTTTAACATGGATTTTACTTGATTCCTTTCTTTAGATTTTTTCTTTGCCAAAGCTATTATCATTCCCTGAATTGACACAGTGTTTCCAAGAAAAAAAACTGGGAGAGATCATTAATGATATTGTTCTTATTTGCGAAAACACTTTTGTAAGTACATAAATCATTATGCGGTTTGAGTGGCATTGGGTGCATTGAAGAATACTAGAGGAAGCGTTCATATACTGTTCATATGTTAAGGAAAAACTAATAATAATCATGATGACGATGTTACTTCTACAACAACAATATTGATAATAACAATAATGATAATAATAATAATAATAATAATAATAATAATGATAATAATAATAACAACAATGATAATAACAATACAAATAATAATAAGGTAGCTTTGTGTCACTACAAATGACTTGAGAACGCAAATAAATTGAAGAGTAGAACACTAATAACAGTATAAGGCAAAATTATAAATTACTGCTACAGAATCAAATATGGGTATAAGCTGAATTTGAATCTTTGCACATATTTTGTTTTCAATTTGTCAATAAGGTACTAGTATGCTTATACTGATTTTAAATGCCAGGTTAGGATAGATGACGAACACTCTGAGTGGTACACTATGCTATGTGGAATTCATCAGGGAGGGTATCTCTCCCTGATGAAGTACACTGCTTTTATCAACCCTCTCCTTGAAGAACTGGAGCACTCTAATCTGTGCTGCGGCATCGGTAATATCAGAAGTGCCCCAGTTGGCTATGCGGATGATTTAGCCACCGCGACAACTTCAAAGCATAAAACAGACAAAGTAAATAGCTTGGTATTTAAATTTAGTAGGAAGTGGCGTTTCACTTTTAACGCTAAGAAATCGGCAGTTTTAACTTTTGGCGAATCACACACTGAAAATGAAAAGAACTCTAAATATAGAGTTTTTCGACTTGGAAGTGAAAAGATTCCTGAGAGACAAGAATATGATCATGTCGGCATAAAAGCTACGATCATACCTGACAATGAAATTAGAGTGAGTGAAAAAATTGCGAAAGGTAGGAGGGCTCTGAACGCGTCTTCTGGCCTAGGCATCAGAAAAAACGGCCTAAATATGATGTCATGTAATTTGATCTTCTGGTCCGTGGTGATACCCATCCTCACATTTGGCAGTGAAATTTGGGTCCTGAGTGACAAAGACCACGAAAATATACAAAATTTTCAAAGATATGCTGGAAGACGTGTTCAGAGATTTCCTCAGAGATCCCCAAATATGACAAGTTTTTTCGGCCTTGGATGGATTAAGATAAACACCTTTATTATGATAAAAAAGGCCCTCTTCATAATGACTATATTGCGACTAGAAGCACCCAATGTCATAAAGGATGTGTTTCTCTTACGACTAGACAATTATTTTAAAGACCAACACAAAAGTATGAGGAATATGTTTAATAGCCCTCTTTTTGACATTTTCAACTCATGCCTGCGCCTAGGGATACTTGAACAGGTTGTAAAGATGGCTAAAGGCATGATACCCATAATGAGCAAGACACGCTGGTCTAAGCTAGTATGGGAAAAGGCTTAGACCCTGGATGATGCATATTGGAAGTCTCTACTTGCAACCACTGATGACAGTAACATCTTGTATAAGACTATTGGAGTACCACGCTACCTCAGCTGGTGGCAAATATCTGATAACTACCCTAGACACACTAAAATGTGTGAAAGTCTTGCGCGGTTGGTATGTAAAACTAGCCTGCTTAAAAGTGATGACTATAGACTTAAAGGTCTAACCCACAGTAATCGTGTTTGCAACAATTGCGACCATTATGCAACAGAAAATGTCCAACACCTTCTCATGCAATGCCTGGCTAGGGAAGATGACAGGCTAAAATTGTATCATAGCCTATACCAGATAGACCCATCTATAGAGGAATGTATGAAAAATGAACCCCAGAATGTCCTTATATGGATGCTCGGAGGAAATATAGAAGGCATGGAAATTGACCTTATAACCAAATTTTGGATAACATCCGGTTATGCTGTACACAAAATGTACAGAAGAGTAACAAGAGGTAGAGACGGAATAGGATAATAACTATACTGCCAGAATGTATTGGGATACATTGCGCAGAAGAGAACAAATATAAAACTCGCAAACAAACCCCTAGTCCAATATGTTTGGTTTCCCCCTTGTAGTTGCTAGGCATCACCAAGGAAAATGTATGTTTTGTTTGTATGGCGGGAACCCAATCGGTCCATAATCTATGCTGTTTATCTCGTACTATGGTTGTGTCTACCCAGTCATTTAGATACAATGTATTTGCTCGCTTTATAGTAAACTCAGTAAAGTATCCTCATGGTAAAACCTATGAGTTTTTTCTGTCACCTGTTCTGTAGACAAATTCATGTACACCCTTTAAAATAAGGTGTTTGTTTTTTCTTTGTGCAAGTTTTCGTTCATGCGTTCTGTTGGATGAGATCTCTGAGCCTGTAGTTTATTTTTGCTCTGTAGATAAATCCTTTTTGGGTTTTGTTTATAAAGGTTTTCTCTGGTGCCTATTTGAGTGTTTAATTCTCAAACCCATAATCTTCTGCCTTACAGCAGGCAGCCGCACCAGTTGTGTTTATCTAGGGTCTTCCCAAACTATAAAATTTAAGTTCGCCCCTGCTAATTTTTAGTCATACGAGCACTTTAAGAATACGTGCTCAGAGCAGGTATAACAGGCCCAGTTTGCCATCTTCTTAATAGGTAGTTTACGGTATTAATATGGGCCTGGCAGTTTTGATTTTCTGTTTGGTTCTCCATTCTCCCAGCCAGTTAGCCTCCTATTACCCCTCCAGGGTAGTATAGATGGCTGTTTACTACTTGCAGTTTTCTGTTGGTAGTATATGGTTTCGCTTTGAATGGATAGCTACTCAGTAGGATGACAGACCTTTCTTTAAGTCGCTACTAAACTGAGGTTTAGCAGACCAGGTTATCAAGTGTGTGGCTCCCCCTGCGTGGGTATAACGTCACTGCTACAACCTGCAACGTCCCAGGGTAAAGTAGCGTTTAGACAATAGAATGGGTGGCTCCCCCTGCGTGGGTACAACGTCATTATTCTATTTCTGCAAAACCTTGAGTAGTTCTACAGATTTATACCAAGGTAGTCTAGTATCCAAAGTATTGTTATGAGTGGCTCCCCCAGTGTGGGTATAACGTCACTAATATACTACGCAACAACGCGAATTTATCTTTAAGTCTATCTTAAACCCCTTACAGGGTAATTTAGCAAGGAAAGCTAGTAGAATGAGTGGCTCCCCTCCTTGGGCACAACGTCACTATTCAAATTTTTTTTTCACAGTTCTCTGTTCTCGACAAGTTCCATCTAGTATGGTGGCTCCCCCTTTAGGGGCTAGCGCCGGCACTATCTATGTTATGTTATATTACAGCACGCTGTTTGTGCAAGTTTAATTGATAAAATATGATTATTTGTACTGTACTTTCATAAATTTATTTTATGGCAAATAAATATACAATACAATTTATTTATTGATACTACCGTCCACCTAAAGATACCGATCATGCTTGTCAAAGGTCTATCCTCATATTAACAGTATACCCATTCTGTATTATGCTAGGGTATACGCTGTATAATTGTATAATTTTGTTCTCCTATAAGTTCACCTATCTAAGTATTTAAGTTTGTGGTATATAATCTCGTGTGTGAGAAAAATACCTTTTCGCTCTCTTTTTCCTGTGTTAGTTTGTATTCTGTGTAATCATATAATTTGTGTTCTCTCTATAATTTCATTTGTTTAAGTTTTCAATTTCGTGGTATTTAATCTCGTGTGTGAGGAAAAAATGTATAAGCTATAATATTTTTTGTATTCGTACTTTCATATTTATATGATATGGCCAATAAACAATACAATAAAATACAATGTAGAATATAGCATGAAGAACGGTCTTAATGAACAAAGCAAATGGTATTTCAAAAGGATATTGATTTACATCAACAAATGAACAAATGAAAAAAGTATTTGAAGATATTTATTGATTATCGTTCAAAAATTCATCATCTTTGGAATACGCCATTATAGTAGATAGCTATATACAATCTAAGTCCTTGGCAATAGTCATATGTCTGTAATTCAGAGGTCGCCACTGTAGTCCCAATTAAACACGGTTGACGTCTTATGCAGCCTTGTCACATTTCCTGCTTTATAACCGGGTAAACTCCTAACCCTAAATCCAACCCCAACCCTAGGTAGGGGATACCAAGATCACAAGCTTCGATGACGTCATGCATAAAGTTCGCCAGGATTTAGAGTATACCTTATAACCGGCCAAATGTCATACTAATAAAGCAAGACACCGATTATTTCACACTTATGGGCAATTCCAAACTTACATAATCTCAACAATACAGCTATTCTTAGTGAGGTACGCCATTGGTTTACAGGTCTAAAATGTTAAGGCATCGCGTGTGGTTAATATCGGTTTTCACTACCATACTTTTATTTGACAATACCAGTCTATCCAAAGTATATATTGCCTGAAAGAATTTTTTATGAGAATCATAATTGAGCATCACACAAGTACCCTCCAAGCAGGGTATAACATTTTAGGGGTAGAACCTGACAAAAAATGCAGTTTTAAAACGGCGCTTTTTTCACATAAGTATGGCCTAGGGAGCATCAAATTTCATGAATGTGAAGAAAAAATCTGTAAGGAGGAATGGTTATAAAAAAAAATTCAATGTTTTACTCGGTCCAAATTGTATAACCATTTCCTTCAGAATTTTGTCGAAAATGGGAATGTACTTTTCAAATTCTAGATTGCATAACTTTGGAACAAAATTGAAATTGAAACGGCTGTGGTACGGATCTTCCCAATCTCGTATTCTTAGTTATTCATATACCAAATTCCAAATAAATCCATTCATATTCGACATTCTAAATGAATGTTTGAAGCTACCATATTTTGGTGAAATTCAACATAGAGAAAGGGACCAAAAATGTTTCCTGTCCGTATGCAAGGCTATAGGAGTCTCGGTGATATGTGGGACCTTAGTACTCAGCTCAGCAATGACCTAGACAATGTCCTAGTTGGTCTGACTATGAGAATTAAAGGTTGTAGTCTTTAAGGTAGCTTGTGGGGTTAATTTCCTATAATCAGTTCTTCCTCTACCTTGCTTTCATATGACATTTAGCCTATACAAAGCATATGTTGTCTGATGAGGAATACATTAAACTTCACAGAAGTCTCCTGCCAGCAGGGTTTAATATTTCGGGGTAAAAAACTGAAAATATCTGCATAATGTTTTCAAATAAAGACATATTTAGAAGAAAATGATACCCTTCCGCTCGAATTGATTTGTGAATTTTAAAGGTCGCCCAGTCTAAGAAATTAACCCAATAAACTACCTTAAAATAGGTAAGAATCTAAAAATGACCCTATATTCACAAATTAAACCCATACGCCACCTTAAGACAGGAGTATTAAAAACAGGTGCTTATTGCAATTCAAAAGGCTGGCCTACACGCACGTTATTTTACAATTAAATTTGAATCAGATGCGAGCGGAGCATCATTCTATACTATAACTATACTTTGGTACACTTCACAGACTCATTGCATCTTGAAATTATATTAACATACATGTCCTATCCTATCCGCTAAAGTCTCTGTTAACAGTTTGAGTAGTAATGCACATATTATAGATATTCTATTGACTTGTATGCTATTATTGTTTTGGTTTCTATCATTAACCCCTTGGCCATACTAAATAATCACGTATAAAAAATAACATTTTCTGCTACTTAAAACTGTCCTTGGCAATAAAACGTCCCACCATATAATATATATATATATATATATATATATATAATATATATATATATATATATATATATATATATATATATATATATATATATATATATATATATATATATATATATATATGTATATATATATATATATATATATATTTATATATATTTATATATATATATATATATATATATATATATATATATATATATATATATATATATATATATATATATATATATATATATATATATATACATATATATATATATATATATATATATATATATATATATATATATACATGGTACTGTCCTTTCTGATTGTCAACACACACTCACATACATACATACATACACACATACATACATACACATATACATACATACATACACACATACATACATACATGTATGCATGTATGTATGTAC
>OZ012687.1:49086106-49120023 GCA_963942565.1 Maea johnstoni
GATAGAAACAACACAATAGTGCAAGATATGTTATACTCCGTAAAGTATGAGTACTTTATTAGCAGAAATGGCACAAACAAAGTTGCTACAAGAAAGCCAATTATCACTGTATTGAAGCGTGCATTGTTAATGATGAAGAATTCTTTAAAGATAGAAAACACAATAGCGCAAGGTTTGCCGTACTGCATGAACCCTCTGAGTACTTTGTCAGCAGAAATGACATAAACATATTGTTAAAGTTAAAACGAAAAGCGAAAGGTATGATGACTAAAATGGTAACTGGTAAAAGTTGGACTTTATCAGCAGTGAAATGCAATTAAAACTTCCTATGAGGAACATTGTACAGTTATTTGGACAGATATTATATAATGGATCCCATCACGAAATATAACAAAATAATTTTGTTATATTTCATGATGTGATCCAGCGAAGGAAAGGCCTGCCCTGATGGGCGAGTGGTCTAAAGCATTCTCACTGACTTCTCGCTGTCTCTCACCGCTGTCCTGGTTCAAATACCAACCAGGGCATGTGAGAAAACTGCCACTGACTTGGGGTTAGGAGGTGGTTTCCACCAGGTATTCTGGTTTCCTTCGTCACTTACAACCGGGTTTTCATGAGTTAGTCGTTACCATGACAGAAGACGTGACGATTATCGGAATCCCCACGATGAAGCAATGACACGAGTTGGGGGGCTAACTTTCCACCATGAATCATGAATTATTTGCAATCCACATGATTTTTTCATTACTTTTTCTGACGTAAGTCGTGACTAGTTAGGTGTAAATGGTGGAGGAAACCTGTGTACCTGGCGAAAACCACCGTCTAACCCCAAGTCACTGGTAACTTTATCACCTGCCCCTACCGGAATTCGAACCCAGACAGTGGTGAGAGACAGCTGGCAGCCAGTGGCAACGCCTTAGAACACCCGGCCATCAGGGCAGACCCAAAAAGAATCAACGACGCTCTAAGTGATAATAGAAGAACCATTCACACTAAATACATGATAAAATTATCAAAATAAGCATAACTTCTGTTCGTTGATTTCAGATTTTGAAAGGCTTTTGTACTGCCTGTGTAAGCTGCGTTATTCAACTTGTTAGCGTCTTGCGCTAGGTAATTAATATAGTACGTCAACCAAAACAATTATGGTCACTTTGGGCCACTCAGCAATAGTCTAAAATCTACATTAGATTGGGATTTAATTCGCTGTACATACCATTTTACTATAGTCGATATCTTCATAAACAGCCTCGCCGTAGGGGGTGGCGTCGGTATCACGTGACTTGGTAGAGTTGTACCCAGGGTTGTCAATGGCCCCTTGGCTCAGAGATGATGAGGGTGCTTTGGAAACACGTACCCTCTCTGGTTGCTCGGGTGTCTGGGTATTACTGAAAGAAAACAAGACAGAATTTATCAAAGCAGTAACAATTGTATTGTATTGTATTCTTATTGACCACATCACATGGGATATGAAATTACAAATACAGTAGTATAATAAACAAAGGAGAACACAAAGGAACAAAAAATAGAGAACAAAAAAGTGTACACAGCACAAAATGAGAACATTGAAAAAAAATTCTAAATGTGAACATAACAAGATGTATAAAAGCAAACCATATATATAATGGAACACACAATCAAACCCACAATAAAATAATTGCCATTAACTGAAAGCCATTATAATTACAAAATCCAAGATGTCAGCCCCCAGGTGTCAACATGAACATATCATAACATCGAAGAGGTCTCATGGTACTTGAGTCCTCTCCAATAAAAAATAAAGACAATTAAACACGCAAGAAATGGGTTATCTACACATCTAGATGCGGACCAACAAGGGTCTGCAACTAAGAGACACTGCCTTTCTGCAATAGAGCCCTGTGCATTTCGTATCATATATGGCAAGTCATATGACTCAAAACTGGTATGGCCAGCCCTACTCCATACTTTTCTGCGAAAAAACGAATAAATACTATTCAACGGCGGATGTGGCAAGCCATACGATACATCTCTTAGAATGGCAAGCACTATCCTACACCGGTCCTCCCTGTTAAAACCGTTCTGTACATGTCACACTAAGTGGAGAAATATACTTCTTCCCTACTTAAAAATACATCTCACTCTTTCTGCGTAGTGCTAAATATTTAAAAGATCCAAATCGAGATCCACCTTCTGAATGATTTGGGTCCAAATTGAGCTTATGCATGTCATCTTCTAAATAAGACCTCCCCCAAACCTATCCTCTTCAGCACTCCTCAGTGATGGCTTACACAGGTCGAGGTCTAGTTATTATTTAGTCAAAAAGTTGAGCTACTATACAGTTAGTTGTAATGGACACTTAGAAACAACGATCTACCCTGATCTCATTTTCAATACATTAAACTAACATTCTTTACTTTTAAGAAATACATGTATCATACTTACCGTTGCTCTGTACAATCTCAGTTTTCAAATATTTTGATATAAATTACTTTATTTTTCGATTGTGTTCCAAGTCCGCTGGCCATGAGTGTACTAAACATGCTAATCGATTATTAAGAAACACTCTGTTGAGGAAGACCTCCTGTCTAATAAAGCGGTGTCACCATTAACCCCAATCTTAGATGAATAAAAGAGTGGATATGTAGCGAGAGATCAATTACGATATGTGCTACGCCAGGGGTTTCGAATCTGGCCTAAGTGTGACGTCACTAGGAGATAAAGACCAATGAGGGCTCTCGTATCTTTAATATTACAGAGAAATGTGCACACCACTATGCGCAGTACATGACTTTTGGGCTATTCGTCGCAGCCATCTGGTTCAGTTTGACCTGCTGGTGTCATACCCACTTGTTTTATTCATCTAAGCCCGAATGCAAAATGTAGTAAAATCATTGGTTTACGAGACTATCTGACCGTTTTCTATCTAGGCATGTTTGACTTTGCCTGGTTCTCAGTATGAGTTAGGTATAACGCCCCCACCACTAGATATACTGATGTCTCTCTCAAACTATAGATGGCAGCACAATTTCCATGCGATGCAGTTGGAAACTCATGTGTCACCAGGGATAGCTCAAGTGTGTCCCCCTTGAGGATTAATTCAGAACTAAACCTGTAGTGAAATCAACACAGGTTAGATCAGTGAAAGGTCCAGTTAACACAGACTTGCAGCAAGCCCAGTTTGGCTATGTCGGAATTTTGTGAAAGGTCATTTTTTGCCATAGTGTAATTGTAAATACTTAAGGGCGTGATATGTTCTCTTATATGGTGTTTATATGTAATTTCTGTTCAAAGTTGTCTATAATCTTCCTTAAACTTGTGTTCTTATGTGCTTTATTATTTTCATCTTGTAATTGTTCTTTTTTAGAAATATTTGCACCATGTATGATTTTGTTAACTTAATGTCAGTCAATAAACCTACAATACAATACAATGAGTCTAAATGGTGACGAGGTAGTTGTTACCGGTGACGGAAAGCGGAAAACCCAGGGTTAACCGCCATTAAACCCAAGTCATGAGTAGCATTTTCACATGCCTTGGGTCAGAGGACTGTGTTTCGTTTAACTTTTCCGATGCTGAGGCTACTTTCGTCCAAAATGCAAGGACGCAACGGTTTTTGAAAATCATATAAACCCAGTTGTGTTGGTATTTATTGGATAACTCTCGCTGAGTACTCTCATATGAGTACCCATGTGCTAGGGTTCGGTCATTGTTCATGTTTTTCCATCATTTTGTATTGGCTAAATTAGCCACCAGCGACATAACGCTTCACCCTTCCATTGCTAAGACTACCTTCGTACCATTTGCAG
Source organism: Maea johnstoni (assembly GCA_963942565.1). NCBI lineage: Eukaryota > Metazoa > Annelida > Polychaeta > Spionida > Magelonidae > Maea > Maea johnstoni. The sequence goes on from OZ012687.1 coordinate 49,089,895, forward strand.
GGGTACAGAGATTATCTAGATCTTAAAACCATCTAAACCAACGCAACGGTTTTTGAAAATCATCTAAACCCTGCCGTGTTGGTATCCATTGGATACCTCTCGCTGAGTACCCTCAGATCAGTACCCATGTGCCAGGGTTCTGGTCATTTTCAGTTTCTTCCATAATTTTCATATTAGCCACCAGCAGCATAAGGGTTAAAACGAGATAGATACTTACCGTCCTGTGCTGTTTCTTCTCCTCCTATAGATATAGTACCCAGTACACACAGTAGGACGATGACTAATATCGCCCTCGCCACAGCGCCACCTACGATAGCTGTGTTTCTGTTAGAGGGTGTGTTCCCAAATTATTATTGGCCAAATTAGCCACCAGCAGCATAAGGGTTAACCTTTCCAATGCTAAGGCTACTTAAGTCCAATGTACAAGGGTGCAGAGATTATCGAAAACCATCTAAACCCAATCATGTTGGGATTCATTGGATAGCTCTCACTGAGTACCCTTAGATGAGAGTACCCATGCGTCAGGATTTCAGTCATTTTTCATGTGTTTGCATAATTTTGTATTTGCCAAATTAGCCACAAGCAGCATCCGGGTTAATATGAAAGAAATACTTACCGTCCTGTGTTGTTTCTTCTCCTCCTATAGATATAGTACCCCAGGACGCATAGTAGCATGATGACTAGTATCGCCCCTGCCAGAGCGCCACCTAGGATGGCTGCGTTACCGTTTGAGGGTGTATTCCCACCCCGACTGCCGGGACCACTTCCACCATTCCCGTTATCTCCACCCCCTAGAATAAAAACAACACGTTTAAAGGGTGTTTTCTACGATGGTGCAGTTGTGAACGCCAGAAAAAAAATTTCCACTATTTTTCTGGAAAACGACAGAAAAAAAATTTCGACTGTTTTTCAAAAAACAGCAGAAAACTTTTTTCTGCCGTTCACATCTGCACCATCGTAGTTTTCTTTGTTTCGTTTATCAATCCATTGTGATGACAATGTGATGTTTAGCGTTAACTCATTTGCATATGGAGTGCAAAAACGTTATGTTAATTTCAATTTAAGGTATTTAGCATTGGCCAAATTAGCCCCCCAGGAGCATGAGGGTTAAGGACTACTATGTTGCCTCGAATAATGCCCCTACTTCATGTTTCGCCTTTTTACAGAAATGTTATTGAAATAGGAAAAAATAAAATAAAGAAGACCCTCAACACTTACATTTAAACTGCACCAAAGTGAATGTGAGGACTAGCAATATGTTTAGTTGTATACGAAGTATGTTATTTATGGCCAATTTTACTTTTTTGGTTAAACATGTTGGTTCAAGGTTTGACACTTTTGTTTTAAATCAACTCCTGCGCGAAAATCGAGCACAGGCACCCCCCCCCCCCCCCCCCCCCCCCCCCACCGTGTGTTATCTTACTGTTAGCAAAACCTAAGGACTAGTTCGAGTCAAATTGAGAAATCCGGTAAGTTAGGATTGTTGTAACACTTTTATTGACCAACAATGAAAAACTATTGTTTAGACACCCACACAATGATTCTTTTTAATTAGCCACAACAATTTCTTTTCTCAAGAAGACCAATGATTTTTAATTTTTTGTTTTTACACCCCTCTATGATTTTAAAATTTAATTGACCCCCCGTGATTTTAAGATTTTTCAATTGACCACCTTTTCAATGATTTTGAGTAACTAACTTTTAGACCCCCATCCCCAATTTATCTATGCATAAATGCTTCAGACCTTTGGCGATATATTCCAAAACTCCTGGAACATATTGAGTACTGCTGCTACCCTGGGTTTCTCCAACGTGGTATAAAGGTGGGCCAGAAGGGTTTCTCTTTTTCGAATTAGTACATTTCCGGTGCATTTTGGAAAAATAGTGTCTCATGGTATCTATTTCGTAGATAAATTTCCCGAGAAAGTATATTTGAAGAACATATTTGAAGTAGGAGTGTTATTCAGAATTCATGCGACATATCTCCTTCAAATAATTACATAAACATTTTTTTTTTACATTTATGATATGTCACAGTTACATTTTCCACTCCAGATTCTACCCTCCAAAAATGTATATGATATGCCTGAACCAGCAGGGTGGCTGGGTTTCATTTGGACACCAAAAACGTAATTAGATACATACCAGGACACCCAATAATTATTTCCATGAAGAATGTTCAAGGAATGTCATTTTCAAGCACATAATTGGAAGCATGATATTGCAAAAGGGTATTTTGGCATTTTTAAAAAATAACTACAGTACAGTCATGTCGATGGTTGTAATCTGAATCGACCTAGCAAAATAGGACGCCCATGAATCTGATTTTGGCACCAAGCCTCTAAATCCTTGCCATTGACACGGATTAGCCCTGAACATTCTTTGTTTCATACCTATTAGACTAGGCTACTAGTCCTTGAAATTTACCATTCCCTTCTGAGTTGACTAACGTGAGTGTGGTGTAGTACCAGATATGACAGATAGATGGCACCATATGGTTCTCCTACCTCTGGCCATACTCATAGAGCTGTATGACGTCGCCCCCTTAGCACGTTCTATTTATATCCATGGCCATACTCATAATGAGTCCTTTATTCACCTGGTGAGATAAATTTGAACTAATCTAGCCACTGTGGTCAACTTCACCAGATAAACAATTTTTGGAAGTTTTATATTTCCTGCATGTCAGCTTTGACTATGGTAACAGATAAATTTGACAGCAAAAAATATATTTGATAGCCTAGAAATCTATGCTATATACCTACCCGTTTCATTGCACCAGCGCCTAGCAGGGTCAGTACAGTCAACGTCTCTGGATGGTTGGCAGTCCTTGTCGCCCTCGTGATATTTCCCTCCTGGAGCACACACTCTTCGTGACAGTCGAGTTCCAAGATTGCTGTCATCAGGTGCACGATACACACACTGGTAATACACGCTGCAGTCTCGGGGGTCAGTATACCTCTCACCAAGAGGACATGGTAGCCGGATATCTTCACAATCTACAGTGGAGAATGACAAGCATAAACGAAAAACTCTTTTTAGCTCATGCCTTTCTCTGTAGTAGTAGTAGTAGTAGTAGTAGTAGTAGTAGTAGTAGTAGTAGTAGTAGTAGTAGTAGTAGTAGTAGTAGTAGTAGTAGTAGTAGCAGCAGCAGCAGTAGTAATTGAAATGAGCAAAAGTTTTAATCTTTTCTTTATAGTAGGGAAATTTGAAGGTCCATGGTCGATAATTGTGGATAGTGTTTCCGTTTGAAAACACTATGCACGGTTTTTTTCAGTTTTAACCCCAAAAAATGTTACACCCTGCTGGGGGGGGGGGGGGGGTTCTTTTGTGATGCTTAATGAGCTCCTCACCCAAACATCTTTCAGGCAACATATACGTTGTATGGGCTTAACAGCCCAATAAAGGCAAGGGCAGGGAATAACCGAGCCAAGCAAATTAACCCTCTATACAACCTTAATAAGCGACAACACTATTAGCAAAGAAATGAACATTTTAAATTATATAGGGGTTTGTCTTCATCCCTTCTGTCTCCACAAACAGTCTTTGCTATTGTTGTTGCTGAAGAAGAAGTATTATTATTATTATTAGTAGTAGTAGTAGTAGTAGTAGTAGTAGTAGTAGTAGTAGTAGTAGTAGTAGTAGTAGTAGTAGTAGTAGTAGTAGTAATAATAATTAATAATAATAATAATTGATATTTGATATAGCGCCCTTTCCACCTATAATGTTCAAAGGCGCTTTAGAGTCATTGGACAGTTGTCATGGTCCATATAGTCAATTAAACTCCTTTCGAAATAGCAATGTTTTCAGCTGTTTCTTGAAGTTTTGTACACTATCAGCAGCCTTGATGTTGTCAGGGAGCTCATTCCAAAGGCGTGGTGCATAGGCACAGAATGCTCTGTCACCGAACCTTTTCAGATTAGTGAGTGGTATCTGTAATAAGTTCTTAGTGTTTGATCTTAGAGTCCTTGTATTAGCTTGTTTGACTAACAGTGCCCTCAAGTATAGAGGGGCACATCCTTGCATGCATTTGAAAGTCAAAAGCAGAATCTTGAAGTCAATCCTTTTCCTGATGGGCAGCCAGTGAAGATCTTTTAGAACTGGTGTAATGTGATCATACTTTTTGGAGCCACTAACCACTCTAGCAGCATTGTTTTGGACTTTCTGGAGCCTGCATAGCAGCTCATCAGTAATTCCACAGAGAAGTCCATTACAATAGTCAAAGCGTGATGTCACCAGTGAGACGATGGCACTCTTGGTTGTATCAGTATTGAGAAATTTCCTTATTTTCCCAATGTTTAGTAGTAGTAGTAGTAGTAGTAGTAATAGTAGTAGTAGTAGTAGTAGTAGTAGTAGTAGTAGTAGTAGTAGTAGTAGTAGAAGTTGTAGTAGTAGTAGTAGTAGTAGTAGTAGTAGTAGTAGTAGTAGTAGTAGTAGTAGTGGTGGTGGTGGTGGTGGTGGTGGTGGTGGTGGTGGTAGTAGTAGTAGTAGTAGTAGTAGTAGTAGTAGTAATAATAGTAGTAGTAATAGTAGTAGTAGAAGTAGAAGAAGTAGTAGTACTTAGCAATAGTAGTAGAAGTAGTAGTAGTAGTAGTAGTAGTAGTAGTAGTAGTAGTAGTAGTAGTAGTAGTAGTAATACCTTGTGTTTGGTCATCTAAGGTAATACTTAGCAAACATTTTTAAACTGAGAAATCATAGTATAAAATAGTTTCACTTTAATAGTTCGATGTTGAACCACAACATTACAATCCCCAAAATAGTATAAGAGTATAATTGTAATGTTTATTGGTCATACATTAAATATGAAATTACAAATACGTCATAAATAAGGGTACAAATAAACGACATATAAACACACACAAATTAACAAACAGAAAAAGAATTGAACATATTTTACTTAAGAGTATTACGTACAGGTAATGTATCAATTCAAATAGTATTTACAGAAAAGACGTTGTTCTCTGCAGTTGAACCCTGGTGGTGTGTTCAGAAATCATTACTAGTGGCGCCACCAGTATCACTTCTCAGTACTACATTGAACCCCTCCTCCCCCCTTCTCAAATCCTGAAAGTCTATGTAAATAAAGATAGAATCACGTATACGATTCGATAAACCGGCAAGCCTCCAACGTTTAAAAAGTGAATTTTAAAAGAGTACTAGTAAGACAAAAACTCACCATCGGACTCGGCACCTATCATCGCAGCCATCAAGATGACCAGCACACAGTTATAACGTCCCCTGTCCATCTTGACCAGGTTATCAGGGTAATATATAGTGTACCTTCAAGTCTATTTTATCGTTGTTATACGTATGATCTATCCCCTAAGATCTTCGTCATTGCTATTATCAATACACATACAATGTGATCGTGATTGCGTGAAATAGAATACAATATACAAGCGGTATTCCCAAAATAGACCCAAGTACCCTGCCTAGTGTGCAAATAATTGCGGAGATGTTTGCACGACAATCGGGATGATGGCCAATCACTTCCTGCCTCCCCGTTGAAAGTGATGTAAGAATTAGTTCTAGGGATAGCATCCACTGCATCAATCTTTCTCGGACATTGACGCCAAGGTTGTTCTATCAAATATTCTATCAATGATTCATATAGGTTCTGGATAATTGGTTTTGCTTTGGGCTCCCTTGAGTATTATGTGGGCATGTAGTGGTTAATATGTACGCTTACCTGCATTTTGATTACCTGCTCCCATGGTTGTGTACCCGCGTACGTACAGGTGAGGGTATTTGGGTCAGCTACAGGGTAAGAGCTATTTATAGACGCAGCCTGGTCAGCTTTAACCCTTTCATTCTGAGCGGGCAACCCTTTCCAAGGCACAAAACTGCCGAAATGTTGGAAAACAGGTTAAACCCTGTCGTGTTGGTATTCATCACATAGCTCTTGATGAGTACTACCATGCGAGTGCCAGTATGACTGCAGTTCTGTCATATTTCAGCGTTTTTTACGCACCGTGATTTTGTTTTGGTCAAATTCAGTAGCCACCAGCATTAAAAGGGTTAACCCGAGACATGTTTACCTGAGTCTTAAAGCTCCCTGCTTTAACTCATTCACTAGCCTAGAATTTAGGCTGTCGCCAAAAGGGTTTCCAGATTCCTCGTTGTTACTACATGTATATACCGTTGCTATCACTACCAGGCAGAAAAAACATTGAACTACAACTGCTTTAAAAGGGAGTTCTGAATGATATTTGATCCGGTTATAACATTTGAAGGGAGTAAAAGTTGGAAAAAGAGTGAGGCCCTTCCTTAGATGGATGGAACATGGATTGGTAGCCACAGCCACATTACCATACGGCCTCTCGTAAAGCCCTGGACACGCACGGGCGTATTCGATGCGGGCGTTTTCGCATATCGGGCGTTATCGCCTGAACACCTTAATCTCACCTCAGTGTGACGTCACAAGGAGACAGATGAATGAGGGCTCTCGTATGTGTTTGCAAAATAAAAGTTGCTCATGCCTATGGGCTAGAAGTCGTGCCGAGGCTATTGAGCGATATCTGCTGGTTGCGCATGCAGTGATCGACATTCGTTTGCCCTTTCCTCCGTATTCGTCGATCTTTCCTCCCCATTTTTGAAATATGAAGGCCCCGAATCCATTCCATTCCTTCATTGAGGGTAAAAGCTCCGTTTGAAAACATTATTAACCCCATAAACTACCTCAAATAACCATATTTGGACCGCTCAAAAATTACGTTATAGAACACGATGATGGTAGGCACGCACCATTGTTGTTGTTGCTGTTGCCTTGGTAACAGCGGTGTGGAGGACCAGGTGCTCGGCATTTTCTTTTTCTATTTTATTTCTATTCAAATTGGCCGAAATACGTTCCCTAATTCAATCGCGAGATATGGGAAGGAAAATTTGAATTTCAGTGAACCATTGTCGGCCTTGAGAACCCACGGAGGCTTCAAGTTGTTCCACGGCTCACCTCATGGTAGAATTTTCGTTCCTATAGTTCACTCGTCAATATCTGTATCACTGTTTTATTCTGATCAAGAAGCAATTAACTCGGATTCGTTTAATTCTCGCTTGGTGGCGCCAGCGTTGCATTTTAGAGCATATCCCCGGGGGGGGGGGGGGGGGGGGCACTTGGGTATTTAGGGGGGTGCATACGTTCGTTATCAAATTTTAAAAATACCCTTAAAGCACTGATTTCTGGCCAAAAAAGCCCCCTTATTTTAATAAAATGCTGATTTTTTCCACTAAATAAACACCCCTTCTTTTATCAAAACACTGACATTGGATGAACGGGAACACATATTTTAACTTAAGATTTTATAATTCTCTGCGTGTTTAGCGGCAGCAAGTGGCGGCAGCAAACTCGGAAGCCCAGTCACTTCGGGAGTCACTCGGCGTCAGAGCTGCGGATATTTTGTGGATTGTAAGGGGATTTTGACCCCCATACTTCGTACCTGGGTACAAAAAAGTACCCTTCTTTTACAAAATCGCGGACATGCAGAGGTCTTAAAAAAAGACCCCTTCTTCCGCGAAATACATAACGAAGGTGCGGCCGCCCTCTGAACCTGAGCCCCCCCCCACCCCCCCCCCCCCCCCCCCCCCCCCCACGGGAGCATATATTGAAACCTCCTTTATTTATGTGAGCACCTCTTAGATGTGAACACACAATTTTCGAGTGTCAGGTGTAATGGGTGTGCTAATCTTGAAATACTAAAGCAATAGACAGTTGGACCTTGAGCACAACAATTTTGATGGGTGCTGTGCGACAATCAGTTTGAATATTGTCAGGTGACACTACCATAGCTACGATGGTGCACTGCAGGTATGAACGGCAAAAAAAATATTTGAAAAAAAACGCTGTTTTTCTGGAAAAGGACAAAAAAAATCATTATTTTCTAAAAACCGCATTTTTTCTGCTGTTTGTCAATTAGTATGCCCTTCTCCGCTAGATGGCTCTCATTGCCAACCAACTGGTTATCTGTCCCCCTTTACCATTTCTAAGGGAGCACTCATTATTTGAATTTAATGGTCTATGGCGACCAATATAGCAAGTAAAATTAGACAAAAAAGAGTAATGCTGAATATGCCTGAATGAATAACGAATATTCAAATATGCATGTACACACGAACATACATATATACATACAAACATACATACAGAGAGAGGTCTTCCTCCTTAAAAACCATTAAGAGGGACGGCTGAATTATATATAAAATATATATATATATATATATATATATATATATATATATATATATATATATATATATATATATATATATATATATATATATATATATATATATATATATATATTAATTTCCAAAGGAGGCTACACACATGATCTTTTGCCACTTAGTCTTTGATTTGACTACTAGTGTATTGTTATGTGGCAAATGTGTACTTTTTAGGTTGACAAGTAACAGGAAGGGTGCGTGCTGTAAATAGAAATGGAATGAATAATGAAAATCGCAATCATTTTATTTCATCAGCAGCATATGTTAACATGGTAAAGCCTCAAACCGTCATTACATGCAGATAATGCCCATAATATCTGATGAAATTAAAATAAAACAAGTTCATATGATCAATGAAGTTCTGTCAATAAAAATAGACATAAGCATATGCCTAAGCCTTAAGAGACATAATCACACAGGCAATGTAAAACACAAAATTACAATACAAACATATGAACTCAGGGGTGTCCATTTATGTCAGTGCTGTGGTACTACTGATCATTAGTCCTGAGGGACAGCAATTTCTGGTGGCTGGTTGGAGGATACATGTCTTTCCTGCCGATTCTTAGAAATATAACAAAATATACTGAGAGTCTCAAAGGGAAGCGGCCTCTTAAAAGGAAAAAGCCTTTGAATCAAAGAAAAACACATCATATGATATCAGTCATATTCTTCAGATTATACATTGCACAATTTGAATCCTCTGTCACAAGCTGTTGAGACATGGCAACATTAAAACACACCTCTAGAAACAGGCAGCAATGTCATTAATGATTGTTTCTAATACCTTTGTTTATCACCTAAGATAAGCAGAAAAGATACTCTCATACCCATATATAAAATACCTCAAAATCTCATAACAATGTAATCATAAAGATGTAATAGAATATTGAATACCCCAATTATTTCATTTAAGCTAATAGAATATCATGTCTTTTGAAGCTCATTTCTTACCAACTTTAATAGTTAAAATTCATAAGATTAAACAGTACATGTATTATCTCATTAAAGCTAAAGAGTTACTCAAGACATTGCCATCTGGTTTTTTGATATTGACAATAATTTAGGAACTTAAAATAACTTTACAAATACATTGGTGTAGAATAGTTGATTATGTTCTGACTACCATTTCTCCTCCTATGAATACTTTTTAAAATATGCTTTTGCAAGGATATTATTTCGTAATGACTATCAGGCTGCTTTTGGCTTACCTGAGCATTGATGGGTTAAGGAGTTCCCATAAGTAAGGTTGATCAGATTCAGAACCTTGCATGAACTTAATCATTTGCTCAGAGATCACACACGATTTTTCAAATAATGAATCAGAAAAAAATTGTCCAAGCAGCAAGCTGGTTCTCTGCTAGCAATCAATTAACATACAAAGGCATGGCTGTATACTGTAAATTCTTAATAAATTGGGATATTCTTTAACAATGGCAATTTTAAAAGGTTGACGATGGCCCATGTTTTCTGAAAATACAGACAAAGAAGAGTAATAGGGGCAGAAATTTTCCTTAATGACGACCAGCGATAGATCAAGGATGGCCCAGATTATCCTTATATCATTTTGCAAAATAATTATAGTGGACCAAATTCTTAGGGGGGGTCTAAATTTCTGAGAATTTATGGTTCAGATAGTTCAGCTGGTGCAAGTGGATCTGAAGTTCCAGTTGGTATAGAAGGTTCAGATAGTTCAGGTGGTGCAAGTGGATCTGAACTTTAACTTGGTGATAATAGTTCAGATAGTTCAGATGATTCCAGATATAAATGGATCCAAACGCCTAGTTGGTGGAGACGGTTCAGGTAACTAGCTCAGATAGTACACAGGAACCCAAAGTTCCAGTTGGTGTAGATGATTCAGATGATACAGATGGTTCAGATTAATCAGAATCTTAAATACACTCATCCTTTATAACAAACTGTATTCAATAGCACTACTTAAATATCACAGGCACTTATGGGTGTTTAACCCTTATGCTGGTGGTGGCTAATCTGGCCATTACAAGATAATGTAAAAATCTGAAAAATGACTGAAACCCTGGCATATTGGTACTCATCTGAGAGTACTCTTCATGAGCTATCCAATGAATACACACATGACTAGGTTTAGATAGTTTTGTAAAATCTTTGCGTCCTTGTGCTTTGGAGGAAAGTAGCCACAGCATTGAAAGGGTTAAATACACTTTTACTTGATTACTTGATAACAAACCTTATTCAATAGTACTACATATATAGCACCAGCACATGGGAGTTTAACTGCAGTTTATATCTGTTCCTGAGATGGCACAGGTGGAAAAGATCCTTCAGTTGGTGTAGATGGTTCAGATATTTCAGATGGTGCAAATGGACCAGAATCTCCATATGGTCCAGATGGTACGATGGGAGATGGGGGTTCAGATGGTACAGCATCATGCTCGCTTAAATACTTTCTGCATTCACTGAGGTACTCCTCAGCTTTCGGGAAGGAACCCAACTCCACGTATCGTATGGCACGCTCCAGGTATTTCTCCGCTTTCGTGAAATGCCCCAATAACATGGACGCATGACCCAACATCGTCAAAGCCACCATCTTCTCCATGTTCTTTTCCTCTTTGGATAGAACTCGACTAGACGTGCGGAAATAGTCACCGAAACTTCGGTACAGCTGGCGTGCCTCGGATTCTTGGCCCAGCTCCAGAAGACATCGCACGAGGGAGTAATAAACATAGCACTTGAGGGGTTCTTTATTGTAACCCTCTGGGTAGATGCTATCTAGGGTGTGGTAAGGGTAGCGGTATAGGATCTCGTGGTGTTTATTCTTCGGTAGGGTGAGGGCGATGGAAAACTCATGTGCGGCGTCCTCGAGACAGTCGATATGCCGTAGATACGTAGCGTAGTACATCCTGATGTCCAAATCCTTTGGGTTGAGGTCTATTGCCTTCTTGTAGTGCCGGTCCGCACCGGCGAGAAGGTGGTTCGGCAGGGACCCACCTGGAGTCCTGGTGCTGCCCTCTATTTCCAGCTGTCGCGCTAAACCGTAGAAGGCGTTTGCGAGATTGCAATGTACGTAATGAAGGTCGCAGTGATCTTTGCATTTGTCCAGCACGATCTTATGCATCTGGTGCACGTCCTCAATGTATTTGCTGGCACGGGTACAGATAAGCTTTGAGAGAAACATAGGGAGGGATATGTGGTCCTTAATGTGCGCCTGGGATTGAAAGTCGTATAACCTGATGAGGACATCGACCCCGACATCGGTAAAGCCGGTCTCGTGGTGGTAATATTCGCAGAGTTTGAGCGCAGAGCTTAGATACGCTTCATGTAAGGTCTCATGATCGGCAGTGACATCTATTGGGACAACGCTCAGTAATGGGTCGAACATCTCCTGTAGCATATCCTTTGTCAGAAGCTTTGGTTTGAGCGCAAGGTCAAAGTTCATGATGAAATGGATGGGTTGATGCCTCAGGTGAACAGCCTTATTCAAGATGATGTCTAAGGAATCTGTAGATACGTGATCCAGGAGATTGTTTTTTGGCACAAAGTAGTTCGGCAGGTTCCGCTTCGCGAGGCAGTAAATCAGCTCATCGAGAAGGCGGAGAATGCAACTGCCAAGGTGAGTGTTGACCCAAGTATTCGAGGGTATTTTCTCTAAGACCGTATAGAAGAGCATCTTGAAGTAAAATGAGCAGAGAACCGGAGGCACCTTTAAGTGACTGTAGAAGAACAGATACTTGAAGATGATGAAGCATTTCCGTTGCATATCCGTCAGCGACCACGCGAGTAGTTTTTCCGCCTCCGAGAAAGAAAGCCGCCACTCGATGTCATACTTTGGTGACTTCCTGTGACCGATAGGCACAAGATGGCAGCCCCCTTTAACGATGCTCGCGATAAGCTTTGCGGGTGGCCAACCACTGGGTCTACGGCGTGTCATCCACTCTTCAGCGATTTTCGGCCATGTGATACAATGTAGCGCCGGTACGATGTCTGTATTCTGAAGAAGAGGAGTCAAGGTCACCTTGCCCGTCATCAAAAAAATCGGAACTTCTTCGTCGCTGACTGTGCTCTGTACTGCAGGACCCTGATCATCCGTCAGGTCTTCTGTAGACACGCCCCCTTGGCCGGCCGCTTTGTAGGCCTGTCGGTACTTGGTTGACGATAAGTACTGTATCGGCCCGTTGGACTGAATCATGCCCCCATACGGACCCTCCATCTGATCCACTCTCAGGCGGGCGTATCCGTAATGTGTGTGCAGGGTTTCCAGGCTGACGACCGCGATGCTCCGGTCTACCGCAGTCTTGGGTGCCTTGGATTTTGGATTCCCTAGGTAAAATAAGACATATGATAAGTTGATAACCATGAGGGATAAGTACTGGTGCTTGATACAATACTAAATACTGATAGAGAATGAGAAAAATTATCGCACCAAAAAACATGAGTATCATATCCAAAAAAAATAATGAGAAAACTATTGTATCAAAAAAACATGAGTATCATATCCAAAAAAAAATGAGTATAGTATCATATCATTTAAGATTTGAAATATGCATAGAGTTGACTTAATTACTCACTAGGTGTCTCTGTAGGAAGGCAGTTCGACATCTATTAGTGAAATTTTTGAAGCTGACAGTGATTCATTTCACATAATCAGGTCCCTTCGAGGCAGTCAGTATCATTGAAAATATCATTAAGATATTGTATTGTTAAGGAAATAATAATGTATCGTGTAGCAAAAAGGTGCCAAACCTTATCCCTAAGACATATCATTTTTTTCAAATAGTCAGTCAAGCCCTAATTTCCAACAACTTGTAACATCTAATTCAAGAAGGTAATGTTTTAATCCTTCAGTTTTTGTCAGGCATATTTGATTTTATCAAATCTCCTACAGATGTTTAGTGATAACTTTTTTTCTAAACATTTCCGTCAGATGTTCACACATACTCATATCAAACAGAGAAATATATGAGGGATTATAAATATTTATAATACCTCACACTGACAGGACAACAACTTTATGTCAAATGTTCATCAGAGTATTGAGCTATTATAATTAAATTTCCAAGATATCAGATTATGTGAATTCCACAGATGTGAATGGAATAAGGGCATTTTAGTTTGACCCTTGTGAGCCAAATTCCAGTTCCAAGTTGCTTATGTTTGAGGATCCTATGAACTTTTGCTCCACAATAATCATAATACACATCGTTAAAAGAACCTCAAATCCAGCAGCACATTTTGGTAGCTAATTGCATACATTTGAAGCCTTATAGGGTAGTCTATTCGAATGGCAAGTCAGTCTGTTCGTTAAGATGTCATCTATAAATTATTGTCTTGACCTTTCCTAATTTTGACAGCAACTTAAAGGAAAGTTTTCTAAAATATGCAAAGGAGAGTTGCTGGTAGTATTCTTCTATGAAGGAGTATTGTTGGGTTTTTTCTTATTAACTCTGCTTGTTTCCAATCAGTGTACAATTCACAAACATATACCTCCATCTTGAACTTGAATATTCTTGTTGACAATCATGACATCGTAATCGCTAGGCAACTGTTTCCATGGCAGCTGTATATTTCCCACATTGAATACATCATAGAGGTGAAATCCCTCAATGAAGCTTCCTTGCAATAATATTTTGTGATCATCCTGCAGAGAGGTGAGAAAAAAGGAATTCATTTAATATCACGGCTCAAAAATAAAGCACTAATGATCAAACTAGTATTGCTCTAGGAAATATGCTGGTGAAAGTGTGAAGATGAACAACAAAATCAAAAATATTTTCATAACTAAGGAGTGAAAATAAAACTTCATTTGCGACCACAATGATGGGCAAGATTTTTTTTTAATTCCAAAGTCATAGGCGTTATACTTTTTTATAAAGTCTAGTTTCGATAATGTATGACAATCTCCTACTGAGGGGGAATTGAACAAAGAGATTGCTCAGAGGCTTATTTCTGGTGACAACCTGATTATGTTCAAAAAATGATATACATAAATGAAACAAATCGGATGACTGGATGTGCCCATATAAGTCAGTTGACTCATGTAGCTAGTAAGTATTATGTCAGTTATGTCCAGCCCTCTTCTATCATATTGTTAAGAATCCTCCTCTGTCTTAAAAAGTTGACCCCTTAATCATACCAGAAATTTGAAGTAAACCCCTGATCTACTATTTGTAGGGGGTAGATGCGTCAGGACACTGTGCTATAAAGGCTCCAGGTCAGAATGTTGAAGTGACAACAACAACAACAACATGTTTTTGCAGGATTTAAGCACCATAAATGGCTTAATAAGGAGTGAAAATGTATTTTATCAAACACCAGTCAATTTGCAATTATTTTTTCCAAAATCAATTACCCACAAAATTGTGTGAAAATGATGATTGCTTGTTTTTTATTTATTAACCCTTATGCTGCTGGTGGCTAATTTGGCCAATTGATGCAAAATGATGCAAAAACCCTTAAAAACCCTAGCACATGGATACTCACCTGCGAGTACTCAACGAGAGCTATCAAATAAATACCAACATGTCATGGTTTGGATGGTTTTCAAAAGTCTTTATTTCCTTGTGCGTTGGATGAAAGTAGCCTCAGCATTTGAATGGTTACCTGTCACAACACTAGTAAATTGTACATGTATGTGCAAGTGTTATTTAAAGTCATACAGAGAACTTGCCTGTTTCTTTCCCTTGTAGCCTTTGATTCCCATCAGGTTCATGACCTCCTGTAGCTCCTGCAGCTTGGTCCCGTCCGGCACGCGAGGCACGCTGTTGGCGAGAATGAACGAGAGCGGGCATAGGCGCGACCCGCTGACGAGGTCCACGGCGCGATCCTCATGCTCAACCTGAGCCGTCATGTCTGTCTCCTTCCTACCACCTGAAAAATACATGTCAGGAAATGATCAATGAAAGTCATTGAATACAAATTTTAAGCCACAAGAGCACAATAAAACTCCTATATGAATCTGCGAGCTGGTGTATATGTACTTCCTAAATATCACACTTTTTTGTAGTTATTTCCATTCAAACTGCTTTTCTACTCAATCTTCTTCTATGGGGCCTAAAAAAAGAAATTGTTTGTTTCCTGTAACGGTCTGAAAAAAATAGGGTAGGTAGGTCAGTAAAATATTTCTTTTTGTATTTTTTTTCAAAAATGTATGTTTTATGCATGTTTTACGTTGATTGGGAGTTGGGGAAGGCAGAAAAAAACTTCAGAATAGGGATTGTTTTGAATAAAAACTTGTTAGGGTTAGGGTTACAGGAAACAAACAACTTTCTTTTTTTTAGGCCTTGAGTGTAAATCTGGTGAGATTGTTCTTTCTTCTAAAGCACCCCCACAGACTGATATAACAGCATTTGATGTATATAGGTAACCACTGTGCATCCAAGCAGTAATTACTCCTATATAGTGATTGTGAATTTGTATGGTGGGGAGCTACTAGATTCATATATTTATATATATATATATTTATTATACTAGACCAGTCAGTGTGTCACCTAAGTAGGCCCTATCCATGTAGCATTTGGGAAAGAAAGAAATAATAATAATGTGACCCAGTTAAGTGAGAGCTAGACCACACATTGGGTCTATGTTTACAAACAAACATTTACTTCTTTGATCAATATGAGTAACCACTAACCACCCCATGCCTTATAATTACTGGGTGACAGCTGGTGCCTGGTCTACTACAAAAAGAAAGTCACAACAATACACGATGATGAGGTAGAGCTCACTGTAATGTACATGGTGTACAACTTATTCCAATGTTTATTTTGTCACTGATAAAGCATTGACAAACTAAAACCAGCTGGAATGTCCTAGCTCTATTTTGAAGTCTCTGCCAGAAACTATAAACCAAGTCAAAACACTCTGAGTCTCAAGCTCCAATTAAGTTGACACATTCGCATTGACGATCCTTTGGGAAACTTATGCTACATCATATCCTTAAAGATTTGCAAATGTCATTTTAGTGTACCTTGTTCTAGGAAGTATCAACTTGTTGCTTTAGATTCATAGCTGCCGTCAGCTCAGACTCAGAGTTCACTAGTTCAAGGGTTTTCCCTTATGTGGTAGGCCTGCATACTAGAGAAAAGTAAAATCTTTTAGTACCGGGCACACGAATCGTCGTTAGGCTTGTACGCGCTTTTCACAAAGGAAACTCTGTATTGGAAGATAGAAGATTAGCCTAGCCATTTAATTAGTGTTGCTATATATATATATATATATATATATATATATATATATATATATATATATATACATATATATATATATATATATATATATATATATATATTATATATATATATATATATATATATATATATATATATATATATATATAATATATATATATATATATATATATATATATTTATATATATATATTATATATATATTATATATATATTTTATGTATATATATATGTATATATATATGTATATATATATGTATATATATATGTATATATATATGTATATATATATGTATATATATATGTATATATATATATATATATATATTGTATATATATATATATATGTATATATATATGTATATATATATGTTTATATATGTATATAATATGTATATATATATGTATATATATATGTATATATATATATATATATATATATATATATATATATATATATATATATATATATATATATATATATATATATATATATATATATATATATATATTATACCTCTTGTAGAATTCTAGGCCTCTGATTGGTCAGTTACAGACTCCCTATTCTGAAAAGTATGCCTGTGTTTGGGAGGAGGGTACTATTGCCAGGCACTATTCTTCATCAATAGAGCTCGGCTAGTGTCCCTGTTCGTCAATAGATGGCGCTTTAGTCCATTAATGAGTTCAAGTGAAATATCTAGGCCAATCTTACTAAATTTGTTTTGTGGGAAATGTGTGTTTAAAAATAAAACAAAATAGTTGAAATTAAAAAAAAAATTAAAAATAATAAATAGATAAAAAAAAATCAATTTAAAAAAAAAAGATGAATTGATTCATCGGTATAATCGGTATAATAAAACAAATAGAGCACAGTCCCTTGGGACTGTGCTCTTTTTGTTAAATATATATATATATATATATATATATATATATATATATATATATATATATATATATATATATATATATATATATATATATATATATATATATATATATACATATATATATATTATATATATATATATATATATATATAATATATTTATATATATATATATATAATATATATATATATATATATTTATATTTATATATATATATAGTATATATATATATATATATATATATATATATATATATATATATATATATATATTATATATATATATATATATATATATATATATATATATATATATATATATTATAGTATGTCCTCGCGGCAGTTATATTATTTAAATCTGCACTGGTTGTTCATCTGTAATTTGTTATCTGCAGTCTATACTCGGTACTGAAGTTTCTGCGATAGTGTAATGCTTGCCTAGAGTCCTCTGATTTGACCTATATAGATCTAGGTCAAGGGGAACCCCTTCGCTAACCTAATCCACTTCACTGTGTTTTTTATATAGCGACACTCTTGGTAGCTTGTGCTAATTTCTTAGACTCGATTTTTCCTTTACCTGCTTTTATCTGATAATTTAGCTTTTACAAAGTATATATTGCCTGAAAAGTCTTCTGATGAGGAATACATTAGATTATTATTATTATATTAATATTATTACTATTATTATTATTATTATCATTATTTGATTATGATTTTCTTTTTGATTTTTTTTTTGGAGGGGGGGGGGGGGGAGTGGGGGAGACAGCAAAACATATCTTATGGAGCCTCCTATGGACCGGGAACCTTCAAAGTTCACCACTATGGAGGAGAGATCAATACGAAAGGAAAGGATTTTCAGATTTTTACTCAGTGCAAATTTTGTAACCATTTCCTTCGGAATTTTTGTTGAAAATGCGAAAGAAAGTGCATTTTTCAACAGATTCAGTAAGGCATTGACCATTAGATATCTAGGTGGGGGGGGCGTGTATAGAATTGATAAAAATAATCGTGCCCTGAAATTCTTTGAAAAAAATAATTAACCCCTGAAAATTAGTGAAAAAAGAAATTGAGCTCTGCCTTTAGGAAAAAATATAATTGGGCTCCGGTAGTTTACATGTCAGTACTATTGGGGGGAGAACAAGAATGTGAAGAAAGGTTGGGCTACTCAGAAAAGGCTGAGAATGCATCTTAGAGCATATAGAACCCCTCAGGCTTCTGGGGGCCTTGAGCGGCCCCCCCAGCCCCCCATCCCCATGCAATGGCAGTGCAAACACAGGCAGGCTGCGCTGCACACAAAAAAGGCACTTTCTTGTCCTTTTTGTACTACCGTACAGTAATGAAAAATAATTGAGCTCTCAAATTCTGTGAGAAAAAATAATAATCGAGCCCCGAAATAATGAAAAAAAGATAATTGAGCTCTGAATCTTTAAGAAAAAAAAATTGTGCCCGAACCTCTATACACGGCACCCCTCCCCCCCCCCCCCCCCCCCCCCCCCCCCCGCCCCCCCCCCCCCCCCCCCCGGATATCTAATGGACATTGCCTAACTTTGGAACAATTCAAAATAGGAAAAAAATGTGAAAAAAAATCCGCAATAACTATTTGCTCTATGTCAAATTTCAAGCAAATCCATTTACATTTGATGCTCGACTGCGACATACATGTTTGAAGTGGCCATGTTTTGATGAAATATTCGATATGGAGAAAAGGGCCAAAAACATTTCCTGCTTGCATGCAAGCCTATTAGAGCTTCTGTAACAGATGGTCCCTCACTCTTCTCGGTGATGGCCTAGACACTAACAATTGGTTTGGCTATGATGATAATGGTGTAGGTTTCAAAAATCTCAAAATGACACAGTACCTGGCATCTAATTCCTGCACCAGTCGACCCGACGTCTGCCAGTGGCTGGTAGTACACATACCTATGGATAACATGTCAAAACATTAGCCAAGCGCATTAATGACCCACATAGCTGAGAATCAAAGCTACGTTTAGTTGTGAGGTCATCCATGCATCCATGCCCAGGGAACTGGATTGGCGATCGGGCGTGCGATCGTGTTTTATGCCCTGTGATGCCCACGCATTTAGTGCAGGAATCAAATGGTACTGTATATTCACAAATTAACCCATCAAGCCATCTTAAATCACGCACATTCGATGATCCATCTGTCTTGGAAAGAAGACTGGATTCTAATCGGTTTTATTTCAAATACCACTTAGAAAGGATAATAAATGTCAAAAGGCTGTTTCCACAATAACAAATGCATTATAAATTGCAGTTTGAAAGGACATGTATTATATGCTAATTATATCAACAAACAAGTTGTGAAAATTCCAATTTTAAATGAAAAGACATTAACTAGTAAACTATCCACTTTTCCATAGATGTACATTCACTTTTCACCTCAAATATGAGTATATTCACTTTTGGGTAAGATGATACATGTATAGGTGATACTTGGAAGTCTGTCAAGTGTGTTAAAGGTATTTTTTTACGAAGTAAATGTTTAGTTGTTGTTTTTTGCTTTAACGTTTAAAACGTTTAATACAGGCATGCATAGACTAAGTTTTTGGTTATCATGTTATAGGTATAGACTTACCATTTCGAGATGTTTGATCATGGATGAAACCCTTTAAAAGCGCGACATAGTTCTACTTCCCTTGAACAGTTGCTTTATTCATGTAGTATTGCGAATATAGTAGGCCTGAATATAAAGATGCATTTTTGTATAACGGAATTTACTTTACTCAAGTCATTCAATTGGCTTTTGTAGTATTATTTTTTATTTGCAATTTCAAACTTGTAGCCAACATTTCGTGACACATCATATAGTTTCTTAAAAATCATTCCCACGCATTGTTTGAATATTAACGTAACTAGGTAATTTCCGTGTATGTTAGCATCGTAGTCATTTCTTAGATAACAATAGAATGTCCTTGAGAAAGCGACTACAAATGGCGTGTTAAGATGATTAGTACTATTGATACCCTAGTTAAGATTTTCAATGTTATAGCCTGTAAACAGCTTTAGAAGTAAGGAATCTGAAATTTACTTCTTAATGGCAATGGTATCCCTAAGGTTATTCTACCTGCAGTGACCATCACATGTGTAACTGATGATATTATGTCATTTGAGTGAAAAGTTGTAAATATTGAAAAGAAATGGAATACTGATTGACAAAAGGATGGTTGTCTAGTATATTCTTCACCTGATAATGCTCAGGAATCTGAGTTACACCTTTTTATATAATTATGCTGCTGTGAGGCATGTTTTGGGATGGGGCAATCGTGTGGTAAAGTGAGAAGTTTAAATCTAATTTACTACAGATAGATGGCAGCACATGGTTGTCCACCAGGAATATTTTTAGTTTCTAGAAGAAAACGAGGCCAAGCAAGAACTTCTTAGCTTGGTCTTAGGCGTACCATAATTTTCTCACGATCTTTTTTTCTGCTATCACATTTTCTTCCCTATGTTTGGTTAGTATCTGATCAGAGGTATTTGTAGCCATATAGTGATCCGGTGAGTTTGGTGGTATTCCCAACTTCCTACTCTTAGGAAGCCTGACACGAAGTTTCGTTTCAGGTCCATCCAAGACCTACAAAGCTGGAAAACAAACACTTGAAATATAAAGTTAATAAGAGGGTGACCTACGCCACCATAATCTTTGGATTTTTTATGACCAATTTTCAGGTATGAATAATACCAATCGCCGGATCACTATACGGATACAAATACATGTGATCTGGTGTATCTTATTATATCCGCAATTTATCTCTATAGAAATATTTCAAACTGAATTTTGAAACATGAGTATACATTCATTTCAATTTAAAAGTAGAAAAAGCACCCATTAGAGAGGCACAACGATGATGATAATTCAGGGGCGGATCCAGGATTTTAGGAGGGCGGGCGTAAAATTTAGTTCCGAAAAATGACACTGGTGGCGGAAACACCACCAGAGGTCAACTGATATTTTATATCATAGATATAGTCAATAAATACTTACTTACTTACTATATGTGATAGGTAATACCATGGCTGAATGGCGTATTCCTCTAAATCCATGAAATGGACTTTTTACCTTAGGACACCCACTAGGGTTAGCAGAAGCCTACTTTTTTGGTGTATTTTTGATAAGTGGGAGGCAGAATTACATTACCAACGATTATATTTAATCTGGAGTTATTGATCAATTACTTATTGAACTCAGGGGCAACCACCGAAAACCTTCATTTCTTACTTTTAGCTATATGGTGTACCGCAGGGGAAATCATACTTAGAGCTGGAATAGGGTATGTTGACGCATTAGACTTCCCGTAGGACCATTAAGATACTTAAAGCGTGATTCAGATATTAAAGCAGTGGTTCAAGATCAAAATTATTTTAATGTAGTTGCGTGCGCGAGTTTCCAGTAAAGGAACTCCTCAAAAGTTAATTAAATACTGGAAGCCATATTTTAAATGTATGTAATGTATAAATTAGTGGCTTTTGTCTATAATTTCCTACGTTTAGTTGTTTGTCTATTTTCTTTCGTATTTGCATACTTTTATGTCTAGATGATATGGACAATAAACATACAATAGAATAGAATTGTCTCTCGCCCAATAATGGGGAGAGATTACTTTGAAGGGTTTCAAATACATTTCATATAATCGTTTATGCTATCTGTGTCGTCCTCATGTACACAACAGCTCTCCTTCTTATACGTCTGAGCCGCCCTTTAATAAAGGTGTGGCGAACCCTTCATTAAGAAGAAAATTAAAAGTGAAAAATGCTAATGAGACCAGCAGAGACACCTTTTGGATTTGGCTTGAAGCACGTGCATTTAAAGTAGATTATTCATAATTTAATAAACGTATTCCTGCCGGGGCTGTAATGTACGCCTAATGAGTAGGTCGGTAGACCAATTGTCATCCACCTAGTACGTTCCTGGAAGCCTTGATAGCAAACAGATCAATAAAAATGTTTTGAAAAGTAACTTAAATCAACAGTAGCCCCGGTACGGATTGAATGCCAGCTAGTGGTCGATGCAAAGAATATTGATCATGACACACATATTCAATTCATTAAACGTCCGACTTGCTGAATGAAATGAAAAAGAAAGGAATGTTGTTGATTCTTACCATTTCTGTAACTCAACCGTGACTAGAGACATATGTGCCGGATAAAAGCCATCGACTTACCAAGTCACTGGCAACTTTTTCACAACCATCCTTCGGAATTTATCTTGTAACCCAATAGCTCATTTTAGTTTACAACTTAAGAAAATTTAGAGAGCTAGAGTTTACAGGCCCAGTAAGGTGGGTAGCCTTCGAGGTCGGGTAAGGCTAATTTTGATGCGTTCATGTATTTATTTTCTTGGTTAAATTTCGCTATGTGATTTTGGATGATCAGTCTCTCTGTTACGGGGCTACTCCAAGTTTGCTGGTTTTTGTTATAAGTTTTTTTTACTAACGTACGTTCTGGTATCTGTATATTTTGTATCCTGAAGGATCAGTCAATAAAGTACAATACAAAACAACTGCCCAATTTCGTTGGTGATATATTTGTGTGGTAATACCGACAGTAGCCTGGGGTTAGGCGGTGATTTCCCCCCACGTCCCACGGTTTCCTTCACCATTAAAATTAGGGGCTATTTAGTCATGAAAGGCACGAGACTCACTAAACAAGACTTCTTACAAATCGATCCCATAACATTGTGCAGTGGTGAGACACGGTAAGCAGTTGCTTGCCAGTGCGTTAGACCACTTGGCCACGAATGCAGCCCAACGACATGGTGAACGTACAGGAATTTCATTAGGGAGACCGATCTAAGGGATCAGCGACTCAGCAACTGAGAGATTATATTTTATTGCTGAAAGTTGGATGTATACAATCTATCACAAAGAGTTAATAATGGAAGTGTCATAGGTTAAAGAAAGCTTTGTTGGCCCCTCTCCCTCTTGACTCCGGACCTGCAAAAATAAGGACTATGATATATCTGCTCACCCCATATTGTTTGCAATTTGCGTTTCTATAGGCAGGTCAGGCTACAGTGCCTACTTATTACTGTATCCTATCTGTGCCAATTCATGATATTTTTCTAGTCCTGTATTGTCCTTTATTCTTCTTTTTATTGTTATTGCAAATGTATTTTTCATGTTGTAGGACATGGCCAATAAATATACTACTACCACTACTACTACTACTACTACTACTACTACTACTACTACTACTACTACTACTACTACCACTACTACTACTACTACTACTACTACTACTACTGCTGCTGCTGCTGCTGCTGCTGCTGCTGCTACTGTTACTACTACTACTACTACTACTACTACTACTACTACTACTACTACTACTACTACTACTACTGCTACTACATGCACTATATATGGGGGCAGACCGGGCATTGTACACGACCGCGTGCTTCATCTACCATCGTTCTCCAGGTATATGCATACAGACCTATTGATGAGATATTATAGGTTGACCTTAGGGGTCAAAGTAGCTCAGTTGGTTAGGTGTCGGACTAGTAATCAGAGGGTCGCTGGTTCAATTCCTACAGGGGCACTTTGGTCTGTCCTTGGACAAGACAGTTTATTCCATATTGCTTCAGTCTACCCAGCTGCAAAATGGGTACCTAGCATAAATAAGGCGGTGCTTAGAGCGTGTGCGCTATATGATGCCCGTTGCTCTGGAATAGCCCTGGGTGGATTGAAATGGTTTCCGTGTGTACAGTGCCTGCTAGGGGAGGAAGGTCGTGTGAGCGCTTCGGTGGATACAAGACTATAAACCGAATACTTTTACCTTTAATATGAAAACCTTTCGTGTAAGGACACCTCCTTACCCTAAAGTTTGAATAACCTAAATCATCGCCATCTAGATAGTCTATGAGTTCATTCAAATTTTCATTTCATATTTTTCTGCCAGACAACTTATATATCTGGAACTGCATAGGTTCTCTCACTTGTAAGCTGGGCGATTAATTGGGCTACTATAGATATGGGCCATTAATATTACACTACACCTGAAGGTGTAATAATGCGAGATTTTTTTAGCTTTTATGCTTGAAGAACGAACACAACAAGAGGTACTTAGTATTAACTTAACAACAATAACCTTCTAAACTACAAAATGTATAAAACATCGAAAGTTCATTGGTATCCATATATTTAGTGTTCGTAATCACCACCAGACGGCGGGGTGTACGCAAACACGTACGTCATAACCAAATTTTGCATTTTAAGAAGTTTTTCCAAAATGTACAGCATATATAGAGACATGACGATAGGATTTCAGAATATTCTATACAAAAATAAACATGGTTGTTTTCTTTTCATTGAGAAAACTATTTTGCCCATATCCTTATACAATAATGACACAACGGCAAGTCTAACCTACATGTATATGCATCTTTAACTCGGGAACGAGACGCTGTGTCCATAGCCTTTTTTGGCGAAAACCAATCCACTTAACTAAAGTATACATGAGAGATTTCTCAAATTTATTCAAATTGCACTAATTAGATGAATGTCATGATCAATTTCTAGCTCGACGACTTAACCACATTATACTTTCACATATAGAAAGACGAGAAGAGACAATTGACTAATAATGATGACCATAACCACGGGGATATTTTTGATATTTTTGTGTTTATTTTTTTAATTTGCATAATGGTAATCAATACATTCACTGTTTGGAATGTGTATGTAATGTAATGTAATGTTATGTAATGTAATGTTATGTAATGTACATAATTGACTGCATAGACATGCACAACTGAACAACCATATAAGGGGCAATTAAACATAAAAATAACACACAGTAGTGCTAATGAGGTAACTGCACGTGTTAGGGTAAGATTGAAAATCTTATCCCACGAAGTATAGGGTATAACATTTAAGATCTTTGTATATAAATCCAAAATCCTTCAATATTGTACAAACAGATACATTTGTTATGTGTTATATGTGCCAGTATGTGCTTGTTTGTTATTCTTTTGTTAGTGTTGTTAAGAAATAAAAAACATGCGTTTTGCAGAAATTAAAAAAATAATGACAATAAAAAAAAAATGATAAAAAACACAAAAAAACTGCACGTTAGACACGAAAAGTTGAATATCTAAAGGTTAGGAAATACTAGTAATCAAGAAAAAATAAAGCAAAAGACAAGTTACCAAACAGGCACGTATACGATAATAGTACCGTCTCACTCGACACTCAGACAAGATTAATAGGAACGAAACACACACGAAAAGGGATAGAGAGAGAAGCGTGTAGAACTACTCCAGACGTATTTCTACATTTTGTAAATAGGCAGTTATATTGTGTCATAGTATAAACACTCGTAAATCACTTTCACAGAACGAATGTGTTTGAATATTAGACTGTATATTTTAGTTACAATTTGTATATTAGCATACTATATTAATATTGTATTGAGATCAACATCACTTTGAATGGGTTAAGTGCATTATGTGAGTTCATGATAATGATACATGTAGCCCATTATCATGATGGGTTTTAAACAACCACTTTAATGAAGAAAATGAGGACCGATAAATCTAATTTCAAGTGAAATTTCATGATTAGTTCAACCAAAAAACAAGCATAAATGATGATAAGGTCATGAGCGCTAAGAGATTAGCCTAATCAACATCAGATGGGCAATTAAAACTAGTGTTTGTATGAATCAGATACATTGAAACTTAGAATCTTAGCAGGATTCTAAAGTTTAATCAATTGAGTGTAAATGAGATGGGTACGTTATAAAGGGTTAGCGTTGATAGTGCAGAAAAAGGGACGGTAATCGGAATTATAAATCCAATTAAGAAGATATCTTTACTATAGACACTCTGTTATGGGACTCTTTGGAAAGAAATAAGCAAACAAGTATTTTCTGTTAGCCACTTCCCTAATGGTGTAGGGAAATCAAGGAATATTGTCCTGTATGAAAGCTAACTGTGCATGAGCATGTCTTTTGCTATATACGTTTTTCAGATTGCTAGTTTTTTTATTGCTTCTTTTGCATTATATCTCATTCCCTGATAAGCAGTACCTTGCAGTTTAATCAAATATGCAATAAGTGATGGTTGCTGATATGAATTATTAAACCTTCAATATTCGACGTAATATGTTTGGAATCGATTAATTCTAGGTGTCATTTCTCAGAATGGGTGAAATTTCCTAGGTCGAGTAAAACATCAAGAAACAAGGCATGTATTATAAATTAATATTGGAGATACAAACAAATGGTACAACACCAATTATGATTAATTACATCAAGTTTAAAAACAACCGTAAATGTGGTAAATAATTACGCCAAATGTAATAACAATCTCAAATGTAATAAAAATGTGCATCAAATGAAATTACCAACGATATATACAATAGATGATTTATACCAAATGAAACATTAACCGTAAATGTAATAATAAAAAAAGTTACAAAAAATGCAATACTCCCGTATTGTATTTGATGTTTTATTACATTTGTGATTGACCGTTCGTTTGATCAGATTCATATGCTGTTACTATTAGTATCTTTATGTTCAATGTTTATAACCATTCATTCTAATTATCATTTGTAATGTATTATAATTGTATGACTTTTAACTGCGAGAGCTGTAGTCAATACATATACATACATGCATTTAAAGTCATGTATTACATTTGGTGCCGTGACAGACGAATGCGTGGCAATTATGACCACGCATATAAGCCAATATTATATATTATACGCGTTCTCGGAATGCAAATATATGCCACGATACAAGGAAAATAATATATATGTATATATAAATACATGTATATATATATATATATATATATATATATATATATATATATATATATATATATATATATATATATATATATATATATATATATATATATATATATATATATATATATATATATATATATAAATATATATATATATAAATATATATATATATATATATATATATATATATATATATATATATATATGTGTGTGTGTGTGTGTGTTTATACATATATATATATAATATTTATATATATATATATATATATATATATATATATATATATATATATATATATATACATATATATATACATGTATATATATATATATATATATATATATATATATATATATATATATATATATATATATATATATATATATATATGTGTGTGTGTGTGTGTGTTTGTGTGTGTGTGCAGTTTATCGCGAATTATTTTTAAAGTGAATGTGTTAACGTGTTCGAAAAATCAGAAATTCTATATCTAGGCTACTTTGGCTTGGCCTTCTGTGTAATGCCTGGAGAGCCTTCAGCAGATCAATATTACAATCTGCCTGCAGGATCGCTGCAGCACCCCCCGCGAAGAATGGCATCGCCCAGATCAACTATAACTCGTCATTGATTATCAACAATATAGAGCTAGTCTTGCTAGCTAGCCGTGGCGGGCACCAGCCATTGTATATTTATACGCGCGGACTAGCTCTATGTTAATAATTCAGACAGGCACATACGGTGAGAGTAAGCCGTGGTGGAATTATACCCTCGAAGCCGCGCAGACATTAGTAATATCACTGCATCCTCCATCCAAGACGTGCAGTTCCAAAACGAGGCTGAGTAGGGGACTGGCACTCAGAGATGTTGATGAGCAGCAGGCAGCTAGTGGTTTAGGATTCTGGAGGGATTAGTACCCACGGATCATCCGCCAATGGTGCCCAGCGGTACGCCCATTATGGCAACAACGTCAATTGCCTTCGGTTGGTAGCAATTTGACGAGCCTGCCAAAGAAGCATTGCAATTGCGAGGTATGGTATTCGTTACCAAACGTTGTGCAGGAATCTGTGTGCTACAAACCGTACAGGCTATGTAGGTTCCATTGCGACAGGAGCTAGGATCCATAGGCTCTGTCTGGGAGAATCAGGATAGAACGAATGCTCTACGGTTCGTCGCGGACCAATACCGTTTGAATATTATCGCAGGGAATCGAATGCTTGCTGTGGAATATCTCGTACCTCAACAGAGCCGGATCGGATCTATATTATAATTTTCAGACCCCACCGGAAGCTCTGCTTTGCTTTGATGCTGCATCTGAGCTGCTATGATATGATTTAATTGGGAGCGAAGGTTTCTAATTGGAGCCACCACCACCGCCTTATAATGTCATGGTGCTGATTTTTATTACGGGAAATATGCTGGTGTTTAGTCCCAAACGGTTGTGATACTACTTTTCTGTGCCTATATATGTAAATTCCCTTTATTTGGTGGCGAAAGCTGTATATAGACCGTCATGGGTAACGAGGAATCGAATTTACAGGGCGGGCAGCCCCATCTGCCGGGTAGTCCAGGACAACCAACGGGGATGCCTATACCGGGTGCACCCCCACCAGGCATGTCGATGCCCCCTCCGGGTATGGGTATGGGGGCATCAACAGGAATGGGTATGCAACAGCAACAACAACTTCAACAACAGCAACCGCTTGCTGGTGGTCTACACCCGGGTGTTCCGCCCGACTATGGGGTGCCTTCAGGGGGTACGACG
This sequence comes from Maea johnstoni, assembly GCA_963942565.1. Taxonomy (NCBI): domain Eukaryota; kingdom Metazoa; phylum Annelida; class Polychaeta; order Spionida; family Magelonidae; genus Maea; species Maea johnstoni. Next base: position 49,118,699 of record OZ012687.1, read on the forward strand.
CCAATGTCTGACTACATGTCCGTGGGGACTCAAAGGCGTCGTTCTTCTACCTCAACCATCCAGCTGTCCCCTGTGGAGCCCCCTGAGCCTGACCTGAGCCACCTGAGCGAGGAGGAGCGGGCACAGATAGCTGCTGTGATAGCCAGGGCTAAGGAGATGCAGGAGGAGGAGGGCAGGAGAGTAAGGTAGGTCCTATTGTAATCATTCACCCATGCAACCATCCTGTTATTTATGCATTTTCCTTTTCTAAGAATCCTATCAATATACATGAAGGTAAATCGGAAGTACATGAACTGGTAGTATTATACAATGAAGTAATCCAATACATAAATACATACATACATACATTTATGATACTTAATACATATATACCATATATACATATAACTCCGACTACTACTACTTCTACTACTACTTTTGATATTACTTCTACGACTAGTGCTGCTACTACTGCTATTACTACTACTACTACTACTACTACTACTACTACTACTACTACTACTACTACTACTACTACTACTACTATGCCATTTAGGTTTGGCATAGTCGAATGACAACAGACATTGTTAATCCTACCCTTAGGTGGATAAAAACGATCCCTATTCGAACTCAATGCATATACACCAATCCACATATTCCTCTCTAGCTCTAGGTGTGCTCAATATTGCTTTCACTATGGTCCTGTAATGCTGCATGTAGCAGAGAAAGACAATACAATACATTACTTAACATTGTACTTCGTCCTCATAGCATTTTCATTACGTAATGCAATAGGTGATAAGCCGTTGATTGGATTTTCGTACCTAACTGTACAGGTAACACTTCTATTACATATTACCATAGTGACCAGCTGCATTGCGTAAAGCTGGTATAGTCAAAATAACGAGTGCATTGACTCGTGAATATATGAATGTTGATTTATTCATATTGACTTTTTGTCAGGCCTTATGTATATTTGATAGACACTTATAGGTTTAAGCATATATAGATGAAACTCGTAGGCTTCCATTGAATTCTCATGATGCCTTAACAAAATGTCAGTAAACCATTTACTAAATGCTCTCATTTTGAAACATATATGGAGACTCAGTAATTAATTAGTCAAAATAGTCTTGTCCCGGGGGCAACTGACGATTTTGTATTTTACATTATTACCTGCCCCCTTTGGAAAATGACATGCGACATGTGTATTGCAATAATTGAACTACAAGCATATTGCAAAGGACAATGTCATTAAGTTTTGACGTTGAAAACATTTTACATTTATATGTCATAGTATGTCGATATTTTCTAATTAAACATCCTATACTAGTATATATATATAT
>OZ012687.1:49120223-49127723 GCA_963942565.1 Maea johnstoni
GGAGAATTTTCCCTTTTGACTTTCAGGAACATTTCGCCGCAGTGTTTCTCGTTGTATTATATAATACTAGTAGCTTAGGTTTGATTCGATTGCCACTATAGGCAGAACTATATGCAAATCCGAGAATGCCTTCGTTATCACATTAAGTTTAATCGATAGGTCGAAGTCTCAGTGCACTTGAGGGAGACTTGATTCATTGCTTTATGAACAGTGGTACACTGATGAAATACTGTATGGCCATATGTACCAAATCTATGTAAACAATACAATTCTATTACCAGCTTAATCAGCCAACACATTGGAGAGGCCACTGGGTACAAGCTGGTTAGGACTATTGTTAGTCTGTTAACTCCTGCTATCAATTGCACGAAACCCACAGTACTGACATATAATTCCTGCACTAAATGCGTGGCCAGCCCGGGCATGATACACGACCGCATGCCCGATCGTCACCCAGTTTCCTGGGCATTAAAGCATGAATGACCTCACAACTAAACGTAGCTTTGATTCACAAACAACGTGGGTCATTCATGTGCTTGGCACATTTTCTTGACATGTTATCCATTGGTGTTTTTACAACCACGTACTGGCAGACGTCCGGTCGACTGGTGCAGTAATTAAATATCTGCACTGTATTGTGGACGAAATAAGCATATAATAGTAATAGTACACGTGAAAAGTGCCAATAACGTACGGTCATACAATGTTTATTCCCCTGGAACGTTGGTTTCTTCCATTGTAATGTTTGTAATGTAATGAAATATCCATTGACCATATACTTAGATATGAAATTACAAATACATGAAAAGAACTGAACAATATATACAACAAAGGAACTGACATAAAATCGTTAAACAGTATATACAATAAACGTTCAATAGTGTTATATATTATTCACAACTGATTTGTCATTATTTAGATTTAACAAAGCAGAAAAAACACGAATCGAGATTCACTCAAGTATTCATTGCGGCCATTTTCGACTGTAATAAGTGCCTAATATGATTACAACACAAATCACGTATGTGCTATATCATAATATAGTCGTTTTTCAAAGCATCATCCTATTTACCCTATCAGTGCTCCGACTGAAAAATTACTCGATGAATCAACGTCCTATTAGGATAGAATGATCGCTTTCTTATAGATGGATCATTTCTGATCCTCCTCGTCTAAAATTCATTGAAAACCAACAACATGCAAATTCATCATGCTTAAATGCATCAGACCAACCTAAGGGTAGTTGATAGAGCGTTTCCACCATCGCATTTGTCATAGTATAAAGTAATCTATGTCGGAGTCAAAGTTCAGGACATTTGTATGCTAGAACCCACGGAGCTCATCAGTGATGTGTTGGAAGGAATAACAAAGTTAATGGATGCACTGAATCACAGTGAAATGTTACCTACTGCAGACCAACGCTAACTGATTTTCTCCTGTCGCATTCGATCACGCTTCCCGGATGTACTTGAAAAGATATTTAGACCGGTTGAATTCCGCTTGCAATGAAGATGCATATCTGATACTATGATACTATACATAATAGTAAGAGTCTGTTCAGATGCAAGTGTTGTATGTGAAGCTATGGTTGCATCACTTTAAGTTAGATTGTAGGAGTATATATATATATATATATATATATATATATATATATATATATATATATATATATATATATATATATATATATATATATATATATGTGTGTGTGTGTGTGTGTGTGTGTGTGTGTGTGTGTGTGTGTTTATGATATAACAACAACTTTGGCTGCAAGCTGCTATCTTTTACGAATTGGAAGTGTTTAGCTTTTTATTCTACAGGCAGAAATGTATATTTGTTGCAATCCCGAATCTTCTGTTATAGGCTATTTCGGTGGGTTTCATTTTTGCACCCTATCGGATTTCATTCTCTGCAGTGGCACTCACACCAACAATAGAGGACAGGCGCTTACAGCACACAATCACCATTTCGCTCTTAGTCTATAACGTGTAGTTGCTGACTAATCTGTCATTATGCAATAATTCCTCAGTAATGATACTTTATTCGCAGATAACTCAATTTGTCCACTCTAGGGCACTGGGGCGGCTAACGTAATTTGTCACATTAACTCGCATATAATGGCACTGACCTGCCTTGTAGTATAAATGAATATATATATATATATATATATATATATATATATATATATATATATATATATATATATATATATATATATATTTATATATATATATATATATATATATATATATATATATATATATATATATATATATATATATATATATATATATATATATATATATATATATATATATATATATATAATTATATGTATGTATCTATATTTACACGGGTATGGTTATCTTCCTGATACAGAAATATTGGAAAATCTGAAATGTAATAATAAGGTATTATCGTAGCGCAATTGAGTTGCTCCTTTTTCGTGAAAGTAACACGAACACGAACAAGTACTTGGGAACGAATCCGATCTTTTAGGTGCGTGAGTAGGAGCACTGAACCCGGGCTGGGAATGGATTAGGACTGTCTGGATTTCCTATCCTCTCCTGGGAAATCAGAGAACAATCGTGAAAACCTCTCCCTCGCCTGCCTCAATACACACACTAATTGTTAACCAATTATGCTGCCCTTGAAGATGCTGAGAATTTTAGCACGAAATCCCAAAGTATATTTTTCTTTTATAAATCACCCTTATCTTCGTTTTGAATGTTGATATCAAAATGATTTAGAAATGCATGATTAATTGATCTTGCCAAGCTAAATGGGTTGACAATGCTGAAAGGTATCTTAAGCTTTCTCTATATGTTAAGTTTGCTACTACCATTGCTGTCCAAGCTGATTGGTTCTCTTCCATTCTTCATCATCATCATCATCATCATCATCTTCTTCTTCTTCTTCTTCTGCTACTACTACCACTACTCCTACTACTTCTTCTTCCCCTTCTTCTTCTACTACTACTACTGCTGCTGCTGCTTCTGCTGCTACTACTACTACCACTACTTCTTCATCTTCTTCTTCTTCTACTTCTACTGCTGCTGTTTCTGCTATGTTATCAGCACTCATCGACAGACCCTTTGTAAAAGTGGTGGAATTTGGAACTTTGAATACCTTCACTTTTTTGCCATGTTTAGGTTAAATTGTGAAATTACGTTTGAAAGTGATTACCCTCCTCCCACTCTTTTAGCTATACGCTGTCTCTGTTTATAACCGATATCACTGAATGGTAAAATTACTTAAGTATCACGGTATTTTTTAAAGGTTGGGTTTTAAGTGGTAGGCTAATGGCTTTCCAACGTGGTGCTTGCTGTATCAGGCTTAATTCTAGCTGCTGGTGGCGTTCATTTGCTCGCTGCTGCCGCGCACCATTAGGCTTTAAAGCCCTTTTTCCATACGCGTCAGTTCTGATTTGCTGCGGCATCGCTATGCGAGCTGCCGCCATGTCTTAGGCGACCACTTTACACATCGCTCAATTCCACTGGCTCCTGCCTGCCTCTCCATGTACGCCCTCTCGCCCTCACAGGCAATTATGGCATCTCTCTCTCTCTCTCTCTCTCTCTCTCTCTCTCTCTCTCTCTCTCTCTCTCTCTCTCTCTCTCTCCGAATGATGCCTTCACAGGAAATTATGGCAAGCGGTATCATTAATGTCACCATCATCATTATCATCATCATCATCATCATCATCTCTCTCTCTCGATACTGGGCCATGGAGGGGGACAATCATCGTCTCTCTTAGCCAATCTGTTGCAGAAAGAGGTGCAAAGATTTAGACCGCACAGCAATAGGGGAAGTCCCACAGATAATTATGTAATAGTATTCTTTTCCTGGCCTATCAATACAGAAAATTGTAATTGTGCAGTGACTTAGACCACTCGGCAATTGAGGCAGTCCGCAGACAATACAGATAATGAGATACAGACTACTCTTTCTAGCCCAGTTCTCTGAGAAAGAAATCATTTTGCAATGATTTAGCATAGAGGAGGTCCCACAGATAATGAAACACAGACTACTATTCCTATCCGTGCTCTTAGAGAAAAGAGTCGCTGGGCAATGATTTGGACAACTTGGCAATTGAGGTAGTCCCACAGATAATGATATCGTTGTAGTCTTACTGATTTAGACGCCTCGGCAATTGTTGCACTCTTTTCCAGTCCTGTTCTTGCAGAAAGGAGTCATGGTGCAATGATTTAGACCGCTCAGCAATAGAGGTGGACCCACAGATAATGAAGCAGATAATCCTCCTTCTTAGCCTTGTTCTTACACCGCGGGGTCAATGCGCAATACGATATGCCACTGTACCTTGGGGCGACCCTTCGGTCAAGGAGAAATACGATATCACGTTTTCTTAGCTTTGCTTGCTCTGCAATGTCTCAGACTTCAGACACATGGCTACTGCAATATTGGCATTGTCGCTGTGGGCTTCGGGTAGGGGTAATATTGGGGTCAGTGTGCGCAATACGATATGCCACTGTACCTTGGGGGCGTCCCATCGGGAAATGGGAAATACGATATCACTTTTTCTTATCTGTTCGTGGCTCTTAGCTCTGCAATGTCTCAGGCTTCCGGAGGAGTACGTCTACATGGCCACTGCAATATTGTCCTTGCCGCTTTGGGCGCTGGGTAGGGGTAACATTGGGGTCAATGCGCAATACGATATGCCACTGTACCTTGGGGGCGTCCCTTCGGGGAATAAGAAATACGATATCACTTTTTCTTAGCTTTTCGTAGCTCTTAGCTCTGCAATGTCTCAGACTTCCGGAGGAGTATTAGCACATGGCTACTGCAATATTAGCCTTGCCGCCGCGGGCGCCGGGTAGGGCGAACATTGGACTATGCTGCAAACGAACAGATCGATACTCGAGACCTTGTACTGCGCGCTTTAGCAATAATTACTAACTCGCAAACCACGAAGGCCTAGATGTTACTGCTACTGACTGACATATGCACTATGAATAAGAAATATAGACCAAAATCTGTTTTTCTCAACCATACATGCCTAGAGATTTCCTCGATAAATGCCGTCAAGGCCTATTATACATTTGGAACAATTTGGAAATCAACCGTACTTCTGTCATTCAGAAGATTTTTAGATAGAGTTGCGGGTTGGTTTATGATCAACATTTATCCTTCGGACATTTCTCGCCTCAAAGAGTTCAGGATGATAATCAGGTCACTTTTGGGCCCTAAATGCATTAACAGGTTAATAACATTATGTGTAAATATATTTTAATCGGTTTTTATTTCGAGGCCAATGTTGGTTTTTCGCGCACACGTTAAGGGTGCGAACATAAAACTGCTTTAATAAATATGGTTCAATTGGTCTCACACAGAGCTACGTTTCCAGCTTGCCTCCATACAGATAAGGATTCGGACCTATCTTACGTAATCGTTAGACACATTTCAAAGCGAGTTGAGTACGTTATAATTATTGCATGTATATATTTGTGTATGTATGTATTGATATATATTTTTTTGATTTCTGCAAAACGCACGATTTTTATTTATTCAACAACAGACTAAAAAATACAGATATATAACACACAGCAAAAGCCCCATTCTCTACGAAATTTAAGGATTATGCAGGATTATGGATAAAGAGACAAACAGTCTTAACTACCTACATTTCGTCAAATCAGATGTGATTCTCAATACTAGTATTACACTGAAATATGAATTTGATCTGATCATTTATGTTCAAATGTTAGAAGCATCCCCCGCATTTCTGTTTATCTAACTGCATATTGAATTTATGCAATAAGAGTATAATAGTCACCTCATCTTTCGGTCTGTTTTGTATATTTTTGTATATGTATATATGAATGTATGTATGAATGAATGTATGTATGTACATTGTATGTGCGTGCGTACATATGAACCATAACGGAGGTAGGATTTCCTAAATGAAATTTTTGGGTTTATACGAATCAAAAAAATTGTATATCTGTATATAATAAAAAGTGTCAGTCTTATGGGACGAGAAGTATGATAAACTACAAATTCCCTAATTTCCGAGGATTTTGATAAATTACTCATTCTAATTTTTATTACATAAATATCTCTACAGGAATGAAGATGTTTAGTCGTAAACCATCACAACTGTGAACCAATTCATCATTGATATTGGATTACTATCGACGTGGTCGCCTATAATGCTGTTAGTCTCGTTTCCCCATATTCGGCCAGGCATCATAATAGGTCTGGATATGACATGTAGAGTTACTGGTCATGGACTCTGTGGAAATCCAATGCCCCGAATGACAGCTTCAAGTAGGGTTTCAATATTGTGAGTAGAAGGTTGGGATTCAGCTTGAAGAATCCCAGAGCTTTAAGCGAGCGAGGTATATCGCAGGTCACTGCTCCCGATGCTTAAGGTTAACCCTTATACTGCTGGGAGCTAGTTTTGCCAATACAAAATGACACAAAAAAGCTGAAAATGACTGAAAACCTGGCATACGGGTACTCATCGGAGAGTGCTCAGCGAGAGCTATCCACTGAACACCAACATGACAAGGTTTAGATGATTTTCAAAAAGGTCTTTACATCTGTGTACTTTGGACAAAGGTAGCCTTAGCATTGGACGGGTTAACCCTTATAATGCTGAGACTACTTCGGTCTAAGGCACAGTAAGGCAACATATTTTGAAAACCATCTGTCGTGTTGGTTTTCATTGTAAAGCTCTCCCTGAGAACTCTCATATGAGTACCAATGTGCCAGGGTTTTAGTCATTTTCCAGGGTTTCATTGAGACGAATCCCAGACCTAGCTAGCGGGCGAGGCATCGCAGGTCGCTGCTCCCGAGGCTCAAGCTTAACCCTTACAATGATGAGGCTACTTTTTCTAAACCCTGTCATGTTGCTATTTATCACACAGCTCTTACTGAGTACTCTCAAATGAGTACCCATTTTTTTGGATCATTTTGTACTGTGAAAATTAGCCACCACGAGCATAAGAGTTAAAGCTGACCTTTCAGGCAACTGTCAATAAGGGGTGTAAGGCTTCCAGAGTGACATCCCAGCCCCAGTCCTCCGCTACGTTGCCTTTCAGTCAGGTACATGTAGCTAGCGAGCGAGGTATATCGCAGGTCATTGCTCCAAAGACTCAAGCTTAAAGCTGACATTTCAGGCGACTGTCAATGGTAATGATTGCAGAGCGACACACCATCTCTGAGTTCTCCCCTCCGTTGCCTGTCAGACATGCCGGGCAGACATGTACAGTGCTAACATTTAATTCCTGCACAAAATGCGTTGGCATCCCAGGCATATTACACGACAACACGCCCAATTGCCAACTAGTTTCCTGGGCATATTTTGCATATGTGACCTCACAGCTGAGCGTAGCGTTGATTCGACAAGCTACGTGGATCATTAATGTGCTTGGCTTATTTTTTTGAAATGTTATCCATAGATGTTTTTACAACCAGGCACTAGAAATAGTCCGGTCCACTGATGCAGATATTAAATGTCTGGACTGCAGGTTCGAAGGA